>CM056493.1:44236417-44727353 GCA_029783415.1 Anisodus acutangulus | reverse complement strand
GCTAGAAGACGACGGGACGAACTTCTATTTTGCATAGGGGAGTAAGATAGGATAATACCGAGTTGATCTACCGCTATTTTACTTTGCATGTTCTGGATAGGCACGCATCCTCATAGAGCGAGGGGAAGAAATTTGTAGTTGATTCTTCTATAAAACTCTCTCGTGTATGCTTTACTCTAACTCTGTAGTCCCTCTGTTTGGCGGTGGTCGATCTTCAAAGCATCAATATTGTGCCTTATATAGGAGTAAAATAGTCGCTTATAGCTTTCCAAATTCAACCAAGACTTGATTCAATAATTCAAGAAATCAATTCTTGTTTGACTTGGTTTGGACTCACGTGTATTTTCTATTTCTCCTAATCCCAAGCTAATTTCATGTATTCAATTATGATAATGGTTCCATGTCTTTGATGTTATGTTCATTGTAGAATTGGATTAAGACTTAATCTAATATGATTTTATTTACATTTCAATTTGAATCAAATTTAAAATTTTCAAAATACCGTTTAGTAATATACTGTGGTGTCATATAAAAATTATCAAACACATTGCCATTCTTATGAGTCAGAATGTTAGACTTAATTTGAACAGTAGGTCATCTTGACTCAACCTACTAGCATAAACCCTAAATGAAGAGCTATCTCGCTTGCAATAGCATACCACCCTCTCTATATCATTTGGAGAAATTTTTAACCATTTTTTATTTTGATACCTCATTCCATATAAACCTGTTTAAATTAGCTAAATCTTTCAGATTTTATTCCTAGTTTCGATATTTACTTATCTTTATGTTTAGCTTCATTATACTCTTTCACAGGCAGACTCCTCCTGAATCTAATCTTCTTCTATTTCAAACAAACCTCCTCTTGTAATTCATTCGAATATGCATAATCAGATTCAACATCAACAGTTTGAGGTAGTACTACAATCGCATAACTGAATGGTACATTTGTAGCGTCTAAAGCATTTCTATGTCGTAACCTCTCCTTTATATTTTCTTCCAACTATAATCTCTTTTTTAGTCATCATCTTCGTCAGAAAGGTTACAATTTGGATCATTAAATTCTTTCTCATCTACAACATCATTAGCCCTTGCTCATTCATATCTACCTCTCTACTATTAACATAACTCAAAAAAGATTTAAATTGCAACACTGGTACATTTGAATACCCCTACATAAACATATGACATTGACAAAAATATATACACAAACATTAAATCATAGAGATGAAAATCTTTTATATCAACATTCGTTTTTTAATTTTCAGAGAAGTTGCTTCTTATTTGAAGTAGTCATCGAAAAAGTTTCTAAGAAAGTATTCCAGAAAACTTTTTCTTCCATAAAGTTTGAACTGAAAGTTATTTGAAAAATATAGGGGATCTTTTTAGCATCTTTACCAAGAACACGGTGTCACAAAAAAAGTTATCTCAACTGCCACTATCACATTACTCACTTTACACTTAAAATACACTCCCCGGATAAAGATATACATAGTTGAAATAAAAAGGGAACATGGGATGGGGGATATTCACATAGACACATTGTAAAGCAGAGGAATTCAAGAGCGAAAACCATCTTCGCTCAGTCATTGAGAATTCCATAAACGTCTCTTATACATCACCATATTTTCTCTATTTCACACTTTTTCATATAGCAACCTCACAGAAACCTCTGTTTGCTATCCAAAATTCCTCAGCTACCGCAAAAACAACCACGAAAATAACCAGCAACATAACAAGGAGTTGAGGTTTTCGCTTGGAATTGTCATTTTTCAATTGCAGAAACAAATAGAGAAAATATACAGAAAATACATACAAAAAGAGATTAAATTGTCGACACAACTACACAAACTATAAAACAAAAAGGAAAATATGATTCAGACGCAAACAACATAAATATTCAATCGAGACACAAACTAACAGCAAATCTTAAGTTTTAAGAAAATATTCTAATACCATGTTGAATATTTGAAATTATTTCATCTTCTATACTTCAAAGACAATAAAACAGAAAAAAAATTAAATTTTACCTTGTGGTGATCCCCTTGGTTGACATCAAAGGTATGTAGCGGCTGGGACAACAATTCCTTGTGCAACAACAACAACAACAACAACAACAACATACCCAGTGAAATCACACAACGTGGAGTTTGGAGAGGGTAGAGTGTATACAGATCTTACCTCTACCTTGTTAGGTAGAGCGACTATTTTCGGGAGACCCTCAGCTCAAGACAAAGCATAATCACAAGCAAAGCAAGAGAATCAGTCAGACCAAGACAAAAAATTAAAGTAGTATGAACATGCTGATAACAAAATCGAATACGCCATGGTAGCGCATTCTGACAAAAGGAAGCAGAAACTAATACATATATAAAAGATAAACAAAGTACACTAAGGAACACATAACAACAGAAATCAAACTACAGGGGAATATAAAGCAATATTGCGCATATAAGTGTGATAGGCTAATCGGGCCTACAATAATAACACTACAACTATCATTTTGTTAGCATAAGTAGGACTACGCTCGACTACCTACTACTCTTCTACCTTAATTCGTGTCCACCACAACCTCATATCTAAGGTCATGTCCTCAGTAAGTTGCACATGTGCCATATCCCGTCTAATCACCTCTCCCCAATACTTCTTCGGCATACCTCTACCCCTCCCAAAATCGTCCATAACCAACCTCTCACATCTCTTCATTGGGGCATATGCGTCTCTCCTCTGCACATGCCTAAACCATCTTAACCTCACTTCCTGCATCTTATCCTCCACCGAGACCACTCCCACTTTGTCATTGATATAATCATTTCTAATCCTATCTCTCCTTGTATGCCCACACATCCATATCAGCATCCTCATCTCCGCAACTTTTATTTTTTAGATGTGTGAAGTCCTGACTGGCCAACACTTCGCCCCATACAATAAAGTCGGTCTAACCACCACCCTATAGAACTTTCCTTTAAGTTTTGGTGGCACATTTTTGTCGCATAAGACTCCAGATGCGAGCCTCCATTTCATACACCCTGCCCTAATACTATGTGTGACATCGTCATCAATCTCTCCATTCCCTTGGATAATAGACCCAAGGTACTTGAAGCTTCCTTTCTTTGGAATGACATGAGTTCAAAGCCTCACATCCACGACTGTATCAGGATCGCTCTCGTTGCTGAACTTGCACTCCAAATATTATGTCTTAGTCATACTCAACGTGAACCCTTTAGACTCCAGAGTCTGTCTCCAAACCTCCGGCCTGGCGTTCACTCTACTGCGAGTCTCATCAATCAGGATTATGTCGTCTGTGAATAACATACACCATGTCACCTCCCCTTGGATTTGTCGCGTTAGTTCATCCATTACCAAGGTAAATAGAAATGGGCTAAGAGTTGATCCCTGGTGCAGCCCCATCATCACTGGAAAGTGCTCCGAGTACACCACGGGTACACCTCTAATCTCCAAACATCTATATAAAATCTCTCTAGGGACTTTGTCGTATGCCTTCTCGAGGTCGATGAAAATCATATGTAAGTCTCTCATGACTTCAGTAGTCGAACGCCCTGGTATGAATCCAAACTGATTCTCGGAAATAGACATTTCTTTAATAACCCTTATCTCCACGACCTTTCCCAAACTTTCATAGTGTGGCTCAGCAGCTTGATACCCCTGTAGTTGTTACAACTCTTGATATCACCTTTGTTTTTGTACAAATGAATCATTGTACTAGACCTCCATTCTTCGGGCATTCTTGCCGTCTTAAAAATGACGTTAAATAACTCAATCAGCCACTCCAAACCTGCCCTGCCTGCGCTCTTCCAAAATTCAACTAGGATCTCATTAGGCCCGGTCGCTCGTCCCCTTCGCATCCCATGAACAGCACCCTTAACCTCCTCAACCTTAATGCTTCTACAATACCCAAAATCCTGATACCTATCAGATTGCTCTAGATCTCCCAGCACAATATATCCATCTCCTTTTTCGTTCAAGAGTTTATGGAAGTACGACTGTCACCTCCGCCTAATATGCGTGTCCTCCACCAGTACTTTGTCGTTCTCGTCCTTGATAAACCTCACGTGATACAAGTCATGGACCCTCCTCTCCCTCGCCTTGGCTAGTCTGTACAACTTCTTATCCCCGTCTTTCTCCTCTAATTACACATACGTGCTTTTCAAAATCCATCATTTTTGCCGTCGTAACCGCAAGCTTTGCCCTTTTCCTCGTCATCTTATACAATTCCTTATTCGTCTATTTCTCCACCTTATCCTTGCTTTCTACTAGGGGTGGCCAGTGGGCCGGGACGGCCCGACCCCGTCCCGAACCCGCCCCAACCTCGCTAAAAAAAAAAAAATAAACGGGAGCGGAACTCGAACTCGGGACGGGACAATGTCTCGTCCCGCCAGACCCGAGCCCTCCCCAGGCCCGCCCTCCCCGACCCCGCCCCGAGCCCGTCCCGAGCCCGACCCCGCCCTTTGTCCCCCTTTGCAAATATGGCCGTTGCACCAACGACCATTTTAGATTTTAGCCGTTGGCCAACGGCCATTTTAGGCCTCCCCCCTCCCCCAACCCCCTACCCCTTAATATTTATTTTTAACCCATAAGTTATTATATTTACACTTTAACCCAATTTTCCAACTATAAATAACTCATTTTCTCTTCATCTTTTTCACAAATCTTCCTACAATCTCTCTAATATCTCAATATATCTCTCTACAAGTCTACATTGTTTGCTAAATATTCAATTTTATTTATTCATTTGGGAATTGGGAGTGAAGTTGGCAACTAGCTTGAGGATCTTCCATCGAGCAAAGTTTCAATTTTCAACCTCTCGATTACACGTCGACGTTACGTCGGCGTTTGGTACATTCGTTCCTTCATTAAATTATTATTGTCTGTTTATTTTATTTAGCGCACTTAATTTCATTTACTTTAATTATTTGTTAGCATATAATTAAAATGGAAGGAATTAGAGGTATGTTTAAGGGTAATGGTAAGACTTCTTCTAGTAGGGGCAACCAGGGCAAGGGTACTTCTTCTAGTCATCTTATTCCTACAAAAGATGATTTTGTTGATACTCAACATTTTCCTACAATACCATTAGATTTAGAAGAGGAACTATTTTCTGGAACTCAAGAAGACTTTAATTTAGACGATGATCTAGATGATACACCCACTAATGTTGATGACAACACACCCACTAGTGCACCTTCAACTGAAATACCTCATATTCCCCCTAGTATGAGACGAGGTCCAGCAAAACGACCATTAAAATCAGATGCATGGATATTTTTTGATAGGGACGTAGAGAATCAAATAGCTATATGTAAAATTTGTAAAAATGTTTTAAAATTTAAAACTGGAAAAGGTCACGGTGGAACGGGGGGTTTAATTAGACACGTAGTAAGTGCTCATCCAGCTAGGTATGCCCAATACCAGGCTTCAAAACCGGGTGTGCAAATGCCCGCTCCATCGGGACAAGGTTCACATACTGATACTGTCCCGGACCAAGTACAAGGTCAAATTAACCTTATGACGGGGGGAATTGTAGGCTCTAAATACAATAAACATAGAGATAGGGAAGCAATATGAAAATTAGTTGCTGTGGAGGGTTTGCCTTTTTCATTTCCTTCATCTCCCGGTTTTATTCATTACATTAGAGATATATATAATCCTGCTTTTAACGGTTTTCCTAGATCAACTGTTAAGAGAGATGTATTTAAATTCGCGCATGAATATCAACAATATTTACTTTTTTCATTATATCATTTTAATGACAAAGTATCTATCACGTCTGATATAGGTCGTAGTACTAACGGCCATGATTATTTAACTGTAACTTGTCATTGGATAGATTATAAATGGTCTATGCAAAAACATATTTTAGCGTATAGATATATAGATGATAGGCACACTGGTACTTTTATTGCAGATAATATTTATCAAGTGTGTCATTATTACGGAATAATCGATAAAATTATGACTATTACATTAGATAACGCTTTTTCTAACAATTACGCAATTACAATTTTAAAAAATAGTTTAACTCCATCTTTTCCAGATCATTTTCATATAAAATGCGTGTGCCATATATATGACTTAATTGTAAAGAATGGTCTATCACTTTTTGAAGACATTCTTAGTAAAATACAATTTGCTATAAACTTTATTTTTAAAAGTAATAAAGTACAACGTAAAAAAGAATATAAAAAAACTTGTCACGATTGTGGACTACCTTATAGAAAAATTCCACAAGAAGTATCCACTAGGTGGAATTCTTTATACGAGCAACTACTTGTTGCTTATGACTATAGAATACCTATAACTTTATTTTTTAACTCTCATAATAAAAATCCAGCTGATATGATTTTAGATAGTGATTGGGTAAAAATTTCTGAACTTATTGTATTTTTAGAGAAATGTTTTCAAGCAACAAAAGAATTTTTCGGTATATATTATCCTACTATTTCAACTATGTTGTTTATATAACTCTAATATTTTTATTACTTAGTGAATATATGGAAAAACCAGCTTATAAGGCAGCTATTAAAAAAATGTTTGTCAAAATAAAAAAATATTTTATTCCTATTCTCTCTATTTATATTATTGGTTCTGTATTAAATCCTACTATTAAAATAGACGGTACTAAATCACTAATTGAAACTATTTACGATTGTACAGAAGTACTACCACCTTCAAGTCCCAAAAATCTAAATCACCCATCACCTATTGAACAAACTAAAGAAGAAGTGTTGTCTAGCATAGAACACCAATGCAAAAATATATATAGATTTTATCAACAAGAAAATGCTAGTAACTTGCCGGCTTCCATACCATCTTCTTCATCTTCAACACAACCTCACAAAAGACATGCTGTTTCTGCGGCTAGTATTGAAAGCCTCAGAAATAGAATGTGCGGCCGTATCTCTACTACTAACCAAATTAGCGAGTTGGATATTTTTGTTTTGCAGGGTTCTGTACCGTATCAAGAAGTTATCAATGAAGATGGACATGAAGACTTCTTTGAAATCTTGGAGGGAATGAGAAGACCTTTCCCACACTTTCATTGATGGGTCGAGCTGTTTTGAACATTCAAGCGTCATCAAGCTGCGTCTGAAGCGCTTTTTCTGCAGCAGATATCAAATAGGAGACCACAGACACTCATTAGCCGAGAGCGACTTGGAAAATGCAAGATTATTCGTAGATTGGATACGAGCGGAGCGGAGAAGGTGCGGTCAACCGGAGATCAACGAAGAAGAAGATGAAAACTACAACGAAATCTTAACCGAAGGTAGTGGAAGCGACGTGGATCAATTTGACCAACAAATACCAATTCCAACCGAAGAACCACAGGAAATCATCAAGCAATTAGAACAGGTTTTTTTGAGAATGTAATTTTTTTAATTGAAATTTTATTATGTAATTTGCAACTTTTGGACAACACCACAAAGTTGCAATTTAGATTTTAGACAATTGTATTTGTATTACAAAAAAAAAATCATGTCTATTAATATAAGAGGCACAAAAACAGCCTTGAGATGTTTTTATTACACTATCTTATCTTGTTTATTGAGTTTTTTTTATACATATGTTATTTTAAAAAAAAAAAATGAAAACCAGCCGGACCCCGCTGCGACCCGATACCGACAGGATCGGGATCGGGACGGGACTGGAGCAAGTCCCGCCAGACCCGACCCCGCCAGACCCCGCTAGACCCGACCCCGACCCCTTGACTCATCCCGCCCCGACCCCGACCCCGACCCCGTCAGACCCGGCCTGCCAGACCCGAGCCCGACCCACTGGCCACTCCTACTTCTACCAATTTCGCATACGCCGCTTTCTTCACTTCCACCTTCTCTTGAACTTTACCATTCCACCACTAGTTTCCTTGATGCCCACTACGGTTACCCCGCGAGGCCCCTAACACTTCTCTAGCTACCTCCTGAATGCAACTGGCCGTCCTGTACTTCTGTCCCACATACCGATCACATCTCCACTACTCCTCTAAGCCCTATTGGCCATCAACCTTTCCCATCTCCTTTGCACTAGCTTTGGTCAAACTCTCCCATTTGATTCTTAACCTGTCATCCACAACCCTCATCTTTTTCTTCTTCTTCTCTATCTTGATCTCCAAATCCATCACCAAAAGCTTATGTTGGATTGTAAGATCCTCCCTCGGAATAACCTTCGCAGTCTTTACAAAGACTTTTTTCAACCTTCCTAAGGAGCAAAAAGTCTATCTGAGTCTTAGCCACCGAACTACGGAAAGTCACAAAGTGCTCCTCCTTCTTCAGGAACCTTGAATTGGCTATCACCATCCCACAAGCTCTAGCGAACTCCAAAAGTGACCCATTTCTGTCCCCGAGTCCAAAGCATCCATGCACGTCGTCATAACACCCCGGAAGTGACCTGATATGTCTATTGAAATCCCCTTATACAAATAACTTCTCAGTGCGTGGTATACCTCCCACCTCCCGGTCCAAATCCTCCAAAAAATGTCTCTTCTCCTCTTCGTCCAAGCCCGTCTGCGATGCGTAAGCACTAATAATGTTCATAGTGAACCCTCCAACTAAAAACTTAATCATCATCAACCTGTCATTGACCCTCCTAACCTCTACCACCTGATCCCTTAGCTCGTTGTCTACTAAAATGCATACCCCATTCATGTACCTCGACCTACCCGAGAACCATAACTTATACCCGTCCACATCCTTGGCCTTAGGTCCTACCCATTTGGTCTAATGAACACATGCTAAATTAATCCTCTTTTTCTTAAGAATCTTAACTAGCTCTATGGACTTCTCCGTTAAAGTCTCAATGTTTCAGGATCCTATTCTCAGCCTAGCATCTCCTTTACCCCTAACCCTCGCCTCCGTCCCCCGACCGAGAACATCACCCTAGTCTACCATCAGTTACCACATCCACTAATGCAAATATAAAATACTAGATTACTCAAACGTTTACCTAACACAGGAAGGAATCCAATTGAAAGCACAAGTTAACAAGAATCTAGAGGCAAGTAAAACTACTACGCCAAGACTGCTATAACTAAAGACAAGAAGGGTAAATGCAAAAATGTAAAGTCACGAATCAATACAGTGAAACGGCAAAATTTAACAATAAGGATAAGGACAAGGAATGGATACGGGCAACCGGAGGTACCAACTCCAGTTGAATCAAACTTGTTTGCCGGCGAAAATTACTGTTCACTGGTAATGTTCATCGGCACCGGAAGTACTGTTCACTTGAGTTTCACTAAAAAGTTGAGTACCACAACAATTCCTTGTGCAAATCCATTAATTTATTCCTCGAAAAATTGGAGAAATTTATTCATTCTTTTTTTTTCTTTAAAAAAAAGTGCATATTGAACTTGCCTTAAAATTCTAGAGTAATCACGTTTTTTCTCCTTTAATTTCACAATAAGCAAGCTAAACAAGTGTTAAAGTAATAGAAAAAAATTCATTCCTTTGTCGATTTTTGATAGCGATATAAATTTTATAATATATGAATTTAATTAAATGAGTTTAATGAATTAAATAAGTTTATTACTAAGTATTAAACTAGAGATATTATGGAATAAAGTGAAGGTTGTTTTTGTCTTTTGGGATCTTTATGGATCTATAGGCTCCACTCCATCGTCCTCCTCGTCGCTCTCAAACCATGTCTTCCTCCAAGCGAAATCACAAGGAAAAGATTGTTCGTCGCAACAAGTTTGTTTTCTTCATTTCTTGTATTATGTGCAACTGAATTTGGAACTGTGGAATTTTAATAGTAGCTCCGTAATTTTGTTACAGAGAAGAGAAGGCTGAAGAACCGGAACTACCGAAGTACAGAGACAGAGCAAAAGAAAGAAGAGAAGATCAAAATCCAGATTATGAACCCACTGAATTGGGCGCTTTTCATGCTGTCGCTCCTCCCGGCAATGTTGATCTTCTGTAAGAAATCTCAACACCCTTTTTTTACAACAACAACAACAGCGTACCCAGTGTAATTTCATATGTGGGGTCTGGAGAAGATGGTGAATTTTAGCATTTAAACATGAATTTATAAGTGAAAATTTGGACTACTTAAATGAACTCAAAATGAAAATCTAATTATAGATTTGGACGAGCGGCTTGTGGGGTTTGGAGTAACTTGAATATATTTTTTTGTCGAGGTTTGACCATGTGGGCTCGGGGTTGATTTTTGATTGACTTTGGCTTAGATTGCATATTAAATTATTGAATTGAGTTCATAAGTGGGTTTTGGGAGGATGGTGTGTACACAGCCTTACCCCTACCTTTGTGCAGTAAAGAGGTTGTTTTCGATAGACTCTCAGCTCAAGTAAAGCATAATAAAATCAAGTATGGAATGGAAAATACAGTATACATAATGGAAAGGAGAACATTAGCAACATAATACGATAAACGAAGCAAAGGAAACAACAAGTAATAATAGAATCGAAGAACAATATAGTATGTGGGTAATGCTAACAATACTGATAAGGGAAACTACACAACACTTGACTACTTACTAACCTTCTACCTTTTTTCTCCTGTCTTTTTTGTATTTTCTTTTTCCTTCCGTCCTCTATTGGGAGAAATATCTATATAGGGGGCTTTCCCAGCACGAAATGCTTCCAGGGTAGTGCGGGTTGGGGGGCAGAGTGGGGTTATGGTTCGTAACCTTGCCCTTGTCCTCACTTTTTGCAAAGAAGTTGTTTCCATGTCTTGAATTTATGACCTAGGTCACCAAAGTAGCAATTTTTATGGTTGCTAGGTCTTGCCTCGGGAGCTGTCTATAAAGTGGACATAGTGTAATTCCACAAGTGAGGTCTGGGGAGGGTAGGATGTACCCAGACCTTACCCCTACCTTTGTTGGGTCATTTCTTATAGACCCTCGGCTCAAAAGAAGTGTAATCAAAGATGGATAGAAAGGAAAATTACAACATCAAAATAGCAAGACAAACAAAGCACTCGAAGCAACATATAGTAGTAAAATTGAAGAATAAGATACTATGTGAATACTACTAAATAAGGAGAAGATGAGAAGAGGAGACTAGCTCCTGCCTCTTCCTCGTAAAAGTACTGTCTATAAAGTGGACCAGAAGGTGTAATTTTGTTCTAAATTTCTTGTTTTAAACCTATGTGTTATCAGGTCTGCTGATGCTCAGAAATTATCTATTGAGAAGAGCAAGTATCTTGGAGGTTAGTCTGCTCTGCTAACCGATATTTCTATGCAAAACATCGAGTATTTCTATTTTCCAGCTTGTTTTTGGAATTAAAGAGAAAATAGATTATAGAACAGCTAATCTTAAGGAAGACAGCTTTACGTATGGTTGTAGAAGAATTTTTTAAAAGTTTTTTCGCCTCTTTTATACCCAGATTGAGTAGCTAATTTCAGTTCAGTAGCTTTCGTCATATACATTCTATTTGATTTAGCTGTTCTCTTCAGCTAACCAATTGCTTTTCCGGTTAATTGTGTATCAGGTGATGTGGAACACACACATTTGGTTAAAGGGTTAGATTATGCTTTACTTCAGAAAGTGAGAAGTGAAATAGATAAGAAGCCAGATGGTGGAGATGAGTTTGAAGGAAAACCTAGGTAAGTACTAGTTGCTTTATTGCTTAACTGCATGGCTGCTTGACTTCAAAGCCAAGGCATACGTCATTGACACTCCAAGAGCCTGTCAACTTTTCTGGAATCGTTGATGTAATTTTTAGCTAATAAAGTTGATCCATGTGTAGCTTCCACGCATAAGACAGTAGCTTCAGATAGGGGGTTCTTTTGTAGATGCTCCTATAGATATTCCATAGACTACCCTTGATATATGACCACTATCATGAGTTGCGTGTGTGACTCTGCTAACATCTTTTTGTGTATTTACGAAGTAATGAGTGTTTTTAGTGAATTGTTCTTTAAACACCATGTCTGAGAAGCAATGGTGCTGGATGATTGTTCATTTAATTATTCTATTTCATCTCTTTTGCTAATAGAGGTTCAAAGGAAGATCATCAATTGTCATTCCGCACTGCAACAGCCAAGGTGCATTAGCTCTTTCAGTTTTTCCAGTCTCAAATATCTATAGTTGTTGCTTGGTGTTATTATGTTTCAATAGAGTGACTAGTAAGCTTTGTGTTGCAGTCAGTGTACCAATGGATAATCAAGCCTCAGACTGTTATAAAGACCAATGAAATGTTTCTTCCTGGACGGATGGCTTTTATTTTTAATATGGTATGTTTTCCTTTTATACTTCTTCTCCTCTTATGTTAATGATTCTAGGCTTCTACTTGCCCGAAAAGGAATTTATTTCACAGACCATCGGTTGAGTTTCCTTATAGTGCTCTTAGACCTAAGATGTAATAGTAAAAGAAATTTTGTACTTGTGGACTGTGGTATCCTGTAGGTAGCTGAGAAGCTTTTACTTTCTATTAACGAATCATAGTTTTTGTTTTGCAAAATTGCAGTTAACTGTTGATGTTCCCAAGGGGGCAATCATTGTATCCATACAGCTCCTATCTTACTCCACCCCACTTTTCCAAGTAAAAGAAAAGAAAATGCCGAGGGAAAATTAGAGTTTATCTTGTATGGCCGGGATTAATAGTCTTGTCCTTGTCAAGTATATTCTGAAGGCCTTTCTTTTTCTTGGGGGAGGGGGAAAGGGTGTTGATGGGAGTTAGATGCTAGCATTATTTTAATACCAAAACACTTGGTGATCAGATATGTCATCTGCATAGTGAAAAAGATGTGAACAATTTTGTTCACTTGCATTTACTATGAGTATCTTTTCTTTCATGGTCTCTTTTTTTTTTTTTCCTTCACGCATATGGTTGATGTGTGTATGGCAGGAGAGTGGATACTCCAATGATATTCCTACCACTCTACACAGAAGCAAAGATGACTGTCCAGTCCTTGAGGTATTTAATTTTATTCCATATTCCACCACTGTCATGCAATTTCTTCCTGAATTGTCCATCTAAATGGGTTACCTCACCTATGTTCTCCAGGAAATGGTTACAGTGAGTGTTGACAGTTCTGTTCTAGACCGAATAGCTAAAATCATGTCCTATCTCCGCCTTGGATCATCAGGAAAAGTTCTCAAGAAGAAGAAGAAGGAAAAAGATGGCAAAGGTGCGTACTCAGAGTCTGAATGTGATGTGGATTCTTATATATCCAAGTTATTTTATGGAAATCTTTTCTCTAATTTCTGATTGGTATCGCTGCATGCTTTTGGTATACCTATTAATGTTCTTGATTACGGAGGGGAATTGGGGCCTGGTTTTCTTAAGAAGTAGAATGTTTGTAGGCGGGACAGAATGTGGGTTTTTTCTTCTTTGATATGGGGGTGCAGGGTGAAACTTACAGTAATGTCACGTGGGGTCTGAAGGTAGTTGATGACTAGATATATAGGTAATATGTAATATCATTCTGTATTGCCATGGAGACTAAACAAAATCATTTTGGTTCTCTGTAGCCTTATTATTGTTTCCCGTGCAAACTATAGTTTGCTTCTTTTTCCTTTTCTTGGGGCTTTTGGATTTTGTCTCCTATTCATTAATAAAGAGCTGTTTTTTTCCTTTTGCCTTCTAGTTCCCTTGTTCTGAGTTCTGACAATAGTTTTTAATATTGTGCAGGGAAGGAAGTTATATCCAATGGTTACGACGAAGTATCGAAGTTGGATGCATCAAAGAACCAAAATGATAAACAAACTGTGCCTCCATCTGCACAACTTCCTAAAAAGAACCATTCAGAAAGAAGAGAGAATCAGGGACCTACTGTTGCTAGACCTGAAGATGAAGATATCTTCATAGGGGAAGGCGTTGACTACTCCATTCCTGCTGGAGATATGGGTCAAAGCCCTTTATCGGAGGACATGGAAGAATCTCCTCGAAACAAAGAGAGGACCTCATATTTCAGTGAACCTGCCTATGGCCCTGTACCTCCATCTGAGCCTTCTCATGATTGGCAACATGCGGTAAGTCAGTTTTGAGTCTTAAGGCATGATTAGATCGTTCCTGTTAAAAAAGCTTAATAATATTTATAACAATGGTTATGACCTCCCACTAGCACCCTAAAGGCTAGATATCTAACTACTCTCTTCAGTTGGCACTTTCTTTCCCCCTATAAACAGTGTGGATAACTTTTTGGATTTTGTTAGTTCCGTAACTCTAGCATAGTAGGGTTTTGGGGATATCTTCTTTTGGCTGTTTACAGATTTTTGCTCAGCTAGCTTCATGTTTGTTTTGTTTTGAAGCAACTCTTTATTTTCCTTGTAATTCTGCATCTTCTTGATGCCTTTCTAATACAATTAATTACTTCACTAAAAAAATCATTTTATAACAAAATTTGCCTACTTCATTCTTTGTCCTACATTTTTCGAAGAAAGATGAAGTTGAATGCTCTAATCATATTTGTCCAGTATCTGACTTTACTATATTTACTACCTTAATTAGATTTTCCTGTGTTGCAACTGTATTCATCTTTTGATTGTTTTTGATTGTTGAACATGTTTGCTCTGTCCAGAATGGATATGATGCAGTGCAAGCACAAGCGCTAGCTGGTGTTTACCAACCAGAGTGGCAAGATTATCAGTATTCTGAGCAGCTGGCTTACCCTGAGCAATATCTCCAGCAGAATTTTGATATGCAAGCTGGTGTTAACGTTCTTCAGGATCCAAGCATTATGACTCAAGAAGAAAAGGATAGAGGGCTAGGGTCAGTATTCAAGAGGGATGATCAGAGGCTTCTACAACTGAGAGAGAGAGATGCCAGAGAGAAGGATCCTAACTTTATTTCTGAAAGCTATTCGGAGTGCTATCCTGGTTACCAAGAGTACAATCGTGAGATTGTCGACAGTGATGATGAAGCTGATTTATCAAAAATGGACATGGGTGGACGCGTAAGTGATATTCTGTTCTCGCTGAAGATTAAGTCCACTTTTGCAAATGCCATACCTTGGTTTACCCCTTCCCCCGTCCTTTTGGACCTACATACTGCCTCTCAAGACTGAACATCGTTTGCATTTCTTTAATTATACTTGATGAATAATGGTGTTGTCGTTAGAGCCATGTTGCAATGCATGGTATTTGATATAAAAATATTTTTCTCCAGGCAAAGGGTCGGCTCCATCGATGGGACTTTGAGACGGAAGAGGAGTGGGCAACGTACAATGAGCAGAAGGAAGCAATGCCCAAAGCTGCATTCCAGTTTGGAGTGAAGATGCAGGATGGTAGGAAGACAAGGAAACAAAACAGAGACCAGAAGCTTACCAATGAGCTGCATAAGATAAACAAAATACTCACCAGAAAGAAGGCAGAGAAAGATAAAGGTGAAATGCTTGAGGACGGTGAAATACAACCTGGAAAGAAGATGCGTGTATGAACAGAGAAAACTTTGATCTTTTTTAATTTTTGGCTTTTAGATCTTCCACACTTGGTGTTCAGAATATCTTGAATTTGAAATGGTACTCATGTTCAGAAATAGCTGGTCTTGATTTCCCTTCCCCATGTCCGTATTATCTCTGATGTTAAAGCTACTCCATCTGGTAAATCTTTCATCACGGGTTGTGGCGGTATTGAGCTGCTGCTTCTTCTTCTTCTTCTAAAACAAGCAAATGCTGAAATCTAATGTTGGATTTTAACTTCAGAACCTGGAGTCCCCTAGTACATGCAAAATGACCCACTTCCATGAAGATTTTAGAACAAGTATATTCACTAAATGATTTCATTATGATCCCTTAATGCTACGCTAAGCTTCGAGTAGCAATAGCAAAGACGGGAATTATTACTTTTTCAAGTTCACAATTCTTTTCTTGGGAATCCAATGTGAGAAAAAAAATTCAAGAAATATATTTTCTTTGAAGGATTAGATTAAAAGTCAAGTTAAAAGAATGTAAGGGATGAGGAATATACTTGGTTACCTTGGCTTGTCCTTTTGTGAAAAGATCGAACTTTTACGTACTATCTCATTTTAGCTTTAGACATAATACATAAAACATACTCTTAAACTTGACTTCAACAGACAAATATGTCCTTTAATTTTGAGTGTGCACAAATAAACATCTCAATGGACTGCATGGGCCACTATTAAGAGTATGAAATGTGTGCATTTGTTTGAGTCTTGCGTGAGGTGACAATATAGAGAAGAAAAGATAAAGAAACCAAAATATCCTTATTCGTTAGGCCAACGCTAGATTGCAGGGGTAGTGACATTTACCTTTGATAACATATTTGATAAAAATGAATTTGAACTTTGTGTCATTTAATAGAGTACTAGTTAATTTGTCCGCTCTTCGCGCGGTTAGGATTTTTCTTTTTGTAAATTTTTTTGATATAAAGGGATAAAAATATGTAATTGAATTTTCTAAAAATAGCATACAACAAAAGGCATACATATAAAAAATATTAAAAAGACCAAGTCAAATATATAAGAATATACTAAAGCAGCAAAACATGTGAATAATACTGTATATAAAATTTTACACCTTTTTCCACTTTATTTTTAATCATCTAAATGCTTTTCCCATTTGTCTTTTTAATTCATCAAATGCTTTTCGCATCTATGTTTTAAATCCTCCAAATGAAAATAAATTATAAATTATGAACAATAATAATCTATGTACTAAACTACGTCAAACCAAGAAAAGCTTTTAAAATTTGTACCACTATTTTAATTAGTTATATCAAAGAACACGAAATTTCTAGTCTCTGAAGTGCGAAAGCTAATCTCAATAGTGGATATAGTTGATTGACTAGCTTAGAACTACGAAAGAGAGGAAGTTAGTTTAAAATAAGATGCGGACATAAATAATCTTTGCACTAAAACAGCAAACAAAAAAAACTACATAATCGTTGACAAAATTAACTGGTTATTGACAAAGCTAACCGCGATAATAACCAAGAAAGTCCTTAGATTTGTTTGAAATTGTGAACAAAATGTAAATTGGATCACCGAACGTATAAATTATGTAGTTTGATTTCTAAAGACTTGATCAAACCTAGGCAGTAGAATTATTGTCACTATGCGTCAAGAAGAAACAAATGATGAAGATGCATGTATCATAAGTAGGTAACATAAACGTCGGACTAAATGATGAAGATGCATGTATCACGAAATCTTGCTAGATATGATCATATGGTGCGTAGGTGTATATATAGTATTGTGATCAATGTTTGTTAAAGAACTAGTCCTCCGATTAAGTTTTGATATGTCTTAAGCTTTGAAGATCACTCATATTTGCAGAAATAAATATTGTAACTGAAGAATTTGTTCAGCCAATTTGAGCTTTCGATTAGAGAATGCAAACGGCAAAGGTATATAGGCTCCTCATCCACCCCTTAATAACATAATAAAGAGAGTTTAATGAGTGATTTTAAAGTTTTTTACATAAATAGAAAAAAATAAGAAAAAGGCCAAAAAAGGAGAATTTTTTTTAAGTGATAGTCATAGAGAAGTGTCACATCATATTGTGTATTCCCAGCTTTATTATATATATTTATTGATGATTTCACTCGTAATGATTAAACAAATAATTAAAGTGTTAATGATCAATAAATAATTAATATCTTAACAATTTAGTATAACTATAAATTAATAATTAATAAGTCGAATCGATAACATTCGAAATCACCCAAACCACCCGATAGTATTGAAAGGAACTCCCATAAGAAATGGATGAAAAACATAGCAGATGGATGATTCTTAGTCAACTTTAAAAAAACAATAGGGACGTTTCCGGTTAAAAAACTCCTCAAAATGTAACTGAGGAAACTACAAATAGTGAAATATTTTTAAAATAGCCCCCAAACAAACAGGTGACCGGTTTCCCAAGCAAACAGAAAACCCACCAAACACACAACAAAATCTGGTAATTTTCCACCATAATTGATTATTTTTGTTATAGGAGATAACCCTAGGTATGGAAAAAATTGAAATTGGAATACTAGAGTTCCATTGGATTATATAAGTTTTGTAGCCTAGCTAGTAAACTCTAATTTTAAAACCCTACATTTTGTTTTCTGAATTAATTTTTTTTATTGCGGTTTGCTATTTGGGTGTCTTTGTAACTTTAATTGTGCTGTTTTTCTATATAAAATTGCATGCTTTTTGCTACTTCGGTTCTGTCTTAATTTTTTATGTTCTCAAAAATGCTTGGGTTTTCATTTCTGGATGGAAGGAATTCTCTTTTTGTGAATAAGTTCATTTGTATACATGTATCGGAATTAGGGCAGACTCGAACTAGTTTGGGCTAAAATAGGCTAATAAGCGGGTCAAAACCCAACCCATTCAATTCTTATTAAGTTTTAATTGCTTTATTTGTTCTTTTATAATTTTTTGTACCTAATCAAATTAAGTATTTTTCTTTATTATGGCTATATATAATATAACAAATAAAAAAATGTCTATTTTGAAAATATCTTGACAAGATTTCTCATGGATCAATTTGGGCTAAATATTAGCCCAGATCTTGATGGGCTGAGCTAATAAATGGGCGGATCAATAACCAACACAAACTTGGGTGGGTTATGATTTTATGAGCTAATTTTGTCACCTCTACGTTGAGGCTTAGTTGGTTTGATTGTTAATTGGCAACTTTCCTCCATATTTTCTTGTAGGCTTTTGGCCTGCCACAATTATTAAGAGAATTTGTAGAAACACGCCCGGCTATATATTTTTTCGTAAAAGTGTATAAAGAATAGATTAGAGGATAAAATTGTGAGAAGAGATAAAAAAATCAAGAAATGAGCTAAAGTGGGTCTAATAAAACTTTTTATGGTATTTAAAAAACTTAAAACCTTCCATGTGTTGTAAAGTCACGCAGAGAGTATTTATGGGACGGGTGGTCTATTTATATGGCTTGGATAATCTTCATCTCTTGAGCTAGCTTGAGTTAGGTCCACGATCCATTTCTTTATATGGTATAAGAGCAGGATCCATCCCAATTCTTGTTACTCGATATTGGGTCCCCATATTAAAAATTGTCCACGCTTTAGATGTCCAGGCCTGGGCGTGAGGTGGGTGTTGAAGAGTCCCACATCGAGGATTTATGGGGTGGATGGTCTATTTATATGGCTTGGGCAATCGTCACCTCTTGAGCTAGTTTTGGGGTTGAGTTAGGCCCAATATCCATTTCTTTACGCCATGTAAAGGAGGATAAGCATTTTAGGACTAATGGACGATTTTTAAAGTGGTTGCTATGAGCATCTCGTGAGATTACAGAGTTTTCAAATTTTGATGGTTCTTCCTGAATTTTCTTGTTAAATTTTCTTTTGACTGATGTCATGTTACCTATTTGCAGCCCATCTGTTGTTGATATGTTATACTGATTATGCTGGAATCATGGTGAAATTTGAAGGCAAAGTTGTGTATTCTTCGCTTGCTAATTTGGAAAAGGACAATGCGAAATTTCATTTTGTTGAAGACGAAGTTGATGAGGATTCATGGGGCAGACTCCCAGAAGATTCCCATTCTGCAGGTAAAAATTATCCATATGGGTACCCACCGATCAAATCTGATGATGTATTGGATAGGGGCTATGATTCTGGTAATGACCCATATAACTTTGTGCCACAAAGTGGTCCTCCTGAGGTGAATTTAAGAAATGTCTTGGGTGGGCTAGTTGCTATTGTTACAGGGCAGAATAAAGGTCAGGTTTCAAATGCAACTTCACTGTTGCCTAGTTCTGATGTTTCGTTTCTTGGATCTGGTACGAATGGAGATACTTTCTTGCATTCATCAGTTTACACACCAAGTGCTCCACCACTAGTTGAGCCAAGCGCATTTAACTACAGTGCTTACAAGGATGTGTTGGAATCTGAGCCTCCAGAGTGGCTTCCAGACAGTTCAACAACTGTTTGTATGCAATGCACTGCGCCTTTCACAGCATTCACTCGTGGAAGACATCATTGTCGGTTTTGTGGAGGGGTTTTTTGTAGGACATGTACAAAAGGGAGGTGCCTGTTGCCAATGAAATTTCGGGAGAAGAACCCCCAGAGTGTGTGTGATACCTGCTATGATAGGCTTGACCCAGTGCAAGGTGTGCTCATCAACACCATCAGCAACGCCGTGCAGGTTGCAAAGCATGATGTTATGGACTGGACTTGTACAAGAGGTTGGTTGAACCTTCCAGTGGGTTTATCGATGGAGTATGAGATATACAAGTCATCAAACACATTGAGGACGTACGCACAGGTCTATTCTCTTTACTACAATGGCTTTTTATTTTTTGATTCTGTTGGCTTTAACCTCAAGAATCAGCTCTGTGCCTGTTGTTACTATTGAGGTGAATATTGACAATCTTTTTTAGTTTCATTGTAAACTTGCTCTCTCTTCACTCACTCACACACAGAACTCATCATGACGTTCCATTGTCCGTCTTCCTTTAAGGTTTGAACAAGAATGGTAGTGCTAGAAGATGCTTCTACAATCAGAATCTTCAGATTCTTCTGTGATTGACTTGTTGTCCCCACCATGCAACTTCTACCTTGTAATGCTGAATTGCTTATTAAATCTTGTAATGCACAGGTTGCTCGGTTGAATCCTGAGAGGTCCATACCTGGTGCAGTTTTAAAAGGAGCTAAAGGTCTGGCAATACTAACGGTCGCTAAAGCTGGGATGCTTCTCACTTATAAACTTGGTTCTGGCCTGGTGGTTGCACGAAGGTCTGATGGCTCATGGTCTGCACCATCTGCTATTCTATCAGCCGGTTTGGGATGGGGTGCACAGGTATAATCTAAATTAATGGTCTTTGCTAATGACAGTCTCCTTCAGTTTTGAGAATGTGGCCTGTTCAGATAATATACAACAATTATGCTAGGAATTCAGCCGAATTGAGTGATTACATTCTGTCTTTAATCAGATTCATTTTCCGTTTTCCTCAAAACTTGGGTCTGAAGATCTTTTATGTCGAAGGGGAGCAAAAAGGTCCATGGGCATATCATCAGCATTTTGTTTTATCTTAATTGACAAACATTGTTTTGTTCTTCCTAAATTAAGAATTTGATCCATTTCAGTCTGATTAAAATGAATGGAACTTATTCTCCTAATCAACTGAATAGTTAAGCACATATATATTGGATTGTGTTTTTGGGCTTTCTCTTGAATTTGTCCTCGTCCTTACCCCAAATGTTGTTTTTGTCTTTTTTTAGATTGGAGGCGAGTTGACGGACTTCATTATTGTACTACATGACACTAAGGCCGTGAAGACATTTTGCAGCCGCATACATTTTTCTCTTGGTGCTGGTTGCAGTGCTGCAGCTGGTCCAGTTGGGAGAGTTGTGGAGGTAGATCTTCGAGCTGGAGAGAAAGGTTCTGGCATATGCTATACTTACAGTTGTAGTAAAGGTAATGTAGCCTTTGCTCTCTTTGATGGCTAGCTCTTGCAAAAGTGGATGTTATCAGCAGTGCTGTCATTGCTTCTTAACGGAAAATTAACTTAAATAACCGCTCGCCCAAAAAGTAGCTGGCAAATGTATAATATATGTATATTGTCTAGCGGTTGTAAATATTTTTCGCCGAGCGGCCCCCCTGCTTAAATCCCTTTGTGTTTGATTTGTATGTTTCAGGTGCATTTGTGGGAGTCTCACTTGAGGGGAATGTCGTCACAACACGGATGGATACTAATCTCCAATTCTATGGGGATCCTTACCTCACTACAGCTGACATTCTTCTTGGAACGGTAGAAAGACCCAAGGCTGGAGAACCCTTTTATGCAGCCCTCAAAGACCTATACGAAAGCTTTCCACTACGATTGAAGGGAGGAGTCAGCGATCAAGATGGTGGGATGTTTTAGCTCTGGCACAGTCCACTTCATACAAGGAGAAATGTACATTATTGGTTTAATAGGGTAGATGAATCTACTTCTGAAACAGGATAATAGCTTATTTCCCTTGGCTATAAACATTTATACCTGTACATAAATAGCGTTTGTGATATACTTTGTAATTCTGGATTATTTGGGGTTAATTTTCAGGGTGGATATTTGTCAGATAATGGTATTTTAGCACCTGTAAGTGCTAAAATTGGTTGTTTGAAGCTGTAGATGATTTATTTTGGGGGGGGGGGGGGTAAAACTTAGATGGGAAAGATGATCTTCAAAATGTGGCTAATTTTGCGTGCTGCTTGAGGTAACTGTTACACAACGAAAGAAAAATATGAAAATGCAGCAGCTGTGCAGGTGCGTATGTAGCTCAAAGATACCGGGTTCTTATGAACACATTATTTTCGACGCGGAGTATAATTTTATGAGTGAAAATTTATTAATTATAATAAAAAGTGGATATGAACTCATAACTTTCGTCATATAATAAGTTTAGTGTTAAAAACTTAAATATTGAACTCATAGGTATTAAGTTAAATTCTGAATCCCTTCAGTTTGTGTATGGTTCTTACTATAATATGAACATCATGCTGCTGAAATTATACAGGTAGACAACTTAAGATAGTTAAAGTCTGAGTAAGAATGTGCATAATTTTTTTTTAATTTCTGTTGTTGAAAAGAGGTGATAATAATTGAGGGACTAGATGCTAATTAAGAAATCTTATTGCACTTAATCGAAAAAAACATAAAAGATAGGGGAAGATAGTTAGATTGCTCTAGAGAGAACTGAACAATCCAGGACTAGCCAAATTGGCTAAATTTGCATGATTGAAATTTTGGTTATATTGGCCCACATTATTTTAGTTAGATGAATAGTCACAACAAAACAAATTTAAGAGCAAGATTAACTTGATGGATAAGAGACGTGAATCACAAATATTCAAGAGAAAAAAGGACAGGAAATATATTATTTTTTCTGCTCTAGAATTTGAATTATATGGAGCATATAAATACAAGAGCGGAAAGATATCAGCCACTCTAAAAGTTCTAGAAAATTGATTAATTTTATAACTAGCATTGTGTAGTAGCTAGGTATAAACTGGAAATACCAATAAGGGTGTGTTCTGTATGAAGGAACATGTTTTTTTACTTATTTTTTTGTGTTTGGTATGTAAGCAAAAATATTATCCTAAAAACATTTGTATATAATCTAGACAAATACTATGGGGTAGGGGAGTGTTGAGGATGGGATTGTGGGGTGGGTGGGTGGGTGTGGAATGGGGGGTGGTTGCGGGTAGTCGACAATAGGTTAGCAAACTGGGCAATCAATAGGCTTTGCTCCGGCCTTCGCTTCTATAACACTTCGTACCTTCGGGCTAATGTTTGATCCGTATGATGGAATCATAATGAAACTAAGATGAGGAGTGTAAGAAGTGTTTTGAAAACCAATCAAGGTATAAGAAGAGTCTTTGGGTAAAGTATAGTCGGAAGCTACCCTACGAAGCATGTTTTCAAGTGAGTTTTCACGAGGCCTCACTTCAAGCGAGCATAACACCATTATAAATTGTGATTTTGGAAAACTATAAAACATGAAAGTTGTAGATCTTTGAAATTACTATCCAACGATATATTATAGACCCCAAACAGAGCTGTGTGTTTGAATTTATGGCAAGTTTACCGAACACTACAGAGAAGCCGAGACGACCACCCGAGTGTGATGTCCCCACATCGCGGGCTTGCAACGACCTGATCGGTTGTTTTTTAACACCGATTCTCTTTCTGGTGTATCGTCTATTCCAGAAGCTCCATAGTAATTATTTTTACCTGCTTGCAAAATTTGAAGTCAAACGAATGTCATTTGGTTCACTTTGGGAGAAGGTTTCACTATGGCAATTCTAACATTCAATTTTTTGGATAAATTGTTTATTTTGGGAAAACGTACTATGATTGGTGATCTGAAGATCTTGTTAGATTTGAAATATTATTTATGGCATGTAGAAATTGACGGAGCTAATTTTAGAGTTTGTTTGGTTGATTTTTGACAATTAAATCGATTTTAGAATTATATATGCCTAATTATGGTGAAAAGACGGTCACAGAAGAAATAAGACCCGAATTTGAAATTTGTTGTTTCCGTTAGGTCTGGGATGTGATTTATGACCTAGTGGAGTCGTTGGTTCGGTTCCCGTGAGGTTCGGATGAGATTAAGGTGGTTAGGCGAGAAACTGGACGTTGAGGGAATTGCACGTATAGAGATTCAAAAAAGAATCGATCTGATCTAGGTCATAATCTTTATTGAGTTCCCAAAATTATTAATAGAAAGTCGATCGCGCGGAATCGAAAAATTACAAATGACCTTACAAAAAGAATTTAATTGTGTAAACCGAAAACTGAACATTGTTGTCACAAGAATTGAATCAGATATTTTGAATACCAACTAAGATTTAGAATACTAATAAATCACCTAATATCCCCGAGTATAAAATTCTGTTTACTCTAAATTGAGTATCTGTTTCCCTCCATTTCCTACTAGGATTTAAAGCATCCCTATTAATCAGGTAAACATAGTTTAACACTGCTTCAGACTACAAAGACTTTTGAAGATTCATCTCAAAAGAAGGATAAAATGAACCTCATACAATGATATTTGTTGATAATTTTGAGATGGTTTGGAGTTGATCAAAGTTAACATCGGGTCAAGAAGGATCCATTTGAGTGTTTTGAGAGTTTGAACAACTTCATATGATCATTCGTAACTTGTAGCAACTTTCGGAATTGGATTTGGATTTCGTTTGGTCAAGATAGGGTGTTTGAGTTGTTGGCTTAAGTGACCCCCCTTCGACATTTCAATATACTATTATATTCATTTGATGTTGGAATAGATGCGTATCGTAATTACGAAGGCATAGCAAAATGAATCATCTTATTTCGCCTTCGTATGAGGAAGTTATGGTCATTTTAGCGCGGACAGCTGTTGTTGTACCTAGTGTGTTCGTTGGGGCGGACTCTGGGACGCTAGGGCGGGCTTCTGGGCTATAAAAAATTAGACTACGTTACTTTCTGATTTTGAGCTTATCTTGAGTTTTAGAGCTCCATTTGAGGTAATTTTTTGGCGTTATTCTCATATCAACAGGGGGTAAGTATCTAACCTTCATTTTGTTATTTTTCCATGATTATTTCCATTAGTTGTGGTTTTATCCACGATTTGGGTTGGGAAAATGAGGGTTTTTAATATAAATATTAAATAAACTTTTCCTCAATTTGAGATACAATTAGTGGATGGATTTCAACTATTTTTGGTATGTAGACTCTATAAGTCATGGGTAAACTAATTTTGCACTAAAATTCCTATTTTGCCCTTCATGGCCCGGAATCCTATTTGGGTGACTTTTGGGTTCGGATTTAAAGTATGTCAATATGGGTACCATTGGGTTCATATGACTTTATAGAATAATATTTTGACCGTATCGAACCTGAATTTTCTATGAAATGACTATTTCGCCATTTGAGGCGGGGAAAGGATTTTTGAACTAATTTTTCAACCCGAAATTCTCCTAAGACTTTTATGGGTATCCTTCGAACATTGTTTTAATGTAAAATTCATAATTGCTAGACTTCGCTATTTCTGAGATGTTTCGGAAGAAGAAAGCTTGAGTTGGATAGTTCGTGGTGCCTGTTCGGCCTTCTAGGTAGGTTACAACTTACATTCTGGTTAAACTTCGGTTAGCGAAGTACATATATACTTAGTTATTATCGGAAAAAACATGTACGCCTTCGGGTATGAAGTTGTGATTGATTACTAGGTTTGGTAATGTTGATTGATTTGTGGTTGCTGCCTCTTGTGATTTAATGGTTGTTTCCTAGAGTTGGATGGTGGATTGCACTTGGTTTCCATATCGTCCTTGTGATATAGTTGTATCTCACTTATCTTGATATTATCATGGATAGAGAAAAAGACTTAACATGATACTGATATTGTGATATGTGTCCATGTGTGGCACAATTGAGAATTTATATGATACACTTGATATTGTCATTGCATTGCATTCATCCTCATTTCCATGATGCATTGATATTATATGTGATTGGCGTGATGTTGATAAGTGAGAAGGAAACAACAATGATTTTTATGACATATTGATTGCGTAGCCATCTCTGAGCTGTGTGCGAAATGGCTAGCGGTGTGGTCGGTGGTAGAGTCATCTCTAGGCTGTGTGATACAGAGTGGCTGGTACATGGACTTCACGGCTCCCCCATGGGTCATGATTGTCGGTACTTGATTGTGAGCATGTTTATTCTTCAGTCTGTTACTTTATATATGTTATCTAACTATTATCGGCATATGATACCTACCAGTACATAGTGTTTGTACTGATACTACTCTTGCTAAACCATTTTCGGGATGAAGAGTTATTGCAGATACATGAGCGAGGTTCGATTAGACTTCAAAGATCTCATGATTTTCATCTAGACTTCTTTATTTAATTCACATTCTAAACAAAAGGTGTATTCATGTTATGGTTGTAATTCTTATTCATGTTGTATACTTAGAAGCTCTTGTACTATTCAGACTAGATTCCTTGGGTAGCATTGTATTCCACATTATCATATATCTATGTTTTTGGACTTCTATTGCTCTTTTTATTTATTTATGTTGTTGGATGAATCTGTAAGATACATGTTCGCCTACCAGGTGGGAAAAGGGTAGGTGCCCGTGGATTCCCCGATTTGCGACGTGACAAGTTGGTATCAGAGCCCTAGGTTACCCGGTCTATAAGTACAAGAACAATATTTAGTAGAGTCCTACTTATGGATGTGTTGGCGCACCACACTTATAATTGGGAGGTTATATGTCATCTAGGAAATTTCTATTCTTTCATTTCTTTCGTGCTACTTCATTCAAATTGGGATCTGGTCGATTCCAATTAGTGTCTGAAACTTCTTCACCATTTCGGTCCTTAATGGGGGTGGTTACATGATCGATATGTCTTCAACGATTGGTTTCTCAGAAGTACGAGAAGTGTAATTATAGCTTAACAAGAAGGGTTGCTCGAGGTGTGCTTGGAGTGGGAAAGTTTCAGCATTATTAAGGTTTAGTATGATAGTTTTGTGGAACAAGCGTATCAATGGCAAGTCAACAATTCAGCAATGGAAGGGTATAGATGTCGATATATGAAGATAAGTGTAAACTTGGGAAAGATCAATTGATTTGACAAAGAGGACAATGATCGTACTAAGACTGCAAAGAGAAGTTGGGAATATGGACTTGAAGGGCGACCTCTTAGTGATAAGGTGTGAGAAAGTAAGATTTCTTAGGGCCGGATGGTAGGAGTACCTATTTTTCCTATGGGACGGAGGCATAAGGAAGAGTCAAACGAATGTCATTTGGTTCACTTTGTGAGAAGGTTTCACTATGGAAATTTTGGCATTCAATTATTTGGATAAATTATTTATTATGGGAAAATATGCTCTGATTGGCAATCTAAAGATCCTGTTTGATTTTAAATATTATTTATGGCATGTAAAAATTAACAGAGCTAATTTTTGAGTTTATTTGGTTGGTATTTGATAATTAAATTGGTTTTAGAATTATATATGCCTAATTATGGTGAAAAGACGGTCATGGAAGAAATAAGACCCGGATATTTGTTGTTTCTGTTAGGTCCAAGATGTGATTTATGACCTAGTGGAGTCATCGGTTCAGTTTCCTCGAGGTTCAGATGTTATTTAGGTGGTTGGATGAGAAACTAGTTTTTGAGATGGTTTGGAGTTGACCAAAGTCAACATCGGGTCAATACGAATCCATTTGGGTATTTTGAGAGTTCGAGCAGCTTCGTATGATCATTTGTGACTTGTAGAAACTTTTGGAATTGGATTTGGATTTCATTTGGTCAAGCTAGAGTGTTTGAGTCGTTGGCTGAAGTCGTTCCCCTTCGACGTTTCAATATACAATTATATTCATCCGATGTTGGAATTGAGTTTTGATTGTTGGAATTTATGCACATATTAATTAAAAAGCCATAGCAAAAATAATCATCGCATTTCGCCTTCGTATGAGGAAGTTATGGTTATTTTAGCGTGGACAACTGTTGTTGTACCTGGTGTGTTCTCTGGGGCGGGCTTCTGGGCTATAAAAAAATCAGATTGCGTTCCTTTCTTATTTTTAGCATATCTTGAGTTCTAGAGCTCCATTTGAGGTAATTTTCATGGCGTTGTTCTCATATCAACAGGGGGGGGGGGTAAGTATCTAACCATCATTTTGTTCTTTTCCCATGATTATTTCCTTTGGTTGTGGTTTTATCCACGATTTGGGTTAGGGAAAATGAGGGTTTTGACATAAAAATAAAATAAACTTTTCCTCAATTTGAGTACAATTAGTGGATGGATATCAATTATTTTTGGTATGTAGACTCTATAAGTCATGGGTAAACTGATTTTGCACTAAATTTGCTATTTTTCCCTTCGTGGCTCAAAATCCTATTTTGGGTGACTTTTGAGTTCAGATTTAAAATATGTCAATATGGGTACTATTGATGTTTGTATGACTTTCTAGAATAATAGTTTGACAGTTCTTTTCTTATTTTGAGCATAACTTGAGTTCTAGAGCTCCGTTTGAGGTAATTTTCATGGCGTTGTTCTCGTATCAATAAGGGGGGGGGGGGAGTATCTAACCTTCATTTTGTTCTTTTCCATGATTATTTCCATTGGTTGTGGTTTTATCCACGATTTGGGTTAGAGAAAATGAAGGTTTTGACATAAAAATGAAATAAACTTTTCTGCGATTTGAGATATAATTAGTGGATGGATTTCAGTTATTTTTGGTATGTAGACTCTATAAGTCATGGGTAAACTAATTTTGCACAAAATTTCCTATTTTGCTCTTCGTGGCTCAAAATCCTATTTTGGGTGACTTTTGGGTTCAGATTTAAAATATGTCAATATGGGTACCATTGACATCTGTATGACTTTCTAGAATATTATTTTGACCGTATTGAACGCGAATTTCATCCGAAATGACTATTTTTTTCTACGAGGCGGGGAATGGATTTTTGAACTAACTTTTCAACCCAAAATTCTCATAAGACTTTTATGGGTATTCTTCGAATCTTGTTTTAATGTAAACTTCACAATTGCTAGACTTTGCTTATTCTGAGACATTTCAGAAGAAGAAAGCTTGAGTTGGATAGTTTGTGGCGCCTGTTTGGCTTTCAAGGTAGGTTACGACTTACCTTCTGGTTAGACTTTGGTTAGTGAAGTGTATACATAGTTAGTTACTATCGGAGAAAGCATGTACGTGGGTATGAAGTTGGGATGGATTACTTGGTTTGGTACTGTTGATTGATTTGTGGTTGTTTCCTCTTGTGATTTGTTAGTTGTTGCCTAGTGTTGGATAGTGGATTGCACTTGGTTGCCATATCGTCCTTGTGATATAGTTGTATCTCACTTATCTTGATATCATCATGGATAGAGGAATGGACTTAACTTAATACTGATATTGTGATATGTGTCCATGTGTGGCACGATTGAGAATTTATATGATACACTTGATATTTTTATTGCATAAACAGTCATCCTCATTTCC
Organism: Anisodus acutangulus; assembly: GCA_029783415.1. NCBI lineage: Eukaryota > Viridiplantae > Streptophyta > Magnoliopsida > Solanales > Solanaceae > Anisodus > Anisodus acutangulus. The sequence continues at coordinate 44,697,982 of CM056493.1, read as the reverse complement.
ATAATACATTTATATTATCTTTGATTGGCGTGATGGTGATAAGTGAGAAGGAAACAACAGTGATTCTTATGACATATTGATTGCGTAGCCATCTCTGAGCTGTGTGCAAAATGGCTAGCGATGTGGTCATTGGTAAGGTCATCTCCAGGCTGTGTGAAACAAAATGATTGGTACATGGACTTCATGGGTCACCTATGGGTCATAACTGCCGGGACGTAGAGATATTCCGCTCGATGTGTATGGAGATTGCATGTGGCCATTGTATTGCATTGCATATGCATTCATTCTCATCATCTCATTTTACATCTATGAATCAGATTTATTAATTGTACTTGTGTTTGTGATAATTATGAAAAATAGTGGAAACTTGGCAGACTTGGGTTTATGTGCTTCCCCATAGGCTATGATTCAGTTATTGATCTTTTTGTATATGAGTGGTTATTGTTGGACTGTGTTGTGTTGTACTTGATTGAGAACACGTCTATTCTTCAGTCTCTTACTTTATATATGTTAGCTAACTGGTGTCAGCCTATGATATCTACCAATACATAGTATTTGTACTGATACTACTCTTGCTACACCCTTTTCGGGGTGTAGAGTTGCAGATACATGAGTAAGGTTCTATTAGACTTCAAGGATCTTGTGATTTTTTATCTAGACTTATCTGTTTAATTCTCATTCTAAAAAAAAGTTGTATTCAGGTTGTGGTTGTAATTATTATTCCAGTTGTATACTTAGAAGCTCTTGTACTATTTATATCAGATTACTTGGGTAGTGTTGTATTCCACATTATCATATATCTATGTTTTTGAAATTCTATTTCTCTTTTTATTTATTTATGTTGTTGGATGAATATGTAAGGGACAAATTCGCCTACCAGGTGGGAAAAAGGTAGATGCCCACGTGTTCCCCGATTTACGACGTGACAAGTTGGTATCAGAGCCCTAGGTTACTCGGTCTATAAGTACAAGAACAATGTCTAGTAGAGTCCTACTTATGGGTTTGTTGCGCGTCACACTTATAATTGGGAGGCTATATGACATCTATGAAATTTCTATTCTTTAATTCCTTTCATGCTACCTCATTCAAATTGGGATCTGGTCGATTTCTATTGGTATCTGAAACTTCTTCACCTTTTCGGTCCTTAATGAGGGCGATTGGATGATCGGTATGTCTTCAACGGTTGGTTTTTCAGAAGTGGGGGAAGTGTAATTATGGCTTAACAAAAAGGGTTGCTCGAGGTGCGCTTGAAGTGGGAAAGTTTTAGCATCATTAAGGTTTAGTATGATAGTTTTGTGGCACAACCGTATCAATGGCAAGTCAACAATTTAGCAATGGAAGGGTATATATGTCGATATCTGAAGACAAGTGTAAACTTGGGAAAGATCAATTGATTTGACAAAGAGGACATCGTGCTAAGACTGCAAAGAGAAGTTGGGAATATGGACTTGAAGGGTGACCTCTTAGTGATAAGGTGTGAGAAAGTAAGACTTCTTAGGGCCGGATGGTAGGAGTATCTATTTTTCCTATGGGACGGAGGCGTAAGAAAGAGAATCTGGATGGATCAATCTCTGCTATAGGAAGGGAACAATTGGTATTTGATGTGATCCTTGGGATAAGTTGCAAGGTGTACACGGGCGGATGACGTATAGGCTACGAATTATTGAGTTGGCTTCAATTTGAAAGTATTGTGATAGCAAAGTAGAATTAGTGGTTGTGAGTTCTTTTAGGGAATGGTTTTCTGATCGAAATCAGGTGACAATGTTTCTTGTGATATGTGAATCTTAGTGGGATAGACAGTCGCGTTTCTTCAATCAAAAAGTGTGTTCGTAGGTTCACTTGGTATTTTTGAGGTTAGTGATGATAGATGATTGTTGAAACCAAGAGATTGTTTATTTCTGAGTATTTCACAGTTGGTTAGTATTGGGTGAGTGTCAAAGTCGTATATGCATTGGTATGTTGGTTCAATCGGATGCGTAAAGAGGTATAGTGGTGATCAAATCAGGGAATTTGAGCGGAGCCACTTCAAATATATGAGAATCATTGGTTGAAGATATTTAGGATAAGGAAAGCTGGAAATTTGAGTCATTGAGTTCAGTTAGAGGAAGTGGTGATTGATAACATAAACAAGAAGTGCTATCAGCGTATTTCTTGCCCGTGGAGGCTTGCATGAGGTTTATAATGGAGGTTCCTTGGTTGCCGTCACCGTTCTTACTCTTCTTTATCTTTTCAAATGATTATTTAATTAGTATCTAATGTCACGACCCGATCGGTCATTTTGAGAACTGATTCTCTTTTTGACGTATTGTCTATTCCAGAGGCTCTGTAGTAATTATTTTGACCTACTTGCAAAATTTGAAGTCAAACGAATGTCATTTGGTTCACTTTGTGAGAAGGTTTCACTATAGGAATTTTGGCATTCAATTATTTGGATAAATTATTTATTCTGGAAAAATGTGCTCTGATTGGCAATCTAAAGATCTTATTAGATTTGAAATATTATTTATGGCGTGTAAAAATTGACGGAGCTTTTGGTTGGTGTTTGATAATTAGATCGGTTTTAGAATTATATATGCCTAATTATGGTGAAAAGACGGTCACGGAAGAAATAAGACCCGGATTCGAATTTTGTTGTTTCTGTTAGGTCTGAGATGTGATTTATGACCTAGTGGAGTCGTTGGTTCGGTTCCTGTGAGGCTCGGATGTGATTAAGGTGGTTGGATGAGAAACTAGTTTTTGAGATGGTTTGGAGTTGACCAAAGTGAACATCGGGTCAATACGAATCCATTTGAGTATTTTGAGATTTCGAGCAGCTTCGTATGATCATTTGTGACTTGTAGAAACTTTCAGAATTGGATTTGGATTTCATTTGGTCAAGCTAGGGTGTTTGAGTTGTTGGCTTAAGTTGCTCCCCTTTGACGTTCCAATATACCATTATATTCATTTGATGTTGGAATTGCGTTTTGATTGTTGGAATAGATGAGTATCGTAATTATGAAGCCATAGCAAAAAGAATCCTCGGATTTCGCCTTCGTATGAGGAAGTTATGGTTTTTTTTAGTGCGGACGGTTGTTGTTGTACCTGGTGTGTTCGCTGGACCGGGCCTCTGGCAACTGGGGCGGGCTTATGGGCTATAAAAAAATCACACTGCATTCCTTTCTTATTTTGAGTATACCTTCAGTTCTAGAGCTCCGTTAGAGGTGATTTTTGCGGCGTTGTTCTCATATTAGGGGTAAGTATCTAACTTTTATTTTATTGTTTTCTCATGATTAGTTCCGTTGGTTGTGGTTTTTATCCATGATTTGGGTTGGGGAAAATAAATGAAATAAGCTTCTCCTCGATTTGGGATACAATTAGTGGATGGATTTCAACTATTTTTGGTATGTAAACTCTATAAGTGATGGGTGAACTGATTTTGCTCTAAATTTCCTATTTTACCTTTTGTGGCTCGGAATCCTATTTTGGGTGATTTGGGTTCGGATTTAAAGTATGTCAATATGGGTATCATTGGGTTCGTATGACTTTCTAGAATAATACTTTGACCGTATCGAATCCGAATTTCCTACAAAATGACTATTTTTCCCTTCAAGGCGGGGAATGGGTTTTCGAACTAACTTTTCAACCCGAAATTCTCCTAAGACTTTTATGGGTATCCTTTGAATCTTTTTTTAATGTAAAATTCATAATTGCTAGACTTTGCTTATTCAGAGAAGTTTTGAAAGATGAAAGCTTGAGTTGGATACCTCGTGATGCCTGTTCGGGCTTCCAGGTAGGTTACAACTTATCTTCTGGTTAGACTTCGGTTAGTGAAACGTTTATATAGTTAGTTACTGTCGGAGAAAGCTTGTACGCCTTCGGGTATAAAGTTGGGATGGATTACTAGGTTTAGTATTGTTGATTGATTTGTGGTTGTTGCCTCCTGTGATTTATTGGTTGTTGCCTAGTGTTGGATAATGGATTGCACGTGGTTGTCATATCATCCTTGTGATATTGTTGTATCTCACTTATCTTGATATTATCATGGATAGAGGAAATGATTTAACTTGATACTGATATTGTGATATATGTCCATGTGTGGCACAATTGAGAATTTATATGATACACTTGATATTGCCATTGCATTGCATTCATCCTCATTTCCTTGATATATTGATATTATTTGTGATTGATGTGATGGTGGTAAGTGAGAAGAAAACAACAATGATTCTTATGACATATTGAATGCGTAGCTATCTTTGTGTTTTGTGCGGAATGACTAGTGGTGTGGTCGGTAGTAGAGTCATCTCCAGTCTGTGTCATACGGAGTGGCTAGTACATGGATTTCGCGGGTCTCCCATGGGTCATGACTGCCTGGATGTAGAGATATTTTTCCCGGAGCATGTGTGTACGGAGATTGCATATCGCCATTACATTGCATATGCATTCATTCTCATCATCTCATTTACATCTATGAATTGGAGTTGTTAATTTTACTTGTGTTTGTAGTTATTCTAAGAAATCGTGGAAACTTGCCAGACTTGGGTTTAGGTGCTTCACCATAGGCTATGATTCAACTATTGATCTTTCTGTACTTAAGTGGTTATAGTTGGACTATGTTGTGTTGTACTTGATTGCGAGCATATTTATTTTTCAGTCTCTTACTTTATATATGTTAGCTAACTGTTGTTGGCCTATGATACCTACAAGTACATAGTGTTTGTACTGATACTACTCTTGCTTCACCATTTTCAAGGTGTAGAGTTTTTGCAGATACATGAGCGAGGTTCGATAAGCCTTCAAGGATCTCATGGAGTTCATCTAGACTTCTCTGTTTAATTGTCATTCTAAATATAAGTTGTATTCAAGTTGTGGTTGTAATTCTTATTCTAGCTGTACACTTAGAAACTCTTGTACTATTCAGACCAGATTTCTTGGGTAGTGTTGTATTATGCATTATCATATATCTATGTTTTTGGACTTCTATTGCTTTTATTATTTATTTACGTAGTTGGATTAATCTGTAAGGGACATATTTGCCTACTAGGTGGGAAAAGGGTAGGTGCTCGTGCGTTCCTCGATTTGGGACGTGACAGGGTTGGTCACACAAAAATGCCGTCTCTGAACTTTTGACCTGCAGGAGGTCCCGCGGTGACCCTGCATCGCTGGCCCATCGCGAATGGGCTGAGTTTCGAGTCAAAGCTTTAGATTTTTGTGCTTTTCTTATATTTAAGCTTGGAGTTTATTTCCCTAACATCCCTAATCACAAAATATCACCATAAAGTCAGAGAGAACAAGTCTCAAGCCTCATGAATCCTCCAAGGTAAGTTCCCCAATGATTCTAGCGTGAATTCAAGTTCTTAGTACCCTTCTAAGTTGATTAAAACCTTTCTAATCCATAGAATTGCGATTGAAACATTATTGTCGGACGAGGAGCCCTAGATTTTGAATTCAATCTTCTTGAACATCAAAAAGGTATTATCTTCATCTCTTAGTTGATTATAGTATTGGATTAATGATTATAAACCATATATTGTTGATATAAACTAATGGATTTGATGAAGAAAATCGTATGAACTATTGTATAGGATGAATTGTTGACTTAGGGTTGTTGTAATCATATGGGCGATGAAAAAAGATGTTTATTTATCTATTAGGGATTTTAGAACCACCTAGAACCAATGGGATTTGAAATTGGGTGTAGAAACACCATTAATAAAGGCTATGAAGCTTTATGCCCACCAGGTGTGATAAAATTCCTAGATGACCAAAATATGAGAATTGTTGCTAATGTTATTCTATTGAGATATATTGATATAGATTAAAATCGAAAGGAAGCGACGAACATTGTATTACGCTCAGGAGCAGGGAATTAAGGTATGTGAGGCTAACTCTCTACGTGTGGGAACATTATTAATCATTCTCACGCCTCATTCATCAAAATCACTACTAATTACTTTAGAATTAGATATTATGCCATAGTTCATGAAAAGTCTAATACTTCAATCTTTTAAGATTAAAACTTCTTACTTATTCATAATTATCACTCCGAATATTGTGAACTCATTATGTAATCAGTATATACTCCTGTTCGATATCCCATAAGTCTCAGTTAAGATAATTCAGTTTACTATGAACAGTTAATGCTTCAAACTTCATAATCAGTTTATGAGTACAGGTCTCAGTCTAGTTCTATTCAGTATTTCCAGTATCATGTACTTTAGTATGATTCAATATTTCAGTATGATTCTCAGTTCCTTATTTTATATTTCTAAATGTTGAACACCTATATTTGGGCCCGAGGCCGTAGTTTATGCTTTATGCATCTTTGAGCCTGAGGCGTAGTTATATATACATATACTTGGACTCGAGGTCATGGCTTGTGCACTTATATTGAGCCAAAGGTCGTAGCTTATTTGTTCAGTTAAACATGTGATTTTCCATTTCAGAATAGGAAGTATTCATATTTTTTATTTATTTTGTTCAGTTCAGTTATCTGTTATCAGTTCAGTTTAGTATATTATTTGTTTATTGATTTGGGGCAGCCCTTTTCCTAGCACCCCACAACAATTTGTTATTTCAGTTGGTTTTATATACTAGTGCAATTCAAATGTACTAACGTCCCTTTTGCTCGGGGCCTACATGTCACGCCTCGAACCATGGCCTGAGTGAAACACGGTACTCGATGCCTGACTGCATGTGACCGAGCGATAACCATAATCTTGCTAACTAAATAATTGTATAGCTGGTAACTGAGGTAAACTGATAACTATAAAACATGACAATCACCTTTGTACTTTCTGATAAGGATTTTTTGCTCTGGTCTATAGTAACTACGAATTTTGTTCCACTTTCAATATTATCTCAAGTCTCATCTGTTACCAACATGCACTTCCTAATGATACCCCTAATGGGTAGTCATCCTCACTTGGACCTTGAATTTCCTTCTTGTTGCTTACACATTTGATACATTCAGAATTCGATGAAAAGAGAATGTTATTTACGGCTCTAAGCTTCATGGCACGAGTTAGAAGAATTCCTGAAAGTACTGCTCTAATTGCACGATCTAGAGTATGAAAGAAGTGAGACAATCCTAAATGTCTTGGCGGTCAACCGGTTATATGCGTGGCACACACACACATATAAAAGTGACCCCACTGGACACAGTTTCATAGACTTCTTAAGACACTTGAACCTAGTGCTCTGATACCAAGTTTTTTCATGCCCCGAACCATGGCATGAGCGAAATATGACACTCGGTGCCTGACTGCATGTGACCGAGTGAACCACATGACTTGCTAAATCAACATGGGCATCAAAATATGCTATAATAATTATTTAAAACATGTAAACATATTATTGAAAATATAGTCTGAAAGTATATTGCGGAAATATTCTAAAAATATAATAAGTCTGAATATTGAACATATGAAATGACATGCTAAACTAGTCTAGTCTATGAAACCTCTGAACATGAGTCTGACTGCAAAATTATTTTACTAGAACAAGGCCCTAGCCTACCTTTATTGTATAGCATGACATGTAAAATAAATGACTAACACTCCAAATGAAATAGGGCTCACCAATAGCTGATACCGAGGCAAATCCTAATGAGCGGATCCATCGTCCTGAAATTCAGTACCAGCACCGTGAAGTGCAAGCCCCGGATAAAAGGGAGATAAGTATATTTAAATTGTACTGTATGTAAAACAACTAAACGAATAAGCATGCACATGAAATAATAGGAACATGAAACTGAAACTGAAAAATGAACATGAGCTGACATGAATATCATAACGTGTATAAAATCTGTAAAACTGTATATCTATGGGAGAGAAATAACAAAACCAACGTGTAACCACCACGTGTGAATGTGACATATGATCTCTGCCCAATCAGGTAAGCCATCTCGTACCTTGTCTGGGTACGATACATGAACATGACATGATGGATCCAATAATCCCACAATGGGGTAACATGAATGTATCATCCTCTGGGCAGAATGATCCTTATCCTACGTTGGCAAACATAGTTTTAGGCTATCTGAGCCTTCTCGGTAATCTGTGTAACTCTCAAAACATGAACATGAATATAGTTGGCTTGTAAGCCCATGAATTTTCATGAAATAACTTATAAAACACGGTTTGTAATCATAATATAGAATGTGAATATATATATAATATAATCTGGGTAAATCATGGAAACCTGTATAACTTCATGGAACTGAGTAATAATGATTATAACTTTTATTTAAGAACTCGTGGAATAAAAGCATGCATTCATGGATTACGAATAGGTTCATGACAACATAATGACCTATCATGAATACAATTGACGAATCATAATATAGACATAACATATGGTATTACATGTATTAGGGTTATCATGATAATAGAATAAAACCCTAAACTCATGAAGAATTCATGTTTCATGGAAAAAAATGGCGTGTGAAAGAACATGGACATTCTCACACGTGGATAGAAGCTCTACATACCTTAATTACTCCATAACATATAATAAAAATCTGAACTTTGAAGAAGAAACCAAAGCTTGAACTTTAATCTCTTGGGTTGGGTTTTCTTGAAAACCCTAGGTTAAGAATAAATAATTTCACTTAAATTCATAAGAATGATGTTAGTATCACTTGAAATTGCATGAAATAGGCTTACTTGATGTAATAGAAGGTTGGAAAGAGAGAACTTTGTTCTAGGACTTGGAAAAATAATAAAACTGATTTTTAGAACTAAGTCTGCTTATTTACATTGTATAGTCTGTTGGGGGTTTTAAAGCCAAATTTTACGGTCCGGGTATGGACCGTATAATTATTTACGCTGAGGGGTATGGGCTGTATAATATTATATGGTCCGTCAAAATCGATCGTCACCCAAGTACCATTAACTAGTGACTGCCAAAGTTGAGGGGAACTTTTATGGTTCGAAATGATGGACCGTTTAATTTTATATGGTCCTTATAATCCTACCTTATAATGTAAATTTTGAAAGTTATTTGTACGGTTACTTTCTACGGTCCGTATAACTCCGGCATAAATTTTTTTGTGTCAATGAACTGAACGAATTTCTAACTTTAACTTTCCGTCTTAGTTACCTACACTTCTTAATAATGACCATGGCTTAGTTGAAAGGTACGAGGTGTTACACTACACTTCACGTTACAGGTAGCGACTTTCAGTACAACGCATATGCACGCTAGGATCCGTAGTATCATCTCAGTTGGTGAGCCCCAGTCTTTCGGGGCCTTATAATTTATTTTGCAGTCCTTATAGTCTATTACAGACAGTCATTTATGTCGAGGGCCTTGTCCCGACAACAATTAACATCTTAGTACTCTTCAGTGGCTTCATAGACTGGGGTAATGGTTAGACAAAGTTTATCAAATTTTCATGTTTGCCGTGTTGTCACTTTTACTATGTTCACACTTGTTCACTATTTCCCGCACTTAATGATTATTCAGTCAGACTTTTAGTACCTTAGCATATGATAGTTTAATTCATCTTTCAGTATGTTTTGATATCATATGTTGATTTAGCTAGACAGTTGGTTCGCTCAGTCACATGTAGTTAGACACCGAGTGTCGTGTTACGTCCAGGCCATGGTTTAGGGTATGACAAATCTTGGTATCAGAGCGCTAGGTTCAAGTGTCCTAGAGAGTCTATGAAACATGTATAGTAGAGTCCTACTTATGGGTGTGAAGTGCGCCACACTTATAATTGGGAGGCTACATGGAATTTATGAAAAGTTACCCTTCTTTCTACTCTAGATCGTGCCATGAAACTTAGAGCAATAAGTAACCTTCCATTCTTATCGAATTTTAGACTTATCGAACGCGCAAGTGAATAGCAGATAATTCACAGTCCAAGTGAGGGTGATTACCCATTGAGTTATAATTGTGGAGTGCATGTCATTAACAGATGAGACTTGAAGTGATATGGAAAGTGGGACAAACTGCATGTCATTAGGTGCTGTCAAAAAGTACAAAAGCATGTATCATGTTTTAGTTATGCAGTCTTTCAGTTAGCAGGGCTATAGTTATTCAGTGAGTTAGTAATTAGTTATTTAGTTATCAGATTTCCAATTTTCAGTGTATCCAAATTCTTGTGACTTGTAAGTATATATAGTGATGCCATTAGGTGCTGAAAGAAAGTGTAAGTAATAGTGACTATAGCAAAATCTTCATATGTTCTATGTTTGGGTTAAGGCCAAAGAATCGTCGAATGGCGCAGGAAGTAAATTATCAAATGGTGGTACACTCTGAAGGACAAGTTGGTGGATGATTGTATATACATATGTTCTATCTCTCACAGAATAGTTTTAGTTTTGATTTTTGGACGTGGAGCCACAGGAATGATGATGATAGATCATATGTCATACCCCACGGGATAACACGTTAATAATTTAGCTACATCGGGCATAAAAATCGACCACTATGGTTTTGAACTAGAAAAGAGCTTAAGGATTTTTTTTTGAATATGAGTCAATACGTATGATATTACAAAATATATGTTTTTATATGACTCATGTACATGGCTAAGAGGATGTGATGTACAAAATGAGAATACGATAATGAAATTCATGGAATAATTTTAATTGTTCAAGTTCATTCAGGTTAGAACTAAAAAGTACTACGTTAGTAAGTTACTACAAGAAGCTGATATTACTATGAGATAAAAGATATGATAGTTCCTTCTTAGGTTATGTGATTAAGTGTTTATCCCGAATTGTATAGTATGATACAATTTTGAAGTGTATAGAAAGTTTGGGGTTAGTTGTTCCAATTTTTTGTTTAATCCATATGACATTTTCCTAAGTGTGATTCATGTCTATAGTTTAAAAAAAGACAGTATACGATCATAGAATAGTGTCGGATGATGAGGGAGTTAGAATAACCTTATACTTCACTATAGTATTCAGAGCAGAATAAGAGAACATGATGCTAGCAGGTGGTTAACATACGAATAGTAAGTTATGAGTAGATACAATGCATTAGCAATTTCAGCACAGTTAGTAGAGGTAAGATTTGACTTCCTTAGTCAGATGAACACTAGTAAGTGGATGACAGTTTGAATACATCCAAATGTGTGTTAGAACCCCATTATTTAGGTTAAATTTGAGGTATAGTGATTAGCGGAAGAAGAAATTAGCTAAGCCATAAGAGAACAAACTACAGAAGAATAGCCTTTAAGAGTTATCGAAAATGGGTTTCCCTGAGATTGGTAGTGTGAGTAGAGTTAAGTCATTAAGATTATGTATGATAGTTGCAAATACATTAGCTTTCCATTTATGTAAGTAATTCAATTTTTTCTAGTAAGAAAGATTGCTTGGAAGTGAGTCAAAAGATGAGTAGTCAGTGACGTAAAGTATAAGGAATTGCAGAAGATAAAGAAAGTTGTTCAGATCTCAAGAAAAGAGAAGTATCCGCAAGTATAAGACCTTAACCTTTTGTCTAAGGAGGAGATGTGTAAATCGTCAGTAAGTCTAGTTGGACATTTGAAACCCAAATAATTAGCATGGGATATGAAGAAACTCAATTCATTAAATGAGTTGAATGATCATCGAGCTTAGGTATTGTTGGTAAAGCAATCACATAAAAGCTATAAGATCATGCCCGAATATGTCTAACAAGGGTGGTGTCATTGCACGAGACTCTAATTTTTAGGGTGCAGGTCAAAGACCTAGCGCACAACAGTACTAGGGGTATTTCAAGTAACATCTCAGAAAGAAATCATGTACTAGGATTTTAGCTCATATTGAGATAGCTAGGATAATCATAGGGAGAGAAGTTCATTTTATGGAAAACCTAGGAGTCCGAGTCTTAGACTCTGAAAATGGTGTAGTCGTTGTTGAAAGTAGGACCGAATCCTACTTAGTAGTAGAAGCGAATGAGAAATAGTTTGGTGATCCCTACTTATTGCAGCTAAAATAGGGGATTCACAAACACAAGACGATGGCTTTTGAACAAGGGAGGAGATGATGATACTTTGAGTTACAGAGGCAGACTATGCATTCCAGACGTAGATGGGCTCAGAGAGCCGATTATGTCCAAAGTCCACAATTCCAGGTATTTCATTCACCCAGGTTCCATAAAGATGTACCATGATCTTAAAGAGATTTGTTGGTGGAACGACATGAAAAACAACGTAGCATATTTCGTGGAAAAGTGTCTGAATTGTCAACAGGTGAAAGTCGAGCACCAGAAGCCTGATAGTTTAGCACTGAATGCAGATAGTCTTGAGTGGAGATGATAAATATGGACTTTATATATACCAGGGTACCTCACTCATTTAGAAAGCATGATTCGATTTGGGGATTGTAGAGCGACATACTAAGACAGCACACCCTTACCAGTGAGGACCACATATTCAATAGAAGACTACGCCAAGTAGCATACTTAGGAAATTGTCAGATTTCATGGGACTCCAATGTCAATTGTTTCAGATCGAGGTGTCCAATTCAAAAAAAAACTTTTAGAAGTCCTTTAATAAAGGATTGGGTACCAAGGTAAGTCTCAGAACCACTTTTCATCCTTAGACAGATCGTCAGGCAGGGTACACTGTCTAGATACTCGAAGATATGTTGAGAGCATGTGTCCTAGACTTTAAAGGTGATTGGGATGATCATTTTCCTCTCATTAAGTTTGTGTGAAGTTATAGATATCATGCCAGTATCAAGATGTCACCATTTAAAGCCTTGTGTGGGTGAAGGTGTAGATCACCTATTGATTGGTCTGAAGTTAGAAAAATAGAATTACTAAGGCCAGACTTGATCCATCAGGCTATGGAATAATTAACTTGAGTTAGAAGCGTTTGAAAACAACTATGAGTCATCTGAAGTCCTATTCGGATGTGTGACGCAGAGATTCAGAGTTTTATGTTAACGATAAGGTATTTCTTGAAAGTTTTGCCTATGAAAGGCATCATGCAATTTGAGAAGAAAGAGAAGCTTAGTCTCATATATATTAGACCATACAAGATCCTACAAAGGATCAGTCAAGTGGCTTATGAGCTTGAATTACCACCAGAGTTGGTCGCCGTACACTTAGTATTATGTTATAACATTCACGTTTCCAGCTTTCAGACATTCATATATGTTCAGTACTCAGATATTCATGTCAGTTCAGTACTCAGATATTCATGTCAACTTAGTACTCAGATATTCATGTCAGTTTTGTATCCCTTCAATCAATATTCATGCATTCATTCAGTTCAGTATTCATGTGTTCATGACAGTTTAGTACACACATGTTTCCATCAGTCACGTTCATGTTCAGTTACCCTGTTATGCATAATATGATGCATGTGAGGCTTGTGTTGATACTCTGGTTAGTTGACATGTGTTTGAGAGATATTGTGATAGTCATATTTACAAATGAAACTCTGCCAAAATTTTTGTAAAATTCCAGAGTTAGTCTTACTTTAAACCATGACCGATCATTCGAGGAAGAATGATCCCAAGAAAGAGATATTGTAACACTTCGTACCTTCGGACTAAGGTTTGACTCATATGATGGAATCATAATGGAACTAAGATGAGGAGTGTCAAAAGTATTTTTGAAAACTAATCAAGGTATAAGAATAGTCTTTGGGCAAAGTATAGTCTGAAGCTACCCTACGAAGCATGTTTTCAAGTAAGGTTTCACGAGGCTTTATTTCAAGTGAGCATAACACCATTATGAGTTGTGATTTCAGGATAACTTAAAATATGAAAGTTGTATGAGTTGTGATTTCAGGATAACTTAAAATATGAAAGTTGTATGAGTTGTGATTTCAGGATAACTTAAAAGAGCATAACGCCTTTCCAACGATATATTGTGGAGCCCAAATGGAGATGTGTGATAGAAGATATATCTATTTTATCAAACACTACAATGAAGCCAACATCCACCCGCGATGGCCACATGCCACACGTGAAGGCGCGTGCGATGGCCCCGCATCATGGGCTGGTCACACAAAAATGTCCTCTATGAATTTTTGACCTAAAGGGGGTCCCATGGTGGACCTACGTCACATGCCCATTGCGAATAGGTCAGGTTTCGGGTCAAAACTTCAGATTTTTGCATTGTTCTTATATTTAAGCTTGGGGTTTATTTCCATAACATCCCTAATCACAAAATATCACCTTAAAGTTAGAGAGAACAAGTCCCAAGCCTCAAGAACCCTCCAAGGTATGTTCCTCAATGATTCTAGGACGAATTCAAGTTCTTAGTACCCTTCTAATTTGATTAAAACCTTTCTAATCCATAGAATTGTGATTGAAAAGTTATTATTGGATAAGGAGCCCTAGATTTCGAATTCAATCTTCTTGAACATCAAAAAAGTATTATCTTCATCTCTTAGTTGATTATAGTATTGGATTAATGATTATAAACCATATATTATTGATATAAACTAATGGATTTGATGAAGAAAATCGTATGAACTATTGTATAGGATGAATTGTTGACTTAGGGTTGTTGTAATCATCTGGGCGATGAAAAAGGATATTTATTTATCTATTTGGGATTTTAGAACCACCTAGCAACAAGGGGATGAGAAATTGGGTGTAGAAATACCATTAATAAGGGCTATGAAGCTTTATGCACGCCAAGTGTGATAAAATTCCTAGATGACCAAAACATGAGAATTGTTGCTAATGTTATTCTATTGATATAGATTAAAGTCAAAAGGAAGTGATGAACATTGTATTACTCTCATAAGCAGAGAATTAAGTTATGTGAGGCTAACTCTCTACGTGTGAGAGCATTATTAATCATCCCCATGACTCGTTCATCAGAATCACTACTAATTACTTTAGAATTAGAGATTATGCCCTAGTTCATGAAAAGTCTATAACTTCTATCTTTTAAGATTATAACTTTGTACTTGTTTATAATTATCACTCCGAATATTGTGAACTTATTACATAATCAGTATAGACTCTTGTTCGATATCCGATGAGTCTTAGTTAAGATAATTCAGTTTACTATGACCAATTAATGTTTCAAACTTCATAATCAGTTTATGAGTACAAGTCTCAGTCTAGTTCTATTCAGTATTTTCAGTATCATGTACTTCATTATGATTCAGTATTTTAGTAGTATGTATTACAATATGATTCTCAGTTCCTTATTTTATATCCCTAAATGTTAAACACCTGTATTTGGGCCCGAGGCCATAGTTAATACTTTATGCATATTTGGGCCTCACGGTCTGCTTTGTGAGGATTTCCAATTTGAATTGCACTAATATGTCTAGGCAGTGGAGAAAGAGAATTCATCCATTGTGTGAGAATTTCCGATTACCGGTGACACGAGTCGTGGTTGCAGACGATCCGCAAGAAAAATCGTAAGTCTCCTAAACTAGTGTTTTATGATTCAAATACGTACTACATTTGTATCAGAGTTATAGGCTCGTGTTCCGATGGTTGACATGATTAGTATGCAAAACGTATTTTTAGGGTTTTAATATTAAATTTATAATTTAATTGCATTATTTTATATCTATAAATTCCTAGTTTTTGCATGAAACCTTAGGGTTTTTAAAGATCTCGTTGAGAACTTTCCGATGATATGTGGATCGTAATGTTTTGCCAAGTAACTTGTGCGATATTGAATTTTATAATTTTATGGTTTTATTATCACGACTTTAACCCCAAAAAATCAATAATTTGTGTTTCATGCGATTTAAAAAAAAATTAAGTTAGGTAATCTGTTACCCATATGTTTTTGATCAAAATCATATAATCAATTATGATTTTTATCGAAAAATTTGATCGGGTTTTTAAAAAATCCGTTAGGGTTTGTTCAAGATAAAATTCATCAATTCTTGATTATATGGATGATTTTACTTTGATTTGACGGTTTAAATCAATCTTAAAATACGTTTGGGATGTAAACCAGTGATTTAGTCAAAGAAAGTTGGTCAAAAAATGATTTTGGGCGGAAGACCTGCTGACCCATCGATAAAAAAAAAAAACCAGCCACATTTTATTTTCGAATTTTGGCATTTTCTTGATGTTTTTTGAGCAATTGATGCTTGAAATAAATCCTAAAACATGTTTCTGACAAAACTTTGTTTTTTAATTAAATCAAATTAGTAAAATGATGAAGAAAATAGAGTCGGGTCGCGAAAAATCTGTTTGCCTGCACATGGTTCACGGGGTGACCGGGCTGGGTGGAGAAGAAGTTGTTGGACATCATCTGACGTGAAGCCCAATCTCGACTGAAACATGTTTATGGAGAGTGCGGTTCACCACGGACTATGATTTTGATGATTCTTTTTTTTGCTCAAAATTAAATTTGTGTTTTTAAATATTTTTGAAATTATTTTTATACACGGTAAAAAATATTTCCATAATTAATATCATTTTGAAAATGTTAATTCCGTATTAATTATTTTCACTAGTATTTTTCTAAAATAAAAAATATAAAAATTATTAAATGATACGTAGAACATGTCTGTGTGGCTCACTTTCCCTAAAAGTCTATGAAAAAAATTTATTTTCTAAGTGAAATAAGATACAAATATTGATTTTCTCTTGATTTGTTTTTGAAAAAGCATAAAAATTAAATTTTCAGATCTAATTAAATTATTCTATTCATACATATGTGTATATAAAATAAGATCTGATATTTTTATTTGGTGTGTATATATCACTTATTTAATCAAGAGATAAAAATATTTATTGAAATATTTGGTGACTTAGCTTGACTTGATTTGGTTATTTTACATTTAACATCTATCCTTAGACGATGATTGGGATCATAGTGAACTTTTGACACCGGAATTTACGTTTATGTTTAATTGCCCTGTCAATTTGCTAAAGTTACATTTATGTGTATGGAAAATATTAAACATGCGTGCTTTTATGCTAATTGTGAAATTTTGTGTTTTACAAATATGTATAACTTTTTTGTTTTACAAATATATAGAGCTTTCTACTGGTCTAAAGAATATTGTTGTAGAGCTTATCAAAAGTGAAAAGCTCAACGGTAACAATTATAAAATATTAAACTGTAATGTGTTGGAAGAACTTTTTTCTTGATTGTAAATGATGTCATGAATGAAGACTGTGATGTCCAAAAAAAATCTAGCTCGCATTATGTTGTTGAGCTGTGAAGATGTCACAGGAAATTTTACTCACAAGATTACCAAAACTCAGTGGGATAATCTTGAATTTAAGTGTGGTAGCACTACGGGTTACCAGACATAAGGTCATAGGTTGACTAATGAGAATCAAGTTCAAGGGATTATCTATTTTCCGCCTCAAATTTAGGAGCATGTGAAGATGCATCTGACTCGAATAAATGTAATAGCACAATTTATCATGTGAGATAACACATAGAGTTAGAAGAGAAGCGACATGAGGCTGTCAAATAAGGTGCAAAAGTGCACAAAATAATTTCTATCTCAATAAATGATTTTAAACGTAAAATCAGAGGAAACTGCAAAGTTAAGGCTCAACTAAACAAGAATCCTAAGTGATAACCAACAAGACGATCGAAAGTGAAAAAATATTGTGAGTAAAGTGAATTGCTTCAATTGTGATCAAAAGGGTCACCATGCTAGTGATTGCGCTAAGCGTAATAAAGCACTTCATAACGAGTCTAAAAAGGTACTTCGTGTTCCTGATTGTATATGTGTTGCTAGCTGTATTTTTTAAAAAAACTAGTCTTTCATCGTAATTGACGTAGGAGACATGTACCATATTGTGAGGGAAATGAAGTATTTCTGAACTTCCAATGGGTCTCACATGTGTAATGTGAATATATGTAGGAAATGACATTAAGGTTGTTAAAAGAATTGTATCATGTGAATTAGTTATATGTGAAAATCGAGACTTTATCTGATATAATACTTTAATTGCTTCTTAAAATTCCAAGGATACTACTTTGTTTTGGTAATTAAATTTAGGTTTCTATTGAAATTTTCATGTCATTAAGGCATAGGAACAACTTATTTTGGTTCTGGTTTTATCAAAAATGATTTTATCTTTACTGAATTTTGGAAATTAGTTCCTTCAATTCAATTTTTAGCTTCCTCAATTGCCTTATCACATAATCTCAACGATGATATGAAATTTGGCATGCTAGACATGGTCATATGGATCTATGACATGTGAATAAGTCTACTTGTAAATATTATCTAGTTTGAAAAATCTAATAGAAAATCATATAAGAACACCACAAGAACTGAATTTTCGTTGCATAGTCTCATTCAGAAGTTGTATTTCTATGAATGTGAAAATGTGGCAAACAACTTCTAATTTCATCATGTTAATTGCTAAAATTACTCATTTTGATAATGTCCATTTGATATCACAAAATCTAAGGCAATAATTTGTTTTAAGAAGTATGTTGAAAAGATTGAAAATCAATTAGACAAATCAATGAACATATTCAGAACCAGTCGACTGAGGCCATGAATACGTCTTGACCCCATGAAGCGAGTTTTTTGGTGATGAAAGTGTTGTTGAGGAGTTCATTATTCCAATATTTCACAATAAATGGTGTTGTGAAAAACATAAATAGAATGCTCCTCGAAACGATTAGATCAATGATGACGCAAGTAAATTTACATGTTTCCTATTGGAAGATGTGTAGCACTAATTTGTTGCCTATGTTCTTAATCGTGTGCCAGCGGAATCAATTACATCTATACCATATGAGTTATGGACTAATAGAAATCTCAAGTATTTTGTGAGACATATTTGATGCACAATTTATGTATATAATTTTTTCTCTCATGACATATCAGGGCTAAGAGGAAGCAAAAATGTCTATATAAGATACTATAAATTAGTATTTATGGAGCTACATCACAGTGGAAGGGTAACTGAGTTTGACTAATGAAATGTCACATTTTTAGAGAATGAATAACCCAAGAAGGGCGAGATAAGTTAAGAGTTGTCTCCTTATGAAATTGAGGACCTAGATCAAACAGGGTCCCTTCATTCGAGTGAATTTTTTTTAAGTGACGATGAATTAATTTTTCATCTAGATCAAGCTTCATCACCGAATGCGAGTGAAAGTGATCCTGCTCCGAGTGGAAGAGATAATAATCTTCTTATTTCAAATGGGAGTGAGATGAATCTTGTTTCAAGTGGGAGCGAGATGAATAATTCTAATCCAAGTAGGAATAAAATTAATCCAAATGGAAATAATATGAGATTATATGGATCTCATTTAAAATATAGTGCTCCAACAAAATAAAAATGAGCCAAGAATTAACTATTTTATTCCCTTCAAAAGATAAAATAATCAAATGCAATGGAAGAATACATGGAGTACTCTAGGAGAATCAACCAAGTTTAGGAACTAGTTGATCTCCCTAAAAAAATGTAAAACTATTGAAACCAAATGAGTTCCCAAAGTTAAGCACAAGACTGTAGCACAGATAAACGACTAAACTTGTTGCTAAGGTGTATACATAACATGAGTGATTGACTATGACATGACTTTCTCATCTGTTATGCGAAATCACCTTTACTTATTTAATTTTTACAATTGTTGCTAGCTTGTATTTTTATTGCATCAAACGTTAAAAATTGTCTTTCTCGATGGAGAACTAAGTGAATAATTGATGTGAAATAATTTAAAAAATTTCATTCGGGCCACAACATATGATTTATGTTTTGTAGTTTTGTTATGGTCATAAATATTCTTCAAGACAGTGGTGTATACGTTTTCTTAGTGTGGTCAATTTTATTGACTTCACAATGATTCACAGGGGATCATTGCATTTATATTAAAAGATCAAAAAGCAACTTTATACTTATTTCATTATTCACAGGGGATCATTGCATTTATATTAAAAGATCAAAAAACAACTTTATACTTATTTCATTATATGTTGATGATATATTGATAATTGAATAATAATTTGGAGTATATAAACAAGGTAAAGACCTTGTTATCATCTCACTTGGAGATGAAAGATATGGGTAAATATGCATATATTCTAGAAATAAAAATTTTGAGAAAAATATTTAAATAAATTATTCTCTAAATGATTAAACTTGATAAATTTTGACCCTATCAAAACTTCAATGAACAAATACAATGTCATGTATGCTAGATTGTGTTATAAGAGTAAAACATAAGATGAACAGATAAGTAAAGTTTCTTATACCAAGTACGTTGGTAGTCTAACGCAAGATATGTTTGCTAGACTTGATATTTATTTTGCAATTGGTTTGTAAACAAATATGAAACTAACTTAAATCTAACACATTGTAAATATAGTTAAAAAGAATCATGAGGTACCATATGAGAACTTCTGTTATGCGCTTTGCCATAAGGGCATGACATGGAACTGAGGGGATATATTGATGCTGATTGTAGAGGAGATATGGACAAGAGTAGGTCCACCTCTGAATATTCTTTGTGTTGTATAATTATGACATATCATAGATAATGAAAAATAATGACGTGTAGCTTTATCCATGATGGGAGTTGAGCTTATGGGTCTCTCATCTGTAACGCAGTCGGTTGTTTGGTTGAAAAAGTTCTTGTATCATGTGTTGATGTTGCAGTTAGTGCTGAACTAGCTAATAACAGTTTTTGTGATAGCCAAGCTGCTAAGTGAGCACCAAGAATCCAAAATATCATCATAAAGCCAAACACATTGACATTAAACTTTACTCTATGATGACAAGATTGCACACAAAAAACTTAAAATAAAGTATATCTGCACAAACAGTTGTAGATTCATTGACTCAGCCAGATCCTAGAGATGTGTGCTTTTATTCATGCAAGATCTCAAGGACTGTGTGGGATTTAATACAGAGTTATTGGTTTTTGATTTATTTTTCCTACATTTATGTTTATTGTTTTCTTAAAAATCAAAATAAGTTTGATTTGCATACACTTTTGAATGTTTGTGTACATCCTTACTATGAATGTTTATTGTACATTCATATTATGGAATGCTTCTGGTGTTCTTTGATATTATTAAAAAGTATGTCAGGTAGACAGAGGTCAGTATTCTCACACAGGTGACCACATCCATCAATTTAGTTTTGATGGGAAATGAGACGAGACCTTAAGCGAATTATCATAAGGATAATTAGAGAGCACATGGCTTAAAGATCTTTAGCATCATACACATAATGACAAAAGGTTATTATAATATTTTGATGGTAGAAATAAGTTTCACCTAATCTAATCCGAGAGGCCGGTTGTGATCATCTTTATTGAATAGATCAAAGAACTCAGTTCATATGCATATGGTATCTGAATATCATATATACAACATTATCTCATAAGATAAAGACATATGTTCCATGGGAATGGAGAAAATACTAAGCACATGTTTCATACCATGTGTGCAAATATCGATCAAAAGTGTTAGCATAAGTTTTATCTCGACTTATTGTTGTGTGAGACCCTAAATTGAGTATCCTCACGACTTCTATTTGTGGTTCAATGTTTCTTCGATGTTCACTATCTTAGTATGCTACCAAATGATCATAAGAGATTCGGTTTGACGGAGCATAACTAGAAAAGCGAGTGGGATACAAGTTGAGGGACTCACGAGAAGAGGAAGATCATTAACAAAATCTTATTTAGTTTGTGTTTGCTGGTACTGGTTATGACTTAAGAGTCATAATTGTAAACACAAAAACTATGATACATGAGATCAATGTGATTCAAATGATCTAGAGCATTGTGCATACTTCTTATGATCTACTTAAACTCTAACCATTAGCATATAAATACACCATTATAAATATTGGAAAAGGATGATTTCTACATTAATACGACAGCTAGGTTTGCATCATCTGATAGATGGATATCTAGGTTGTGGACAAGGGAGTTCATCTGCTTTGTGAGGATTCCCGACGATCGGTGACACGAATTGTAATTACAGACGATCCGCTTACGCAAAGAAAAAACCCGTAAGTCTCCTAAATTAGTATTTTATGATTCAAATACTACACTTGCCAAGTCATGTGGATTTATATTCAATGGAGTATTTTCCATTTGTTCAAATTATAAGAATTCTTTTGTCATACAGATATATATAATTTTTAAAATATAATTCTTGCGTTTATAAATATGTAAAAATAATTCTTAAAATACAAGAATCGAAGATATCAGTCCTCATAATTATTTGATTCTTGAGCAGATAAAAAAGGACTTTTGTAAACAAAATCTCTTATTTGAATAATGCATGGCTCTTATTAGTTTTGAAAAAACAAAACTTTGTAAAATAATGCTTCACTTAAAATGTTTGTAGCATAAAAATTTAATACGTAGTAGTTTCAGGACCACCTAAGTGAATTGAAAGATATTCTGTTTGAAACCAAAAAAAAAAACAAAGATATTCTGTTTTATGAATCATCACAATATATATTTTACAATGACAGACAAGTTAACATCTTCTCATACCAAATATATATATATATATATATATATATATATATATATATATATATATATATATATATATATATATATATATATATATATATATATTTCTCTCTCTCCTCCCCTTTTCCATGTAATAGAAAATATATATACCCTCACAATGCAGACTCAGATAACCTTTAAAATCAATTAGTCACTACGATTTACCTCCTTCACAGCACTGGCTTGACGTGCAAAAATTCTCTTGGGAGATTCCACCTTTTGGAATAAGAAAATATATATAATTTAAGTAAACACGTGGCAAGAAACTGAATGATATAGTCCAAACAATGCATGCACGCACACAAAGACTGTCTTTGTCTTATCGTCATACATTATTTTCGTGACTCTCTTTCTCTTTTTTCCTCAATTATTTAATTGCAAAAATCAAAATGATTACTATAAACTAATTTAATTCTAATCACTCTCTCCAATTTCTCAGCCACAACTACAAATTCCCTCATTTTTGTAGTTTTCTCTATAACAACAACAAAAATATTATAAAATAATTTGTAACTGAAAGAACAAATTCGAAGAAGAAGGCGGTGGCCGGTGGTGAGTTCCGCTAGGTATAAAGATGTGAAATTAGTTACTATTATTTTGTTATGTGAACTGTTGATAAGTAGAGCAATTTTCACTTGTTTGATTTCTCGAACTAGGGTCGTTGGTTAGAATTATAAAGTATTAGTAATATAAATATCAGTTATGTTATTTTATAGGGTTTAATTATTTATGTATTTGTTATTTCAACTTTATCTAAATTCTCTAATAATTTATATAACGTATACATGTATTAGTTCGGGTTCTAAATTGCAAATTAAATTCCGTATTAATTTTATACGTTAATAACTTACAGCTACAAAACGACCCCTCACTCTTCAAGTTTGTAGTAATTTTCAGATATAACGGTGATGTAATATATGGAAGGAGTGGAATTTTTGTTTGATTTCATTTGCAGTAATTTGATTTTTCACTCTAATATGATAAAGGAAGGGTTGCCTTGGAGCAGCATAAAGGTTTCTTCTGACCTACAAGTTATGGGTTTGAGCGGTGAAAGCGCCCACTAATGCTTGTATTGGTTAGGCTGTCTACGTCGGTGCGGCCCTCGGATGCTGTATCGGGCTGTCATTTAACTCTATATACTAAAGAGAAAGTTACAACAAAAATAAATGAGAAGAATCTTCAATTATGGTAAAGTAGCAATCTCAGTGGGAAAAATTAGCTAAATCTTGATAAGGGTTTGAGTTAAAATCACTTCTTTTAACTCATACTGTGAGGATTGGGATGGAGAAAATAGAATTGGTATTGGTTTTTTGTTTTGTGATTTTGCCTTTGAAAGGAAAATTTGTTAGTATTAGAATGAAAGAGGCCCAAATAGAGTGGAAAGGGTGTGGAATTCATGTAGCCAAACATAATTAGTTTGGGATTGTGGCGTAGCTTATTGATTGATATTCTTCTGTGATTTGGGAACTATAATATTTTGCCTTTTTCGGTTGTGACGGCTTTCTTTCATGTTAACAGTCTTTACTAATGCCCGAAGAAAAATAATCTAAGCTAATAGAACAGTGCTGTGAGATATTCTAACTAAAACTTGACTACCAATTCTTACTTTTTGGAGAATATATGAATTGGCAGTTGTAGAATCTGTAGCAGATGATTAGTAAATATTCGGTTGAAGGCTGAGTTCCTTTTCTGTATGCAGTATATATTGGAGACACAGACATACTGGTAGTTACACGAGCTGTGGCAGATGATTATTAGGTAATGATGAGCATAATAGCCTGGAAGTTGCGTTCATGGACACGCCTGAAAATAAGAAGCTTTCTGAGATAGTTGACAGAGTAAAATCATGGATGCCGAGAAGGACAGATCAGGTGAATATGTCCAGAGATTTCTGGATGCCCGATCAGAGCTGTAGGGTATGCTACGAGTGCGACTCTCAGTTTACTGTATTTAACCGCAGACATCATTGCCGTCTCTGTGGCCGAGTTTTCTGTGCCAAATGTGCATCAAACACTGTTCCTATCCCAAATGAGGAGCCCAATGCAGATGGAGAGAGGATACGAGTATGTAACTTCTGTTTTAAGCAATGGCAGCTGGGGTTAGCTACGGTTGATAGTAGGATGAACCTTTCTAGTCCAGGTCTCAGTCCGTCTCCTTCTACCACTAGTTTGGCTAGCAACCAGTCTGGCTGTACTTGTAACAGTGGTAGCAGTGGTAGTTCAACTGTTTACCCTATAGGACCATATCAACATGTACCATGTAGCTCTTGTCAAAGCGCTTCTCAATCAGCTCAGATGGGTCCTGCAGCTCTCAAGCAAGGTCAAGCAACATATCTGGGGAATCCAGACTTTGGTCATTTTGTCTCTTGCTACAGGTATCTATTATTACTTCCATAGATGTATAAGCAGGATTTCATTTCCTTTATGCCCGTCTTGCTAGTTTGCTGACACATTTAAATTGCAATTTCTCTGCAATCTTATTTAATATATGGTCAAAAGCTTAATTTGCATGTTGCTAGCATATGGGACAGCAGACACTATATTTTAGCTGATCTTTAGATGTGATTATGGTTAATAAACCAACTTTATTAGTACTTCAATTAACAAAAGATATTTTTTCAAGGTCTTCAACATCTTTTAGTTTTATGACTTTGGCTCTGCTATTCAGTGGTTTGATTTTGTTGTCTGCTCATATGTGAGTAATTTTTATTTATAAAGCCTTACTGCCTTAGAGTAACTTCAGTATTTAGTCGCTGATTGTTGCTATGCAAATAATTTCTTGAATAAAAGTTGATTGGTATACTAGATCAAAGGTATTTTCTTGCTAGACAAATTGAACCCCTATTTGTAAATGCAATACTGGCCGTGATCTGGTAAACTGAACAAGGATAAGAAACTAAGAGCTGGATACTAGCTGAATCAAACCATCTTTGAAGGTTTAAACTGGGTTTAGCATATCTACAAGCCTATAATATAGAAACTCAAGGCCACTCTTAGCTCCAATACTATAATACAAAGGTATAACAATCCTGCCTAATCCTATCCAAGTACGAACGAACCATAACTAACATCATATTTGAATCCTGACCAAGTTTTTTATTGTTTATTTAATTCTGTGGCTCTGCCTACTAGAAAGTCTAAGGATTTCCGGGAGAGGAGAGCTCTACTATTTGTGGTGCACCCTCTGAGTTGTAGATTGGATTATTTGAATGGGCAAGCATGTATAGTGTTGCCATGACAGATACATGTGACACTTGAATCAGACCTTTACTTCACTTGCTTTCATGTATTATTAGGCTAATATCTTCTATTCCAGTTTGTGTTTCAATTAGCTATCTTACTTAGCATTGGTGTGTTAGGAGCGATGATGAGGATGATGATTATGGTGTTCGTGGATCACATTCTGAGCCAAGACACTTCACTACACCAGATGTCTATTATGGTGCTTTCAACTACAAGGAGATGAATAATATTTGTGGACCAAACAATGATCAACCTGCTGAGATTGAATCAAGCAGTGTAAATTCCTCATCATTGGCAGAGAACAGGGAATGGCAGAACTCAGAAGGGATGAAAGAACTTGTAAAAGAAACAGACACTTGTATCAATGGTGTCGAGCGTGAAGAACCTCCTTCTCATGATGTGAATGATACAGATAATGCACCTGTTGATTTTGAGAATAGTTATTTACTTTGGTTGCCACCAGAGCCAGAAACAGAAGAGGATGATAGAGAATCTCTTTTATTTGATGAGGATGATGATGGCAGTGAAGAAGCGCCAGGGGAATGGGGTTACATGGATTCATCATGCAACTTATCTGGTGGAGAGTACCATACCAAGTATAGGTCAACCGAGGAGCATAGA
Source organism: Anisodus acutangulus (assembly GCA_029783415.1). Lineage (NCBI taxonomy): Eukaryota > Viridiplantae > Streptophyta > Magnoliopsida > Solanales > Solanaceae > Anisodus > Anisodus acutangulus. The sequence continues at coordinate 44,671,739 of CM056493.1, read as the reverse complement.
AAGGCCATGAAAAATGTAGTTGATGGACATTTTAAATCTTTGATTGTGCAGCTCTTGCAAGTTGAGCATATTCCTCCAGCTGAGGAGAATAATAAAGAGAGTTGGTCTAAGATAATCACATGTTTATCCTGGGAAGCTGCTACACTCCTAAAGCCTGACATGAGTCAGAATGGAGGAATGGATCCCTGTGGATATGTGAAGATTAAATGCATTGCCAGTGGACATCGTAGAGAAAGGTTTTCTACATCTGACTATATGGCTCTCTCGTAACCTAAACCCAACTCTCATATACCTTCTTTTCATCTTCTCTATAAAAGAATTACAAAAAACCTAACTTTCAACACCTCATATGTAACATTTCAGCTTAATTTATTGTTCTCCCTGCATTCAAACTTGATACTTGTTTATTTTAGTTATGGGCTTCCTATTTGTCTTCGATTGACTCCTATTCTGTGCTGCAATTGCTTGCCATTATCAACCAAATAATTGCAGGCTTTGTGATGTAGGAATCAAATTTTCAAGTTGTTTACTTTTATGCTTGCATAGATTCTAAGTGAGGTGTTTAAATTGGAGCCAAATGTTAATTTTTCCATCAGGAATTTGCAATCCTGTTGAATGATTCTTTCACTTTGTTTTGCCATTGTTGTGCTTCATTTTACCTTTAAATCATTGGTCATACTATGCAAGTATTGTTAAGTTTATTTTCCTTCTGCTGATGAAGTTCTCCTTTATGCTATTTACTAGTACGGTGGTTAAAGGCATTGTTTGTAAGAAAAATGTGGCGCACCGGCGAATGACCTCAAAATTAGAAAAGCCTAGACTCCTAATCCTTGGAGGAGCACTGGAATATCAAAGGGTGGCTAACCACTTGTCAAGTTTTGACACTTTATTGCAGCAGGTTTTCACTCAATCCAATTTTTTGTTGATATTTTTATTTACTTGATAGAATGAGGAAATGCAATTCTGGCCGCCACTGGGGAGGGAGAATGAACGATCGACTCCCCGACTTCAGAATCTTTGGGACTTTGAACATGTGGTTGTCGTTTTGTCTCTTAGATATACCTCCTTATCAGTCTTTGTCCTTCACTAGATATTTTTTAAGTTTGTGTAGAGATGAAACAATGCTTAATGCACCTGCTTTTTTCTTCTTTTTCCTTCACATCAACTGACACCATATCTACTTATAAAATTGTAGAAGCCTTTTCCTCATAGAAAAGCCTTGAATTGGTTTTATATCATATATAGACCATGATAACAAAATTAACAACTGAAATGCATGGCTAAGATAATGGCTGAACCATGATACGAAATTGTTTCCTTTAAGATTCTGAACTGAATTATTTAAAAAAGGCTGGGCAAAGCTAATATGAACACTATCATTGCTATTGCTTTGGAGAGCTTCTTGAGTTTCTAGGATCCATTTCCTGTACATTTATTTGCTGGGCAGTACTTTGATTTGGGAAATTCTGAGATTCCGTTTGTCTTTTGCTTTGTTGGGCTGGAAGGACGAACAGTTGGTTGAGGGGGAGAAAGAGTGGAAAGGTAAGAGGTATTTCCCTTGTTCAATTAGCAAGTAAACGGGAAGTAAAGGTAAAAGTGGAGGGTTATACTTCATTGTTCATCAACTTTTTAATCCTTGCAAATTGGAGAGTAAGGAAGATGAATATATGTACTAGTTCCTTTCCAGCTAGTACGGAACAAGTAAAGGGGGCTATGAGATACATCCCTTGATGGAAGTAACTCAAGAAGTCTCCCCCTCATATTCGAGTTTAACATAGTGTAAGTCCTAAAATTTGAATTTGTTGGCCAATACGTGCAATCAGCTTAATCTATCTTTGATGAGATGTTGCAATTGTACCTGCTGTAACATAAATAAACATGATCTGTGCTGATGGAAGATCTTGGATGGGGGCACAGTGGAGGGGTAATAAGGATTGGGAAGTTGGGGAATGAAGAAGGTACCTAAATAAGAGGATGTAGGTCAGGGGAAAGCTGGTCAGTCAGTCTATGATAGTGAAGCAAATGAGGTAGGCTCAAGGAGGAGGTATCTTTTTACGTGCAAGTGTTTATGTATGTACTTCACGTTGTTCTTTAATATCTGTTATTACAAGTTTTTTTATTGTGTTATCAGTTTATTCTGGTTTTGTTTGTCCTTCATCAGAATAGTAGACCGTTTTTTTGATGACTTTTACAATGTACTTTCTAAGTATTAACTGGATAATACAATAGAGACTGTAGGGAGAAAATATTTTTTTCAAGGTATTAACTGAAATGATAGTTAGGGCTACTGTGCCCTTCACTCTTATTGGATGTATGTCTTTGGTTTCTCATTCTCGACACCATTCAGATTTGCTAGAATGCTCTAATTTCTTGTTATCTTGGTGTTGACTGCTGAGAGAAGTCATCTTAAAGAGGCAACATTGCATTATTTGGTTCATCACTTCTATTCGGATTTAACATGTTTGGTTCATCACTTTTACTTGGATCAATCTTTCTTCTAGGAAATGGACCATCTGAAGATGGCTGTTGCGAAGATTGATGCTCATCATCCGAACATTTTGTTAGTAGAGAAATCAGTATCTCGATTTGCACAAGAATACCTGCTTGCGAAAGACATATCTCTGGTTCTCAATGTGAAGCGGCCGCTTTTAGAGCGTATTGCCCGTTGTACAGGTGCACAAATAGTCCCTTCAATTGATAACCTCACAACGCCAAAGTTAGGGTACTGTGATTCATTCCATGTTGATAAGTGCGTGGAAGAGCATGGTAGTGCTGGGCAAGCTGGAAAGAAAATGACAAAGACCTTGATGTTTTTCGAGGGATGCCCAAAGCCGTTTGGCTGTACTGTAAGTCACATGTTTAATGGCTTGTTCAGTCGTATGTTAGCTGGAGCATGAAATAAGTCTGAATTGTGTGGATAACTACATTCTATAGGTTTGGTTGTACATTCATTTGTTTAAGGTGGACATGGTTATATCTGTCTTTGTTGCTTTAACAATGAGTAACCAAAACTAACCGTAGTTGAAAATTTAATAAAAGAAGAAAGACTAATACTTTGGCAGAACATACTCATTGGTAGGATATGGTATTACAGTTGACCTTTTGTCTCAACATTTATACAAACTTGCTATGAGTATGATTTGTACTTCTTGATAATGAAGTAGTATGTAAATTATTCAACTTCGACTTTACACATGTCCGCTATTTCTTATAGGTAATGTTTATGCATATGATGCTAGAAAATGTGAAACGAGAATGGTGCACTTATCATTCTGTTCTAGACCAGTCTCCTGGTGCAAATGTCGAAAGTGTGGAAAGTTGACTTCTGTTTGTTTGTGTGGGTTCTCAGATTTTGCTCAAGGGTGCCAACGGGGATGATTTGAAGAAAATAAAACGTGTTATCCAATATGGAGTTTTTGCTGCTTATCACCTGGCTCTGGAGACATCTTTTCTCGCAGATGAAGGTGCTTCCTTGCCAGAGCTCCCTTTGAAGTCCCCAATTAAAGTTGCATTGCCTGATAAACCATCAATGTTTCAAAGATCCATTTCTATGATTCCTGGTTTTTCTGTACCGGTATCCCAGAGACCGCTCGATCACCATTGCCCTGGCACACCATCTCATTCCTCAACCAAACTGTTGTCTGGTGTTACATCACCATCCAACAATGCTCCAATGCTTGTCAAACAGTCAAGTTTTCCTGAAGGTTCTAACTCATTAGCTAGTGCTACAACTGCATCAAATAATGTAGACTTTACTGATTGTCCTAATTCCTCGCATCATTCAAGGCTTCAGTTTTCAGATCAGGCTGATGGGAGGAATGAAATGGCTCCAAATGACCCTCATGAAGCATCTCCACTAGACAGAGGTGAAGTTGCAGGAAATGATTATATACTTAATTTTCCTAGCAATGCTTTGAAGGATGCTGGTAGCCTTTCTCATGTTGTGGAAAGTTTACGCACTGCTCACTTAACTTCAGCATTGGTGCTACCAGAATTTGATAATAGTTACTTCGAGGAGTTAGGGTCACTGAAACAAGAGTATCCTTCCTCACCTTCTGACCAGCAGATTATTGTAGTGTGCCTTTCAGCACGCTGTGTTTGGAAAGGTACTGTTTGTGAGCCCCCTCATATTTCTCGAATAAAATACTATGGAATCACTGATATGCCTTTGGGACGGTTTTTACGGGACCGGCTGTTTGATGAGGTAATGTCTCTCTTCCTCTTTTAAAGTTGCACCGGATACATTCTATGCTTGCATGGTTTATTCTGGTCTTCCTTTTCTGATATATGTAATACATTTACCAGAATTTTAGGTGTCCCTCATGTGAAATGCCGCCAGAAGCACATGTTCGTTGCTATACTCATCGGCAAGGCAGCCTCACAATTTCTGTAAAGAAGCTACCTGAACGTATCTTGCCAGGAGAACAGGAAGGAAAGATATGGATGTGGCACAGATGTCTGCGATGTCCTCGGACCAATGGTTTCCCTTCTCCAACCAAGAGGGTAGTGATGTCTAATGCTGCTTGGGGATTGTCATTTGGGAAATTTTTGGAACTCAGTTTTTCAAATCATGCAGCAGCGAGCAGGGTTGCAAGTTGTGGTCATCTTCTTCACCGAGACTGTCTCCGGTTCTATGGGTATGCTGTTTCCTGTAAGGCATGTTTACGCATTAGCTTTCTACACTGGGACTGTAATGCTTTCACCTATTTGGGTGAATGTTTATTTTCTTTAATCAACTACCGAATATCATGTAAAGCATGTAGAGAGATAGAAACCTGATGCATCGGTAAAATTATCATAAAGTCGCCTCAGATGCATTTCCTGTATAGTGGTTAAAGTTGGTATCTGTAAGCAAGTACGTTTTTCAGGTAGACAGTCTCACATAAAGTAGTGGAAACATTACCTTCTACGTTGTTAAGGTCAGCGCCTAATCCCACTTTATGTGAAAATTTTCTAACTTGAATTGACTACTAAGACTTGCTGCAACAGCTACTGATGACAAAGTTCCTTTTGCCGTGAGGTGTGATCATTGTTCTTACCATTTTTCGGTCTGGCTGAGGTTCTTAATATTGCATGGGTGTTTTTAGTTGTTTGCATGAATGCTCTGATGATGTAGCTCATCAGCATGCATCAGCTATCCTGACTGTTTTAGATTTGGGTTCACTGACTTATTTTTGCTCGTTTCCTAATGTTTCTGTGACCTAGATTTCACATTGTGGACTTCTTGTATTGCTCTAGAGGGAGAATATGATGCTACTTCTGCTTGCCCTTTGTTGAATTACATCATTATAGATATGGAGTCTCTGACAGAAAAAGGAAACTTCTGTTAATAAGAGAGAACAGTACAGCAAGAGGATGCTTCTAAAAAACTTGACAAATGGATAAGTTACATCACTTCGCGAAAAGGTCTATGTGAGGGAAATCTTACATGTGTATGGTTTTCTTGTCAGTTTTACTACTGTCCCTCTTGCAGTTCTTCAATGGTGACTTTTCCATTTTCTCGGTTGATATTCTCAGTCGGTATTGTGTTATCTTGTGCTCGATTCTGGTTATGGTGCATGTATAATTAACAGGTGTTACCGGTCCAATCTTTTTTTAGATTTATTTGTGTGATGGCACCGCAAAGTATTTATTTTCCCTTTCTTGTTGCCCAACAATGCTTAGTTCTTCACCTCATCTTTGGTTGTTGCCTCAGGTTTGGGAAAATGGTAGCTTGTTTTCGATATGCTCCTGTTCATGTTTATTCTGTCTTTCTCCCACCTCCAAAACTTGAATTTAACTATGATAATCAGGAGTGGATTCAGAAAGAAGGTGATGAGGTACAGTTGGGTTGAATTCTTGCCTCAGTTTCCATACTTCTATGTTTTACTCTTTTCCTGATGTACTTTGTTTTATGCATGAGAAGGTGCGCAGCAGGGCGAATGCTTTGTTTTCTGAGGTGTCCAAAGCTCTTCATGTAAAGTTGGAAAAATTCTCTGTTGATAGCAGCTTGAAAGCACCCAAGATAAGTGAGCAGATCGCAGAGGTGGAAGAAATATTAGAGAAAGAGAAAACTGAGTTTGAGGTGATTTCTTACTTGTTTTTCCCTCCTGTTGTTTAGACGCTAAGCTATATCATCTGCATTGTCGGTGATGTGCAAACAAATTTGTCAATCCGGCCGATTGAAAAGGTAGCTATTGGTGACCTGCTTGAAGTTCAACTGTTTTGAAAGAGGAATGCCAAAGTAAGATCTGGGTACACACTACCCCCCTTCCCCCAAGACCAAACTTTGTGGGATCACACTTGGTATGTTGTTGGTGTGGATAACATGTTTCAAACATTTTAACTTCTTCAAGACTGAGAATTTCAGTATAGTATGTGAGAAAATTAAGAGATGTGTCCCCTCACTCTTGAGATATGTGAGAAAATTAATGCAGCAACGAGTTGGAGAGGAAAGAAATGATCAGGGTTCTCTAATAAGAGAAATAGCAGTAGAAAAACAATATGAGAGGAGTCAAGAGAGGGAAACAGGGTGTACTGATTGAAGAGAGACATCAGTCCCAAGATGAACATGTGTCCCTAGGTTCTTTAGTTCCAACTGAGAGGGACTTTGGTTTCACTAGGTGGTCAACCCAGAAGTTGGGAGAAAACCATCCATTATAAATTTGTAATATAGAAACGTCCCTTTTGATAGGTTTCCTCAGGAAGAATGCCTCTTCATCTTGAGTCGCTGAGACCATACACCATACAACTGTTGGGGCTCGGTCCTTGACCTTAACCCCCTTCCTGTGGGGTAATTAGGAACAGGGGTGGCTCAACAAGATCGGTGGCCTAAAGCCAAACTTTAACGGGAGGCTTTATTTTTTTCTTATAAAAAAACTTATATATATTTTGATTTGAAACTGTTCTGTAATAGTTTAGTATATCTTCAGACGGAAAACCAATAAGCCGAACTGATAACATTCAAAACTGAACCGAACCACTTGATAAGCACCTCCCGTTCAAGCCTCGGAATGAAAAAGATCTTGCTAGAGAGTGTTCTCTTTAATCAGCCTTGCGTATCTCAAAATCAAATTAATCGGAAAATCCAAATATAGATACCGAACACTGGATGAAAAAATTTGGGGCCTAAAGCCCTTGCTTCAGTCGCTTGGCCCTCTGGCCGGCCTTGATTAGGAAAACTCTCACCTGGAGGACTGTTCCTCAGGGCTGCGTTACAATCATTGCTGTTGATTCCCTTTGTAGATGTACAGCTGTTGGGAACTTTAGTGTATAGGGCAGCATAACTCGAAACTTTTTCGTCTAATTAAGGCATCAGACCTTGAGTTCCCTTCCCTTCTGAACAACAAGGGGCTCTTTTATTTCTTCTGTTTACCCTTTTCATTTTCTTTTGGATAAGGCAGCAATGTTGCTCCAAATGACTTAATGAATTATTTCTTACTGGGGTCCCCATTGTTCTAGGGATTGTTACGCAAGGCACTTAGCAGGGAGGTCAAAGTTGGTCAGCCTGCAGCTGACATCCTTGAGATAAATCGACTGAGAAGGCAGTTGGTTTTTCATGCTTATCTATGGGACATACGCTTGATACATCTTTCCAGTTCTCATGGTAAAAATTCCCAAACTCAGGGCAGTCTGACACAACTGAAGGAGAAACCCCTCAGCTCTAGTGAGGAACTTCGTGAAAGGAATGCAATTTCAAGATTTGACAAAAGCTTGGGAAGCTATGATTCAGTTCTTCAGAATGTTAAGACTGAAATAACATCTAATGAAGGAAGACACAGTCAGGTTCCTGATGGGGTTCACGAAAGATTGAATACTGATGAGATCCGAACTCACGGAAAAGACTCCGAGGTATTTTGTTCTATAAGAAGTACTGGAGATGGTAATGTACTGGAACCTGGAAAAAATGTCAGACGGGTTCTTTCAGATGCAAAGTTCCCTTCTGTGGAAAGTTTATCCGACACTCTTGATGCTGCATGGACTGGTGAAAGCCACGTGGCTATTAAGGAGCATAACAGTGGATTTCCAGGTTTGTTCATTGTAGATTCTTCTGCTTTGACTGGAGCTGCAGCGAATTCAGATATCGAAAGGTCTATGTGTCCCAAAAATGGGGATGAAACACCTCATTTATCTGCAAAGTCTGATAATGGGGACTACCTGACCTGGGAAAATTTCTATCGATCCTTCAACAAGAATATCACAGCAAATCCAAAATTTGTTGGTAAACTGAATGAGCATAATCCTGCTTATGTCTTGTTGTTTAGCGAATTGCAACATCAAGGTGGTGCCAGGCTTCTGATGACTGTTGGTGTTGATGACATTGTTGTTCCAGTTTATGATGAAGAGCCGACAAGTATTATCTCATATGCACTTGTCTCACCAGATTACCACAATCAAATGTCAGTTGAATCTCAAAAACTGAAAGAAAATAACAAATCTTCAGCTTCTTTGCCGTTTCTGGATGCATTAAATTTACTTTCGCTCCACTCTGTGGATGAAGTAATTTCAGACTATTCAAGAAGTTTTGGATCTACCAATGAAAGTATGTCATCGGGTTTTAGTTCTCGCAACTCAAACATGGATCCACCTGCATGTATTAATGCTTTGCATGCCCGAATATCTTTCTCAGATGATGGCCCTCTGGAAAAGGTTAAGTACACAGTCACCTGTTATTATGCGAAGCAATTTGAGACCTTAAGAAACTCTTGTTGCCCCGATGAATCAGACTTCATACGTTCCCTTAGCCGATGCAAAAAATGGGGTGCTCAGGGTGGCAAGAGCAATGTTTTCTTTGCCAAAACCTTGGACGACCGACTTATTATCAAGCAGGTAACAAAGACAGAGTTGGAGTCATTTGTCAAGTTTGCACCAGCTTACTTTAAGTATTTATCTGACTCAATAGCTAGTGGGAGCCCAACTTGCCTGGCAAAGATTTTGGGGATCTACCAGGTATCATTTTCTGTACTTCATTTTTATTTAACCGAAGTCACTGTTATAATCAGTGTTTTCAGCTCTAATATCTGTGTGTTGTGGAGCACTTTTATTTTGGTGAACCGGTCCGGGTTTGTAACTAAGGTTGTATCTGTGGTTTATTATTTCTCCACCTGACCTCCTAAAATAAACTTCTTACTGTCAAAATATTTGAAGAATTGGTGTAAAATTATCTTTGTTAAGTCTCCCGTTTTAAAGTTTATGTTGACCTATTTTTCTTGATAGAGCTAATTTTCCAACAGTCAATCCTGCACTTAAGAGGTTCTCCTGCCTGTACCCTGAAAGAAATTAAAGGGTCCCCAAAGAAGTCAATTAAATTGGTTCACAAGACAGATCCAACTTCTGCTCTTTGGTCTGCCCTTGAATGATTCTCTGAAATTTTCCTAACAAAGAAAATGACTCCCTGAAATTTATTTGCTCCCCAATCTTTAACAGTTTTTTGGTAGTTATACGTACTCGTTTCTTTTTCCCCTTAATACTTCTTTCCATGATGCTCACGTCATTTAACTTTGATTATTTGTTAGGTTACATCAAAGCATCTCAAAGGCGGGAAAGAATCAAGAATGGATGTGCTTGTTATGGAAAATCTTCTTTTCAAGCGCAACATCACTAGACTGTATGACCTTAAAGGGTCGTCTCGATCACGCTATAATCCAGATTCAAGTGGAAGTAACAAAGTTTTACTTGATCAGAACTTGATTGAAGCAATGTCAACTTCTCCGATTTTTGTGGGAACGAAGGCTAAGCGGCTGCTGCAGAGAGCTGTGTGGAATGATACTTCATTTCTAGCTGTAAGCTTTGAAACAGTATCCTATATTACTAGTATCTTTGTTAAATTGTGTTCTATAAGGAGTTCTACATTTCTTAATTCTATCTGGGGTTATTAGTTTATCATTTCCTCTCTTCAATAAAGATTAAACTAGATGATTGCTGGTACCCCTCTCCGTTTTCTTCCTTCGTCATACCCCATATCTTTCTTTGTTTTCTTATAGTTTCTCCCTTCTTTTGCAAGATGCACTTGACCTTGTCACTGCACTAGTTCTCTCATTTGTTAGTAGATTCTCCAAACTTTTCCGTTGGTCGATGTGAACCAGCATCAAGTATATGTGAAGTGTCCAAAGTGTGACTTCATGTCTTCAAACACAATTATTAAAGGCAAAGTTTGTTTGGTCCCTGGTCTTCTATATTAATACAGAGTTGTGATTTTGCAGTCAATAGATGTGATGGATTACTCATTACTGGTCGGGGTGGATGAGGAAAAGCATGAACTGGTGCTTGGTATTATTGATTTCATGAGACAGTATACATGGGACAAGCATCTTGAGACTTGGGTAAAGGCTTCAGGGATTCTAGGTGGGCCGAAGAATGCATCCCCAACTGTGATTTCTCCAAAGCAATACAAAACGAGATTCAGGAAAGCAATGTCTACATACTTTCTGATGGTGCCAGATGAGTGGCCGTCGTCAATAGACATTTCTAGTGGATCCCAATCCAATCTAGGTGAAGTCTCAAGTGGGCCTACATGAAGTGATCCCTTAAATATCAGTTCAGAAAATTTGAAGATATTTGCCCAGACTTGTCTTGGTATACTTCTATCCAACCTTTCTTATGCCATCAAATTTTGTATATTTTGTGGGGTAATGTTGGATAGTTGCTTCATCATAGTAGGATTTTTTTTGTTCAAAGCAGTACTACAGGGAGTTATTTACTCACCAAGAATTTGCTATTTTTTGGGCATTCCCGCATCTGCAGTCTAAGCTCTTGTACAGATATTTGTCCTCCTCCATTTTCTTTTTTCTCTATGGTTTGATATGAAGAAAGGGTCCCCAGTGGATTGTTCGAGGGGTCTGTTTCTTGTTTTCAGGAACTTGATACCACCATTCTGATGCTCAATGGAAGTTCTTGGTATATTCATGTGTTTCTATGAGAATGAGACGATTTTGACAATGGCTTTCATGGTAGCAGTAAGAAGGAATATTATTTGATCTAGAAACTGAGTCCTATAATTAGATGTTATTCAAATTTGCTGCACAGGCGAGATGCAATGAGTATTATTTGTTGCGATGCTTCACCCACTTCCTGTTTTGCGCCCTGTATATTTCAATCAGTTGTTGATGTGCTTTCGACTTGTTAAAACATTCAGAAATTAGTTTGAAAGTCTCAGTTTTTCCTGGCAACTAGAGTAAGTATTCAACAGTTTCCCTTTATATTGATAGTGGAGAAAAGAAAAGTTAGATATTGGGCTAGCTGAGTTTTGAGCAATTGCGATCAATTCACTTGCACTACGAAGCTATTTGAATGCTCAAAAATCATGTATCATGGGGTGGATAGACTGAATAATTAAATCTCTGATTTACTCCCAGCAATAACCTTTTCATATTTTGTAATGGTCTCAATAAAATAAGAAATTCTTGGGACAACTTAAGGTTAATATTAATCAACTGAAATAAATGAAAATAACAACTATTCTAGTGGGACGCCATGGAATAGATTGCGAACCTGTAATGAAGAAGACAGTTTGTGGGAGAGAGAGAGAAGAAGAAGGTAACAACAGGGAGAGTGTGAGAAAAGAAGGAGGTGAGAAGATAATGAATATTCGTTAATAGTGTAGCAGCGTCTGTTAGGCGGTTATATCTACAACAATTTGAGCCATCGAGGTTCATTAAGCGTGAATTGAATATCTCCCCTCCTCATGTAATAGTTTCATATGCTTGTTTCCCTTATCTCTCTTATCTGTATTCAGAATATATATACTATAAAACAGAAATCGTTTAAGAATAAAAATGGCAGTATCAAGCCCACAAAAAATGTGTTTTCTTGAAAAATTTAATCTCCTCACAATTGCCTAAGGTTTGAATTAATTCCTCCCAAGTTGAACGAAATTTTATTCTGCAATACTGGCAATCGAAATTGCAGAACTTCAGCGAACTCAACGAAGGTATGTAATCACACGACACTTACTGATTTCCTATCTTTAAAAAACCGATGCAAGAAGAGAAGATGAAAAGTCTGTTTTTTCAGAGAGTAAATTTTTTTTATTTCAGTGAGTGAAAAAATGAGGCAAAACCTCTGGAAATTTTATAGTCATTAAAGAGGCACAAAGACAATTGTTCGTGGAAGAAGGTGACCGTTAGGTTGGTTGTGACCGTTGGGAAATTTATTTCGTGAATTAATTACACATTAATTAAGTTCCACGTGAATTAATTAATATTAGGATAAGAAAATTAAATAACGAAAATGAAAATAAAATAAATTTGGTCCAAAAAGATTATCAATCAAATCATTTGATCGAATCCGAAATCGAAGCCGAGCGACGACGACGGCGTGAGGGGAGGTCCTCTTCTCAACTCTTTATGAGCTAGAGGATGTGTTTCTACATATAAACACAAACATAACACTTTTCACCACCAATGTAAGAGAATACTCACTTAGAAAAGTTACTTTTCCAAAATTTCAGTTTCCTCCAATTCTGTTTCCCTCCATTTTCCAATTCACACTTCACCTTTAAAGCTCACTACGTGGTGACCTTAAAATCCAACAATCTCCCACATGAATGGGGAATGATTATATTATGAAAACATGCATGAAAAAAAAAATGTGTGATTTACAACTAAGGATTAATCGCATCTGGATAAGTAGGTTTCTCTTTGAACTTTCCGTAGTGAACATACATCGGATATACTTGATCAATCAGTAGATTTGTGTCACGACCCAAACCGGAGGGTCATGATGGGCGCCCGGACCTTTCCTGTCGGGTACCGCCAGTCATACCGTTAACATCTAACTATGTTAAACACGTGCCACAAGGGCCGTCACTCAATACCCAGCTGACAAAAGAGACGATATACTGGAAAGAAACTATATGAAATCTTACCCAGAAAGCCCAACTTACATATATACATACCAAGGCCGATAAGGCCGTACATGACTATTACACACATGACATCTGTCTACATGCCTCTAAAAAGTACGTAACATCATAAAAGGGTTGGGATAGGCCCCGCCATACCCCAACACATAATCAAAAATATCATACCACGACTGGACTGCAACTCTGGAACAAATAGAGTGCTCCAATATCAGCTGAATTAGTCAGCTACTAGTGTGAACCGTCACCTGTCTACCTGATAATGCGGGCATGAAACACAGCGTCCCCAGACAAAATGGACGTCAGTCTGATTGATGTACTTAGTATGTCAGGCATGAATAATAGTATAATTAGAGATACAAGAATAAACTGAAACAGTAACAGCCGACAGAAATAGCCGACCAGTAACAGCCGATAGAAACGGCCGACCCATAGTAAATGCCTCTGAGGGTCATAATATGCCTAAATGTCATGCACAATGCAAATGCGGTATACATATAAGTATTGGCCACACAAGGGCATCTTCCTTCCCATAACCGCCTCTGTGGGCATCAGGTTATATCGGCCTCTGTGGACATAATCATTATCATATTGGCCTCTGTAGGCATCTTCCTTTTACGTGATAATTTATACCAGCTGCAGATAGTGATGTGTATATAACACCATTTCCTTTTCTCCATCCCCTACATATATATAATTCATACCATATAGTAGTGTATATAACACATGTGGATCCATTGTAATATATGAATAAAATGCATGAATGCATGAGTGACAATGAAACATCTTGAACTTATCGAATGACATAATATCCTTGTACCTTCGGCTAACACTGTGAGCCTTAACATGTACCTTCGGCTATTATTGGAATATCAACATCTTTCACATATACCTCAATAAGGATTTAGACACATATTTAGACATGTTTTTAACATAGAAATCAGTAACATAAACATTCTTAACCACTAAGAGTAGAACAATTTATGGAATAACATTACGCTTATTTTTCATTACATGGAACATTCCAAAAGAAAGAAGAATTTGCCTTAACATACCTTTAGTCGGATCACTCGTCTACCCACGTGTACACCGTACAACACTTTCGATCTTATATTCCAGGAATTACTACCACTACAAAATTTAACTTATATTGTTGCTCAATTATACCCAGAATAAAGTTGAATTAATTTTTATAGAAGAAAAGGTTTGTTGCTCATGTTCTTAAGAGTAAGGGCTGGGACATTGCTGCCGAATTCTTATAAATTAACTCCTATAATTAGCAAAAGGGTGAATGATATACTTATAGATCTTAAAGTGATATATGTTATTTCATACAAAGGGGTTGGTGGAGCTTTGTGAAATGAATCACGATTTCCTCCCCAATATATATTAAATACCCCCTACCCTGTTATCCTAATGAACTACCACCTTTTGGCTAGGTTGCCTTAGTCACTTAGGTGGCTAATTTGATTGTTACACATAAACTCTCACTTTAAAATTGTCTCCTTAATAAAAGGTTGCTCCAATCATTTCATATGACAATAGTTAATACTAGTCCCCCGCCTGGCCATATTGGCGGTGGAGAGTACTAATTTGATGCCACATGCATACCAACTTTCCACCTTGCTCTTTAACTAAGTGACTTGCCTCCCACTATAATTTATTTGTTAGCCGATCGTTGATGTCCCACACTATAATTCATCAACTTAGCCGATCAGCGTTGTCAAGTAGTCGATCACTATCGTCGATTAGCCGATTTGTCCTAAATTAGTTTGGAACCGCATCCTTTTATATACTAAGATCTATATTGACATACGTGAATATGACATAACTTCCCAAACTCGGGTCTACTTGCATACATCTAGCAGTTCGAAACATCACCCGAAAGTACAGGGTGTTACATCCTTCCCTCCTTAGAAACATTCGTCCTCGAATGTTGGGGTAACATATCTAACTCCCATCACATGGTCACAAAACACATTCACCGCTTCACGTACCACATAATATAACATACATCATTACATCTACATCAGACTTTTCATGGTCACCAAGCCTTTATTATAATAATCTAAAACAGAACTCACCTATGCTTCTCTTTGTTCCTTGGCGTGGGTTTAAAATAGGTATGGATATTTGTGTTTCATCTCCTCTTCCGCCTCCCATGTCATTCCTTCCACATTCTTATTCCACCATAGAACTGTTACGGAGGATACTTCTTTAGTTCTCAACTTGTGAACTTGTCGATCTAAGTTAGTAATAGGAACCTCTTCATATGATAGGTCCTTTGTAACTTTCATATCGTCAATTGTACAATTCGGAAAGAATCTCCAATTCACGCTTTTAACACTAAAACATGGGAAACCAAATGAACAACCTCCAACTCCAAAGGCAAGTCTAACTTGTAAGATATTTGGCCGATTCATCGAATTATGCAATATGGTTAAATGTACTTTGAACTGATCTTTCCCTTTTTGCCTAAATCTCATTACACCCTTCATAGGAGAAATCTTCGAAAAGACCCAATCATATACTTGGATCCTACTGTCGCACATCTGAATACGACTTCTGACGACTCTGAGCGGTTAACAACCGTTCTTGGATAAGCTTCACATTCTCTATGGCTTGGTGTACTAAGTCAGGTCCAAATAGTTCTGACTCGCCTACTTCGAACCATCCGATAGGAGATCTACATTTATGCCCATATAACGCCTCGCATGGAGCCATTTTAATGCTAGCATGATAACTATTATTGTACGCAAATTCAATACGGGGTAAATGATCATCCCAACTTTCCTTAAAATCCAATACACCAGCTCGTAGCATGTCCTCGAGCATTTGAACTGTACGCTCGGCCTTCCCATCTGTTTCATAGTGGAAAACAGTGCTAATATTCACTTGGGTGCCTAAACCTTTTTGAAATGATTTCCAAAAGATAGTTGTAAATTGTGCACCTCGGTCAGATATGATAGAAATAGGCATACCATAGAGGCGAACAATCTTCTTAACTTACAACTGTACGTAGTCCTTGGTGTATGGGTAGTCAGTCTACCAACAGCCACCCAAATAGAATTAAGCTTATGATAAGAGCAAGGTAAACCCGTAATGAAATCCACATTAATCATCTCCCTTTTCCACATTGGGATTTCAAGTGTTTTGAGTCAAACCTCCGGGTTTACTACTCAACTTTTTACTTGCTGACAATTAGGACACCGAGCTACAAACTCCCCAATGTTCCTCTTTGTGTTGTTCCCCCAATACATACATTTAAGATCATGATACATCTTAGTAGATCCAGGGTGGATGGAATATTGTGAGCAATAGACCTCCGTTATAATCTTCTCTCGTAATCCTGCTATATTGGGAATACACAAATGGACCTCCCACCTGGGGGTCCCACTCCCATTATACCCGAAGGTTATGGTTCTCTGTTGTTAAATGTCTTTCACAATCCTCTCTAAAAGTGGGATCTTCATTATGACGTTCTTTTTTTTCCTATGAGGGATGACCCTATTGTATCCTGAGTCATAGGGATATCACTAATTGAATCATCCAATTGGACTCACACTTAATTAACTTATGCGTTCTCTCATGTCAACTTCTCTCCTTAGTCGTTACATTAGTCAAATTGCTTGTGGGTGAATGATTATATTGCCAACTTAGTTTTGTTTACTAATTGGTGTGCTGAAACTCTTATATTTGTAGTATCTCAATTGTGAACACTTTATGGACAATATCATCGAATCTGAAGTGCGCGTATCATCGCAGTTAACTCTCATTCATAGTCTGAAAGGAATATGTACTTTCTCGTTACTCGTAATTATAAACAACTCCATTTCTTTACTTCTCTTGACACTTGTTCACTCATTTTCTTACTTGTCGTACTCGTCTTAATTCTAAAATCTTTGAGTATACCTATATCCTTTCAAACATTACTCCTGATTCCAATCATTGGCGTTACTACTTCTTAAAGGATGGGTTGTTTACTTATTCCCTTATTCAGTACGGGGAAGATTCTGAAGACTTGCATTACATGACATTGGCCAACTATATCCAAGCCTGGTCACTATACGTAGATTCGAATTCCTTCACTCGCCTCATTGATAAGACTTTCTATCAATGGCGCTTTGGGAAAAGATTTCCTTGATCTCGTTGAACTGTAAACCCATTACTTTATCTCTCAATAATGCTCATAGACATATGTATTTGCCTAACATTTTATCTTCATTATAATGTCATTAACTCTTTGACATATATCTTTAATGTCTATCATGTATCCATAGGCGTCATTGACCCCTTTTTCACCTGTTCAGGTGCTAATCTCAAGCTTTACTCACTGTTACTTTCGTTTACATACTGTCTGAGGTATGACTACATAGGTTGTGGAACTGATGCTTCGTATGTCTAGATCCAATTTCACGGTGTTACATAATCCCATGACTTGTCAAGCTTTCTTGTCTCATTATTATTAGATCTCTCATCGACCGAGTATTCATTCGTCTTACCTTTATATTTCCATTTCAAGTTGTCTTGGGGGAAATCTCTTATCTCAAAGTATTTCTCATACTATCTTCCTGAACATCAGATGCTCGTCACCTATGGCCGAAAAGTTCTTATTGTCCCTCATCTACCTTTGGTCCTTACGTTGTTCTGGAGTAATTATACCTTTGTGAAATCTACATAACTATAATCTCATTCACCTTTATCCTTCTTGTCGAAATTCTTCCTTCTATTCGTCGAAAAAAGTATTTCTGCCTTGATACTTGATCATACCATTTCATTCATGCTTATTAACTGTTTTCATATTTCCTACAACCATTCCTCGATTGTTCCATAGCTCTCATCCTCAATTTCCCCTACCAAGCTATTATTATCCATAGGTTATTTAGAATTGTAACATATTGCATAATGAGGCCGAAGACCTTACCAGTCCAATACCCCTGGCATGCCTTAGCTACATTGATACATGTAATTTGCAATACTATGCGGTATGGCAATTTACACACGGACGAGAGGCTTATGTCCCCTTCCACTACCGTGGATAACTCGATCCTTATATATGACTTAACTCACTATTCCGGGTACGTCACTTTACGTGACCTTCTTAAATTTACCGATGATCACTCTTCAGACGATTATATTACGGCAATCAATTCTTATTAATGATATCCTTGGAAAATTCCCAATATATTATGGATAAGACATTACCATTGAGGTTGCACGTACATAACACATGTTGACACCCAATTTTGTCCCATCTTTTATGATTTTATTCGTAATTTTTAATATTTTTGACACTTTTAAAACAATTTTAAAATATAGGCACATATGTGTATATATCTTATTATTATTATTATTCGCATTTTTTACTATCATTTGCATCTTTATCATAATCATTGTTTTATCCATAATATTCTATGTTATTTTATTTTTCACAAAATGGCATCGCATTTCCATTTTTTATTAAGCATTAAACATTTCACAAATATTATATTTTTTATTATTATCACATCGTTACATTCTTATTTTTTATAATTTACATTTTTTATTTAATGCATTTTTAATATTAAAACCCTTTTATATTCTAAACCCATAACTCTTTTTTTTTATTCCCCAACCCAAAATAATTTCTACATAACCCAAAACAATACAACTTCCCCCTTTATTTTTCAAATTTCAACCGCCCAAAACCAAGCCTAACAACCATTCCCCATCACCCAAAACAATAAAAACCCTCCACAAAAATCCCAACCAAAACCTCTACCCAAAATCGCACAACCCAATTGGCCCAACACCACAAGCCCAAACTCCCCAATTAAATCCCCATTTCATCGGCCCACACCCTCACCCGTCGGCCCAGAACCCACAAGTCCAAAACCCATTCCCATTTTATTTCTCCCCCAAAACCAGAAAACCCTAAAAAAAAATTAAACAAAACCGTCTCTCTCAACCCTCAGGTCGCCGCACTCCCACGCCCTACCCCACGCTGTCGCACTCCCTACCCCGCCACTTCACCACCGCCACCAACCTACCCTGACACCGCCGAACCCATCCCCTCACCAACACACCCCCCAAAATCCTCAACACATGCCCCAAGAAATCGCCCCAAAAAATCAGATTTTGTCCCCTTTATTTTGAAATTCAAATTCATTTTTAGGGGGGTATGAGGGGGGTTGAACGTTGAGGTTGATACCTATAAAACCCCCCCTTATTTGCATCTGTTAGGGGATTCTTTTTCGGATAAAAGAAGGGATTCTTTTTCGGATAAAAAAGGTTCTTTTGGGGAGTTTCAATTCGATTTTTGAGTTCTAACTTTAGATTCAAATTATCGGTCGTATTGTATTTTATTTGGTGTTGTTCTTCACTAAAAAATCCGAAATTTTCTTAAGAACATTTCTTTCTTTTGCATATGTTCTTCACCTTAAGGGTCCGAAATTATTGGGTTTTAGGTGTTAAAGAATCTGATTTTTTTGCTATTTTCCACTATTTTCGGGTCACTTCCGGGTCGGGTCACTTTCGGGTCGGGTCAAATATCATAAACAGACTTACAAAATCAGCATCCAAAATCAGAATTCCGACATCACAAAATCTGAATTCTAAACAAACTTCTCCGAGCGGGTCGACGATTCGAAATACGCCTCGGTTCGCTACCCGGAGAAGGTCAGTAAATACATCTTCTCTTAATTTTATTGTTCTACATTTTTTTCGTATTAATTATGTGTTAGTTTAGTTGTTTATGGCCTGTTTGAGTATGATGGATTTGTTAGTCTGTTTAAGTTAACTGTTGGTGGTTAGATATGCTTTGGTTAGGTTCATGTTTAATATGATGTGATGTATATGCTGTTTTAGTACTTGTCTAGCAAGATTATTATATAGGCTACTAGAATGATCAGTCCGATAAATAAAATGTGATGCTTGTTATTATGATTTGTGGCAGTTAATATCTAGATGTGTGATTATAATTTATTTCTTTTACATGGTTGAGATTATATGAATGTTAGTTCCATAAGATTATGTCTTGATGGTTTGGAAATATGCTATGTTAACATGTTCATGTGCCTTGATGTGATTGATGGGCAATTTTGGATAAATTAGCTTTGAGTATCCATTAGTATGTCTATAAATCTGTGTATTCTAAGTTTAGCATAGTAAAAAATGTGATAAAAGGTTGTGTGTATAGGTGTTGGTTTCTAGATGTTGTTTGATCATGTTGGACTGAAAAAATATTGAAACACATCGCCTAACATGTTTGAGAACCATTTTTTGACCATATGCTACCTTGTATGTAGTGTCATTCCTTATCATGTATGAGAAATGAAACCTTTATGTGTTTAGTTTATAATAAATTGCCCTCCTCCCCTGCATATTGGAAGTATTGTCCTTTAATGATTGTTTGGTCATCCCTTGTTTGTCTGATATGTCCACTTGAGTTGGCTATGTATTTGTCAACATTTGTGAGTTTGTATGCCCATCAGTTTAATTATGGGGCTGCCTTGTTTACTTGAGTGCCATCATGCTGGATAATGTGGCCTGAATAAGACCATGTATGCTTGGTCTAGTTTGAGAAGACTACACACCCTTTGAAAATGCTTCCTTTTAATAGCCATTTATTTATTTTTCCAAATCTATATGCTTGTCAAGCTAACTATACATTTGTTTTGCCTAATTAAGTGTTAAAATGCATACACAATAGCAATGTGATGTCTCTGAAGTTATATTTAATGCCCTGCCTGTGTGTTTTCATGGTCTATAAGATGTTTGGATCAAATTCACTGCACCTGTCAACGCTATTTTGTTTCCCTGATTTTGATTACAATTTCATAGGAGTCTGCATGTACATCTGGTTCTGTTGAGAGTATGTGTATCTTCTTAAGATTAATGAGTTAGTTCTATATGTGTGTCTGGTTCACAAATTAGTTAAGACTGTTTATTTTGATAATATGATCTCTGCATTAACCAGAAATGTCAATGACATAGAACAATATGTGATTGTGGACCCCTTTGTTATGAATCAGATCATTCCCTAAGTGTTTGGTTCAGGCTCACTCTTTTAAACTATGCAGTATACCATAAGAACTGCTCATTTCCTTTCTGCCTATTCACATGATCTATTTTCTTGCATTTTTAGTGCCTGAGATCTGAAAACTGAATATGGTCATTTATTTGACTTCATTGTGTGCATTGAAGGTGTGAGGCATTCTTCCTTGTGTATTTGGCATTTTATTATTTTTCTTTGTAGTTGATTTGCTCATTGTTTGCTTTGAAATACAGGGGACTGTTCTGTTCTTCTTCTTGTCTTATAATCTGAGTTTTCAAACATGTAATGGCTGAGAGTCTTTAGAATTGTTAACATGTCCATCATTTTAGCTTAAGCCAAGTCTTAGTTTGGTTTTGTTTACTGGCTACAAGTTCTGTACTTTGTTAAGATAGTAGTGTAAGCATTGATTCTTATCTAAGACAAATTGTTTTTTTTCTTCATCCCCATTGCTTAAGCTTAGGTACATGAAATATGGGGTTATAAAAAATGGATAATCTAGCACAATTAGGCATATGAAAATCCTGTTAGATATGATTACTTTGGTTATTATGCTAACTGGTGTTTTGAATGTTAAAAAATAAAAATGCATGATTGATTTGTTCAAATTTGAAATCATGAAGCAAATAGAATAAATTGAGAACCAGTGTGGTGTATGCCTATCTGTTTTGCCTGCATTTTCCTTTTTGGTGTTCATTTGAAGTATAAGTTTGATATGCATCGTGGTATATGGATTGTATGCCAATATGTATCTAGTATATGAGGTGTACATGTTAGGTGTATATCCTGGTATATCAATCCTGTTTGCACACTATGTATATTTTGTGGGGCTCAACCCAGCTCGCCATCATCTTGTCTGATCTGCCAAAATACAAAGATTATGTTTGGCTTCTATGCTTCATTTTCTGCTCATTTTCATTTCGCCTACATGATATAACTTGGGCTAAGCCCAACATCTTATTTCTTCTTTCCATCATTGTCTATTGTCTCTAGTTTGGGGCAATCTAAACATTTGATTTTGATTCATTTATCATGGGTCGCTTCATGATTTGGGCGCTTTGCTCTTTCTTCCTCCTTAAAATTCGAGGGTAAATTATGGGCCTATCTTTCATCTTTTATGGTCACATTCTATACCACATTCCAAATTTTATGTTTAAAAATACTCTGCTTTCTGTTCGTTTTTAAATTGCTAATTAATACCGACTATTTATATATGCGTGCCTAATTATATATATTAGCATTTCCTTCCATTTACATTTGATAATTTGGGTATTTTCTAATTCCCCTTCATATTTACTTAAGTATATATTTTCATGTTCCATTCTCTAATCTTTTTCTTTTCTTTATTTACATGAAATGCATCGGGAGCTACGAAGAGTTTCGCTATGAGACTCATCATGATCATTGCCGAACGAAGACCCGCACTCACACTCCTTGCATTTTCAACCTCGGGATTTCAAAACCAATAGGGCGAGATGACATCGTCATCCGTCTTAGTTTTCCATTCATTGTTATTCTCTATTTTCTTTATTTTTATTTGGGTCTGTAATAATTATTTAATGATTGTGTGATTGTTAGGATATTTAGAATAATTAGGCCATGAATGGATAATTAATAGGGTAGTTCAAAACCGTCGCTAGTTTATTCATTTGTAGGCTCGGTTAATTCAAACTTAGAAACCCTCCGCTAGTTTTTTTTTGTTTTTTTTATTTTTTTATTTTTATTTTAGGCTCGTCACGCGTATTCAAGATTTTCAAAACAACTTTTGTCATCTTTTATTTGCTTTATTAATCATACCGAATAAGTTTATCTTTTGTCAATTTACAATTCATTGATTCTCAAAATTTTACTTCTTTGGCATTATAAATAAATTGTTTTACTATCAATTGTCAAATACATATTTTTCCAACTCTACATGTATTTCTCTTTAAATACCATACAAATGCATATTTTGAAAAAATCTCTACATTTATCTATCTTTTAAAATGCATCTCTTTTCATTAATTATTTGCAAACATCTTTTAACTTCATGCTTCAAACATGCATTTTTTTCTAGTAATAATTAGCCTGAGTTTGACCGGATAACCGCAAGTTAGCGGATCTTAAAGGATGCCTAACCCCTTCCCTTTAGGATAATAAAAGAATCCTTACCTAGAATCTCATTAGTTTCGCAGACCATTAAAATCGGAGTTACATTGCAGCATTTAGTTTAATATTTAGGTGTCCTAATTCACCGTAAAAGATAATTAGGTGGCGACTCCTCAATCATTTACCCAGGAATCACCCATACGTCTGTGCTCCGCTTTGACCAGAGCAGGTCAAAATAGGGCGCGACAGCATGGCGACTCCACTGGGGATTTTCAGGTTCTTAACCATAGCAAAATTCAGGTTAATTATTTGTGCTTTACTTTCACTCTTTGTTTGATGTATGCTTTGATTTATTTCCTTTGTGAAATTTTTTGCATGCATAACTGCTTTAATTTCCTTATTTTTTTACTGCTTATCTTAAATTGGCATTTCACTCATATTTCTTCCACTTTGGAAAATTGACACTATCACACACTACACGCGAGGTGTGTTTCGCGCACCCGCAAATTTCTTTCAATCTACCAAATTTTAGGAGAGTTGGCGTATGCGCGGAGTGACCGGACCATCCGGTGGCCGCGTAGCCTTCTCACTCGAGTAGTCCGCTCGGGAACCTTGTGTCTAGTCAGCCAAATCTTAGAAAATTTAAGATAGAGCTATACCACCCTTTATTTTAAGCCATGCATGCATACATCTTAGGTGGGTTGATCCTTGGCATCAACTCCACAATTAAGAAAACCACCAAATTGTCGACGGGTCTCACAACCCAACGACTGATCAGCATATTATGTGTAGCAGGATATTGATGGACGGATCCAAGCCTAAACAGTATGCCAAAATCGGAAAATGTATATTCATTTTATTTATTTTATTTATTTTGTTATAGATGGAGTCTATGCCGCAAGTCAGGATGGTGAGTGGGATTCCGAGCAAACTGAAAATATGGTGGACAAACTTTGACCTTGGCAGCCAAATGGCAATTAGGAGAAGATTAGGTTGCCTCGTTTCGTTGTTCGACATCTTCCCCGATCAACATTTGGTCAGAGCACTAATCCATTTTTGGGATCCGGAGATTTTGAGATGACTCCTACTTTGGAAGAAATCAACTATTTCACCAACTTGATCTACCAGGGTAGAGGACAAATTATCCCGCACTGTCAATCCGGAAAGAAATTTCTCCGCTACTTAGGGCTAAAGAACACTAAGAAACTCCTATGCTTTGAAAACAACTGGGTCTCGATGGATTATCTTTATGAGAGGTACGGTTGTCGAGACGGTTACAAGATATTCAAAAATGAATTTTCCTGCACCCCCAATCATTGGCGGACCAAACGACCTATTGCATTTACTGTCGCCTTTCTAGGGTCTCTGATATTCCCGCTTGAGTATGGAAAGATCAGTACCTGCATATGTTCCGTAGCACGGGCACTTTTCGAAGGAGCAAACGGAGCACAACTCACTTTGGCCCCTATGATCTTAGCAGAAATGTTTCGGGCTTTAGGGAAATGTAAAAGAGGTGAAACAGGTTTCTTCGAAGGCTGCAACCTTATTTTGCAGATGTGGCAATGGAACACTTCTATCAGCGCCCGAATATGGTCGACATATGCTATAGCGAGTCGAACAAAATCGTCAGCTTTTACGACAGGACGAAACGGTTCGTATCACCTGTCGGCGTGAATAATTGGTATGGGTTTTTGGCGTCCCGCACCTATGAACAGATCCAATGGAAATACCCTCTGCTCCCGAATGCCAAGAAAGCCTACATAAGATGCAAAAGGCTTTATTATATTGAGCTTATCGGGTTGAAAGGCCTCCAACCTTACGCTCCACTCCGCGTACTCCGATAGTTGGGACAAGAGCAGATAATTCCCCTCCGAGCAAATATGAGGATTTCTGAAATTCCATTCGGGCTGAATTTCATTGTCCCCAGAGCTAGGCAAGTCTTCGATGAATGGAACGATATTGACACAATAGACATTGGAGGTAGTCAGGCAGGAGTTACCCCCGAATATCAAGCGTGGCTACGAGAGGATTGCAGTAGTACAGACCATAGTCCTGATGGCAAGCAGGGTTTTGAAGATATCGGCACGACAATTTGGGTAAGGAATTTCTGGCTCAGAGACACAGTCGTTACCCCCGAAATGTGGCATCAAATGCAAAACATAGTGCATTATCTAGAGGACGTAGGAGTCGGACCCAGCAATATTAGGGTTCCATCTTCATCTCGGTGATCAAAAGCAAGATTTAGAACTTGAGCATAAATATCTTATGTTATCAGCTTTACTATTGTACGCATTATTATTTCAGTAAAAATTAACCTTTATTTCCGACAAAAGGCATCACAATCTTTGGCTTGGATCAATTTATCAGTATCTTGCATATTTTGCGTTTAAGCCCACCTCCGGCATAAAGGAGGCCCCATGCACATTAGGACGCGCATTTAATTTCCATATAATCTGTCTGCTACTTGTTTACTGTTTTCCACTCTATACATGTTATTCAAAGCAATAATTATTCGTCTCATACTAACTTGGTTTGTTTTATTTTTTGAAGAAGGTTTATTTTGCCTGCTTTATTTCCCAAAAGTTGATTCGCGTTGATTGAAACTGGCGGAACACCATTACTTCACGAGATCCAAGGCACAATCATCCGACAAAATGACTGATTCAGGGGCAGCCGAACAAACCGGTTTGGGACTTGTCGCTCTTCCGGGAGGTGAACCAGAGACATCGGAAAGGAGAAATACTTCCGTCCCGGATGAATACCTCGCCCAACTACTGCAGCAAATGGCAACTATGCAAACTGAGATCGAACGGCTCCGGAATCTTACCAATCTTTCCATCAGCATCAACACTCCACTTCCAGAACAAGAGACGAGCGCAACTGCACCACAAACCTTTCCATCTCATGAACCATCATTTCCCCAGAACCTTCCCCGAAATCCCTTACCAAGCAGAACCAATCCTCAACTCGCCAGCCCACAACGTACCAATCCGCATCCCATCAACCCGTAGGCCAGTCCACAACAAAGTCCGCTATAAAATGACTCAGTATCCTTCACAGCTCCATATATACATCAAGCTCCACTTACCCAAACTACCCCACTTGTCCAAAATATCCCTCCCACACTAAATTACCAGGCAACCTAACAAATACCAATGGCACACATCACTAACAAGCAGTATGTGCCACCGGTATATGCAACGGAAGCCCAACCTTCTACTTCTACCATACCAAACATACATCATCAGGAGATAGACCAATATGAAGAGATGGAAAGGCAAGCAAGGATTAGAAATGATAAAAGTATGGCAAGGGAAATTCATAGCCTAAAAGAAGCATTCAAAAACATTCAAACCAGCAAGGGGCATGAAGGACTCGAGTATGAAGATCTCTGCATGCATCCCGACGTTCAGTTGCCTATCGGATATAAGGTGCCAAAATTTGACTTATTCGATGGAAAGGGAAATCCTCGCGCTCATTTAAGATCGTATTGTGACAAGCTGGTTGGAGTGGGTAAGGACCAGGCCATCATAATGAAGTTGTTCATAAGGAGTCTGACAGGAGAAGCGCTCGACTGGTACACAAGCTAAGACCCACGAAAATGGCATAACTGGGGAGCAATGGCACAGGATTTTGTGGATAGATTCAGGTTTAACACTGACACAGTCTTAGATAGATTTTATTTGATGAAGTTGGAGAAAAAATCTACAGAGACTTTCAGAGAATATGCCATGAGGTGGAGGGTGGAAGCAGCAAAAGTTCAGCCCCCGATGGCGGAAAGTGAGATGACCACTCTCTTTGTGCAATCTATGAAGGATGCAACTTACTATGAAAGAATGATAAGCGTCATCGGACGAAATTTCTCAGAAGTGGTAAGGATGGGAGATTTCATAGAGGAGGGTATCAAAACGGGGAGAATCACAAACTTGGCGGCGTTGCAGGCAACAAGTAAGGCCATTCAGTCAGACTCATTTGGAGGAGCAATTAAGAAGAGGAGGGACGGAGCATCTCCTGTCATGGCGGTCCAGGAACATAGGTCCAACCAAATGCCAACCTACCAAAGCCCGTCATCCCAGCCTCCCTACTATAATCAAAACACCCAAAATCATCAGCCTTCATACTATAGCCAAAGCACACAAATCCCTCAGCTTTATTGTCAACACTCGCCTACTCCCTACCCTGTCTATCATACCCAGCCAATATATAGCCCACCACGAGCACCTACCTATCGAAATTCCCCACAGTATCAACCCACACATCCACCTCAGCCACAAGCCCATCCACCAAATACTCCTGCACTCGGGCAAATTACGAAAGAAGGCCAGTCAAAACATATACACCTTTAGCCGAACCTCTAGCCCAACTATACGAAAGATTGAGGACCGCAGGAATACTTCAACCCATCCCAGGGCATATCCCCAATCCTATTCCCAGATCGTATGATGAAACTAAGAATTATGCGTACCACTCGGGGATCACCGGACATGACACTGGAGTTTGCTTTGCCCTCAAACACAAGATCGAGGCTTTGATCAAAGAGGGAATTATCCAACTGAAAGGACCTCCCCCTAATGTAAATAATAACCCTTTGCCAAATCATGACAATGCCAATATAAACATGATTACCGTTGATGAAGAAAACAGTTTGGAAGGGACCATTGTGCCGGTCCGAACAGAGGAAAGGGTTGAATCATCGGCTTTGATCACCCCTATAATTACAGTTCAAGTGAGGGCATCGTTTGAAGTGGAAGTACTTCCTCCGAAATCGCGGATGGTGACGTCGTCTGTTGATACCAAAACCGCCCCTTGGAGCTATTCGATTGGGGAAAGGAGCAAGGGAAAGGAGAAACAAATTGTAGAAGTTGTCGTCGCTGGTATGACAAGATCCGGACGATGTTATGCCCCTGCAGACAATTCAAAAAAGGTTGTAACAGAGACTGAAGTGGAAGAGTTCTAGAGGAAAATGCCAACCAAGGAGTATTCCGTTGTAGAACAATTGAAGAAAACATCGGCTCAGATTTCTTTGCTATCATTGTTGATGAATTCTCCGGACCACGGACGCGCTTTATTGGAAGTACTCAAAGAAGCTTATGTTCCGAGAGAGACCACGGGCGAGAAACTCTCGGCCTTGGTTGGACAGATTTTAGAGGCCCATAAAGTCTCTTTTCATAACAAAGAATTGCCACCTGAGGGTTTGGGCCACAACAAAGCTTTGAACATAACAGTAAAGTGCATGAACAAGTTCATTTCTAAGGTATTGATTGATGGAGGCTCAGCCGTCAATATTTGTCCCGCGGCGACTCTCCGAGCCTTGGGAATTAGCATTGGAAAGATTCGCGAAAGTCATGTGAGAGTTAAAGGTTTTGATGGAGCCCAAAAGAGCGTTATGGGAGAAATGGATTTAACATTACAAGTGGGGCCCGTAGAGTTCGTCGTGGAATTCCAACTGTTAGACATATCTACCGGCTATAACCTACTAATGGGAAGACCTTGGATCCATGTGGTTGGTGCAGTTCCTTCTACCCTACATCAGAGTTTGAAGTTTGTCTGGGATCATCACGAGGTCGTGGTACACGGAGAAGGGAGCAATTCAATGTGTCCCGAAGGACAGATCCCTGCTGTTGAAAGCGTAGATACACTGGATGGGTCTGTCTTCCATGTCAGAGAAATCACATGTGCCTCCAAAGCTGAAATATTGAAATTACCCCGTGTTCTCACAATGGTGGCCCAGGAAATGTTGAAGAATGGCTTTAAGCCCGGTCGAGGCCTCGGATTGAATTTAGAAGGTATGGCGGAGCCTGTTCACTTGCTCAGTAAGAAGGATACTTTTGGTCTCGGATACAAACCCACTTCTAAAGAAGTCTTATCAGTCAACCTCCGAAAGAAAAAGGACACTCCCTTGCCAAAGCCTGTTCCACCCCTGAATCAGTCATTCGTCAAAGCATATGCCGCTCAGGAGTCGAATGAAGATGATACAGACGACCTCGCGGAAGGACTCAAAAGCCTTTTCATTGCAGAAGAAGATATGGAATGCAATGTAATTCTGGATGATTTTGATGAAGGCCCAACTATTTGGGATGCAGAACACGGAGATATTTTGAAAAATTGGACCTGTGCCCCAGCCCTGTTTCTCCGGGAAGCTTGGTAGAAACTACCTTAGTACTTTTTGAAACAATGCGATTCTAATTGAGGCTTGAATCGCATCTATGCATTTTAATGTGTTTTGCCTCCATCTTTTGAAAGCTTAAATGACAAATCCACATTGCTTTTGCTACTTCAAAATTTATTTTGTTTACTAATTTTCTTTTCTCTTTCAAAGATGCAAACTAATAAATCATCGATAATGTGAATGTGACATGTAATGAAACAAACAAACAAAATCCGAACAATGAACAGGACTTCGAAGAGTATGAGGAAGACTCGCAGCCAGAAGAATTGACAGAGGAATTGGAACATTTTGAGAATAAACCAAAGCCAAATTTAGAAGAAACTGAGACAATAAAATTGGGAGAAGCAGAAAATGTGAAAGAAACAAGAATCGGCCCATCCAACGCCCCACAAAGGAAAGAACTGACGGATCTTTTGAGACAATATATCGACGTATTTGCTTGGTCTTATGACGAGATGTCAGGGTTGAGCACGGATATTGTTTCGCATAGATTGCCTATCGATCCATCCTACCCTCCGGTGAAACAAAAACCAAGGAAAATCAAGCTTGATTTGAGTTTAAGGGTCAAGGAAGAGGTGTCCAAGCAATTCGACGCAAAGGTCATTCGAGTCACAAGATACCCGACTTGGTTGGCCAACATTGTACCTGTGCCAAAGAAAGATGGAAAGATACGAGTGTGCGTGGATTATCGGGATCTCAACAAGGCCAGCCCGAAAGATGACTTTCCTCTTCCAAATATTCACATACTCATTGACAACTGTGCAAAGCATGAATTACAATCATTTGTTGATTGCTTTGCTGGTTACCACCAAATCTTGATGGATGAGGAAGATGCAGAGAAGACAGCGTTCACTACACCTTGGGGGGTATACTGTTATCGAGTAATGCCGTTCGGACTCAAGAATGCAGGTGCCACCTACATGAAGGCCATGACTACCATTTTTCATGATATGATCCACAAAGAAATAGAGGTCTACGTGGATGACGTTATTATTAAGTCGCGAAAGACTTCGGATCACTTGACAGATTTAGAGAAGTTCTTTGATCGGCTGAGGCGGTATAACCTAAAATTAAACCCTGCAAAGTGTGCGTTTGGTGTCCCTGCTGGGAAGCTGCTAGGTTTCATCGTGAGTAGAAGAGGTATTGAATTAGACCCCTCGAAGGTAAAAGCTATTCAAGACTTGCCTCCTCCAAAGAGTCGAAAAGACGTGATGAGTTTCCTTGGTCGCCTCAATTACATCAGCAGGTTCATAGCACAATCAACAGTGATATGTGAGCCGATATTCAAGTTACTGAAGAAAGACGCTGCTACCAAATGGACGACGGATTGCCAACAAGCTTTTGATAGAATCAAAGAATATCTGTCTAACCCACCTGTTTTGGTACCTCCAGAGCCCGGAAGGCCTTTGTTATTATATCTGTCTGTGTTAGAGAACGCGTTTGGATGCGTGCTGGGACAACATGATGAAACAGGAAAGAAGGAGCAAGCCATATACTACTTAAGCAAGAAGTTCACGCCGTATGAAGCTCGGTATACTTTGCTGGAAGGCACTTGTTGTGCCTTGACATGGATTGCGCAAAAGTTTAGGCATTATCTGTCTGCATATACCACTTATCTCATCTCAAGGATGGACCCGCTCAAATATATTTTTCAGAAGCCCATGCCCACCGGGAAGCTAGCGAAGTGGCAAATCTTGTTAAGTGAATTCGACATCATATATGTCACCCGAAAGGCTATCAAAGGACAAGCACTAGCCGACCATCTTGCGGAAAACCCCGTGGATGAAGAATACATGCCTCTCCGGACTTATTTTTCGGACGAGGAGGTACTGTTTGTTGGAGAAGACATCTCAGAAGAGTACCCGGGTTGGAGAATGTTCTTCGACGGAGCTGCAAACTTCAAAGGGGTTGGTATTGGAGCAGTTTTGATTTCAGAATCAGGTCAACACTACCCAATTTCGGCAAAACTCCGATTTCCATGCACCAACAATATGGCGGAATATGAAGCTTGTATACTCGGACTTAGAATGGCCGTTGATACGAACATTCAAGAATTATTGGTTATAGGTGATTCGGACTTATTGATTCATCAGGTGCAAGGCGAATGGGCGACCAAGAACGGGAAGATACTTCCTTACCTGCATTGCGTGAAAGAATTATGCAAAAAATTCAGCAAGGTAGAATTCAAGCATATCCCACGAACTCAAAACGAGTTCGCTGATGCTCTGGCAACACTGTCCTCCATGATTCAACATCCGGATAAGAACTACATTGAACCCATCAAGGTGAGCTTATCGGATCAGCCGGCATATTGTTTCAATATAGATGGAGAGTTGGATGGAAATCCTTGGTACCACGACATTAAGAGATATCTCAAGATAGGTAAATATCCAGAAGGAATAACCAGTATACAAAAGAGGACACTTAGGAGGTTAGCAAACCATTTCTTCCTAAACGGAGAAATCCTTTATCGGAGGACTCCAGATCTCGGTTTGTTAAGATGTGTTGATGCTCGAGAGGCAAGCAGTTTAGTTGAAGAGATACACGGAGGCACGTGCGGGCCTCATATGAATGGCTTCACTTTGGCAAAGAAGATTCTGAGAGCAGGATACTTTTGGATGACCATGGAAACAGATTGCATCCACTTCGTG
Organism: Anisodus acutangulus; assembly: GCA_029783415.1. NCBI lineage: Eukaryota > Viridiplantae > Streptophyta > Magnoliopsida > Solanales > Solanaceae > Anisodus > Anisodus acutangulus. The sequence continues at coordinate 44,639,961 of CM056493.1, read as the reverse complement.
CAAAGATGCCATCGATGTCAGATTAATGGCGATCTAATCAAGGTGCCTCCTAACGAACTCAATGTGACGAGCTCTCCTTGGCCATTCGCAGCTTGGGGCATGGATGTCATTGGCCCTATTGAACCTACCGCATCAAATGGACACAGATTTATTCTAGTGGCAATTGACTATTTCACAAAGTGGGTAGAAGCATCGTCCCACAAGTCAGTAACAAAGAAAGTGGTACTTGATTTTGTCCGCAATAACATCATTTGTCGATTTGGAATCCCTGAGTCGATTATAACAGACAATGGAGCTAATCTCAACAGTAATCTGATGAATGAGATATGTGAAAAGTTTAAGATCACTCACCGCAATTCCACTCCATACCGACCTCAGATGAACGGAGCAGTCGAAGCAGCCAACAAAAATATCAAAAGAATACTACGAAAGATGATTGATAATTACAAGCACTGGCATGAGCATTTGTCCTTGGCACTTTTGGGATATCGCACTACAATCAGGACTTCTACTGGGCAACGCCGTATCTATTGGTCTATGGAGCAGTCGTGTTACCAGCGAAGTGGAAATACCATCTTTGAGAGTTATCCAAGAAGCCGAAATTTGAGCGAGCGAAATGGATACGTAATCGGTGCGAACAATTGATCTTTGATTGATGAAAAGTGATTGAACGCAGTCTGCCACGGACAACTTTATCAAAACAGAATGGCCAAAGCTTTCAACAGAAAAGTAAAACCAAGGACTTTCGAACCGGGGCAATTGGTGCTAAAACGCATATTCCCGCACCAAAATGAAGCTAAAGGAAAATTCGCACCTAACTGGCAAGGGCCTTATATGGTTCACCGGGTGTTGACTGGAGGAGCATTAATTCTAGCTGAAATGGACGGTGAAGTATGGCCAAAAGCTATCAACGCGGATGCAGTGAAAAGATACTACATTTAGGATTTTTTTTTTATGTAATACATTTCTTATGTTGTAAAAGTTGCGCTCCCTGGCGGGATACGCAAAGAACCCATGTCGGGTTCCGTTTCCTAAATTGCAAATTTCCCAGAAACACATTTCTTTGTAACATGAACTACGTTATGACCTGATTCCCTCGGCGGGATACGTAGGCGGCCACATCGGCTTCGGTCCCATTTTAGAAAATCCTTACAATCCCCTTTTGCTTGTAATGAACTACGTTATGACCTGATTCCCTCATGGGGATACGTAGGCGGCCTAAATCGGCTTCGATCCCACCATTAGGAAATCTTTTACTTTATCTCACATATGACACAATGCACCCATCTGATCACCCTGATAGGGCAGGCAAGCAATCTACACAAGACTCGGTTGTCCGTTCAAAAGATCGTCATTCTCACATATTGAAAACTGGGGCATTTTTTAAGGGATCACTGCCAGAGGACGCCGATAAACATGGAAAAGCATCGGCAAACTAAGTCTTCAGCCAGAAGAATTTTGGATAAGACGTTTGCTTCGTTTCACCGCATGTCACTATTCGACAGACATTTACATATATGCATACTTTCTTTTAAGCAAATTATTTTCAACAAACATTTTCATTAGAGTTCAACAGAATTTTACCGATATGCATACTTGTTATAAACAAATTGTTTTCGACAAATGTTTTCATTAATGGCTATCCAATACGGGGAGCTAGAAAGGGGCTACAGGTCCAGGTTAGTAGGACATGCAAATACCAAGGCCAAAGCTACAAAGTCAACGCGAATCAACTCCCCCCTCCCCAAAAACTTATAAATTTACTTGAGTACAGGTTCTTCAGGTCGAAAACAGCGTGGAAGCTGCAATATTTATGTGCAAATTCGCAAGGGGCCTCCGCATCGCAACTCACTACAAGGATCACTTTCCTGTTTGGAGATTGTACAAAAGACGTCATGCTAAACTACGTATTCCCAACCGTGTTATGTCCATGCGAAGAACGGTATTTCAACTTACAGGGTCGCATTCTCATCTACTCAACTTTTGCATCGCTTATGTCCACGCATTAACTTTTCATGGCATAACAGTTTCGACCTTAGGGTCACACTCTGCAGTACGTCAATACGACGACATAAATCAGGCGCCCACCTCCTAATGCGGGTATTTTATTTAAATCAGGCGCCCACCTCCTAATGCGGGTATTTCATTTTAAATCAGGCGCCCACCTTCTAATGCGGGTATTTCATTTTAAATCAGGCGCCCACCTCCTAATGCGGGCGCCCACCTCCTAATGCGGGATGTTATGTAAATCAGGCGCCCATCTTCTAATGCGGGTATTTCATTTCAAATCAGGCGCCCACCTCCTAATGCGGGTATTTCGTTTTAAATCAGGCGTTCACCTCCTAATGCAGGTATGTTTTAAATCAGGCGCCCACCTTCTAATGCGGGTATTTCATTTGAATCAGGCGCCTACCTTCTAATGCGGGTATTTCATTTTAAATCAGGCGCCCACCTCATAATGCGGGTATGTTTTAAATCAGGCGCCCACCTCCTAATGCGGGTATGTTCAAATCAGGCGCCCACCTTCTAATGCGGGTATTTCATTTTAAATCAGGCACCCACCTTCTAATGCGGGTATTTTATTCAGGCGCCCACCTCCTAATGCGGGTATGTTATGTAAATCAGGCGCCCACCTTCTAATGCGGGTATTTCATTTTAAATCAGGCGCCCACCTTCTAATGCGGGTATTTCATTTCAAATCAGGCGCCCACCTCCTAATGCGGGTATTTCGTTTTAAATCAGGCGCCCACCTCCTAATGCGGGTATGTTTTAAATCAGGCGCTCACCTTCTAATGCGGGTATTTCATTTAAATCAGGCGCCCACCTTCTGATGCGGGTATGTTTTAAATCAGGCGCCCACCTCCTAATGCGGGTATGTTATGTAAATCAGGCGCCCACCTTCTAATGCGGGTATTTCATTTTAAATCAGGCGCCCACCTTCTAATGCGGGTATTTCATTTCAAATCAGGCGCCCACCTTCTAATGCGGGTATTTCATTTCAAATCAGGCGCCCACCTCCTAATGCGGGTATTTCATTTTAAATCAGGCGTCCACCTCCTAATGCGGGTATGTTTTAAATCAGGCGCCCACCTTCTAATTCGGGTATTTCATTTTAAATCAGGCGCCCACCTCCTAATGCGGGTATTTTATGTTTAATCAGGCGCCCACCTCCTAATGCGGGTATTTTATTTTAAATTAGGCGCCCACCTTCTAACGCGGGTACTTTATTTTAAACCGGCTCCCACCAACGGCGCCGTCTGCACAACATTTAAGCAATGACATCATTTCAACTTACAAAGTCATATTCTCACATACATATCTTATGCAACAGTTATGCACTAACTTTTATCTTAGCTCTAGTCCACAGGAACTTGAATCGGCAGAAGCTTTCAGCACAACGTGGAACTATATCTTACGGCGAACCGAGGCAATTTGGTCAACGACCTACTTCGAACGTCGATCCGCTCTTTCCCAATAGTTCTATTACATATGCGACCAGTGTCATCATAACTCGACATTAGGGCAATATTTCTTGAATCCGCACCAACTTTTTCAATATCGTCTCCCTCGAAATTCTGTTTCTACTATACATACCTAATCTTCCTTCAAGTCCCGTTGATCAGGACAAAATTGACTACTCGGTCAACTTCTTTGTCCGAAAATTCTTTCATCGTTTCCGGCCAAAGAGGGGCATCTGTTGACACCCAATTTTGTCCCATCGTTTATGATTTTATTCGTAATTTTTAATATTTTTGACACTTTTAAAACAATTTTAAAATATAGGCACATATGTGTATATATCTTATTATTATTATTATTCGCATTTTTACTATCATTTGCATCTTTATCATAATCATTGTTTTATCCATAATATTCTATGTTATTTTATTTTTCACAAAATGGCATCGCATTTCCATTTTTTATTAAGCATTAAACATTTCACAAATATTATATTTTTTATTATTATCACATCGTTACATTCTTATTTTTTATAATTTACATTTTTTCTTTAATGCATTTTTAATATTAAAACCCTTTTATATTCTAAACCCATAACTCTTTTTTTTTATTCCCCAACCCAAAATAATTTCTACATAACCCAAAACAATACAACTTCCCCCTTTATTTTTCAGCCCAACCGGCCAGCCCAAAACCGAAGCCTAACAACCATTCCCCATCACCCAAAACAATAAAAACCCTCCACAAAAATCCCAACCAAAACCTCTACCCAAAATCGCACAACCCAATTGGCCCAACACCACAAGCCCAAACTCCCCAATTAAATCCCCATTTCATCGCCCCACACCCTCACCCGCTCGCTCAGCAACCCACAAGCCCAAAACCCATTCCCCATTTTATTTCTCCCCCAAAACCAGAAAACCCTAAAAAAAAAAAATTAAACAAAACCTTTTCTCTCAACCCTCAAGTCGCCGCACCCCTACGCCCCTACCCCACGTCGCCGCACCCCTACCCCGTCACTTCACCACTGCCACCAACCTACCCTGACACCGCCGAACCCATCCCCTCACCAACACACCCCCCAAAATCCTCAACACATGCCCCAAGAAATCGCCCCAAAAAATCAGATTTTGTCCCCTTTATTTTGAAATTCAAATTCATTTTTAGGGGGGTATGAGGGGGGTTGAACGTTGAGGTTGATACCTATAAACCCCCCCCCCCTTATTTGCATCTGTTAGGGGATTCTTTTTCGGATAAAAGAAGGGATTCTTTTTCGGATAAAAAAGGTTCTTTTGGGGAGTTTCAATTCGATTTTTGAGTTCTAACTTTAGATTCAAATTATCGGTCGTATTGTATTTTATTTGGTGTTGTTCTTCACTAAAAAATCTAAAATTTTCTTAAGAACATTTCTTTCTTTTGCATGTGTTCTTCACCTTAAGGGTCCGAAATTATTGGGTTTTAGGTGTTAAAGAATCTGATTTTTTTGCTATTTTCCACTATTTTCGGGTCACTTCCGGGTCGGGTCAAATATCATAAACAGACTTACAAAATCAGCATCCAAAATCAGAATTCCGACATCGCAAAATCTGAATTCTAAACAAACTTCTCGGCGAATTCGACGATTCGAAATCCGCCTCGGTTCGCTACCCGGAGAAGGTCAGTAAATACATCTTCTCTTAATTTTATTGTTCTACATTTTTTTCGTATTAATTATGTGTTAGTTTAGTTGTTTATGGCCTGTTTGAGTATGATGGATTTGTTAGTCTGTTTAAGTTAACTGTTGGTGGTTAGATATGCTTTGGTTAGGTTCATGTTTAATATGATGTGATGTATATGCTGTTTTAGTACTTGTCTAGCAAGATTATTATATAGGCTACTAGAATGATCAGTCCGATAAATAAAATGTGATGCTTGTTATATGATTTGTGGCAGTTAATATCTAGATGTGTGATTATAATTTATTTCTTTTACATGGTTGAGATTATATGAATGTTAGTTCCATAAGATTATGTCTTGATGGTTTGGAAATATGCTATGTTAACATGTTCATGTGCCTTGATGTGATTGATGGGCAATTTTGGATAAATTAGCTTTGAGTATCCATTAGTATGTCTATAAATCTGTGTTTTCTAAGTTTAGCATAGTAAAAAATGTGATAAAAGGTTGTGTGTATAGGTGTTGGTTTCTAGATGTTGTTTGATCATGTTGGACTGAAAAAATATTGAAACCTGTCTGCCTAACATGTTTGAGAACCATTTTTTGACCATATGCTACCTTGTATGTAGTGTCATTCCTTATCATGTATGAGAAATGAAACCTTTATGTGTTTAGTTTATAATAAATTGCCCTCCTCCCCTGCATATTGGAAGTATTGTCCTTTAATGACTGTTTGGTCATCCCTTGTTTGTCTGATATGTCCACTTGAGTTGGCTATGTATTTGTCAACATTTGTGAGTTTGTATGCCCATCAGTTTAATTATGGGGCTGCCTTGTTTACTTGAGTGCCATCATGCTGGATAATGTGGCCTGAATAAGACCATGTATGCTTGGTCTAGTTTGAGAAGACTACACACCCTTTGAAAATGCTTCCTTTTAATAGCCATTTATTTATTTTTCTAAATCTATATGCTTGTCAAGCTAACTATACATTTGTTTTGCCTAATTAAGTGTTAAAATGCATACACAATAGCAATGTGATGTCTCTGAAGTTATATTTAATGCCCTGCATGTGTGTTTTCATGGTCTATAAGATGTTTGGATCAAATTCACTGCACCTGTCAAGCCTATTTTGTTTCCCTGATTTTGATTACAATTTCATAGGAGTCTGCATGTACATCTGGTTCTGTTGAGAGTATGTGTATCTTCTTAAGATTAATGAGTTAGTTCTATATGTGTGTCTGGTTCACAAATTAGTTAAGACTGTATATTTTGATAATATGATCTCTGCATTAACCAGAAATGTCAATGACATAGAACAATATGTGATTGTGGACCCCTTTGTTATAAATCAGATCATTCCCTAAGTGTTTGGTTCAGGCTCACTCTTTTAAACTATGCAGTATACCATAATAACTGCTCATTTCCTTTCTGCCTATTCACATGATCTATTTTCTTGCATTTTTAGTGCCTGAGATCTGAAAACTGAATATGGTCATTTATTTGACTTCATTGTGTGCATTGAAGGTGTGAGGCATTCTTCCTTGTGTATTTGGCATTTTATTATTTTTCTTTGTAGTTGATTTGCTCATTGTTTGCTTTGAAATACAGGGGACTGTTCTGTTCTTCTTCTTGTCTTATAATCTGAGTTTTCAAACATGTAATGGCTGAGAGTCTTTAGAATTGTTAACATGTCCATCATTTTAGCTTAAGCCAAGTCTTAGTTTGGTTTTGTTTACTGGCTACAAGTTCTGTACTTTGTTAAGATAGTAGTGTAAGCATTGATTCTTATCTAAGACAAATTGTTTTTTTTCTTCATCCCCATTGCTTAAGCTTAGGTACATGAAATATGGGGTTATAAAAAATGGATAATCTAGCACAATTAGGCATATGAAAATCCTGTTAGATATGATTACTTTGGTTATTATGCTAACTGGTGTTTTGAATGTTAAAAAAATAAAAATGCATGATTGATTTGTTCAAATTTGAAATCATGAAGCAAATAGAATAAATTGAGAACCAGTGTGGTGTATGCCTATCTGTTTTGCCTGCATTTTCCTTTTTGGTGTTCATTTGAAGTATAAGTTTGATATGCATCAGGGTATATGGATTGTATGCCAATATGTATCTAGTATATGAGGTGTACATGTTAGGTGTATATCTGGTATATCAATCCTGTTTGCACACTATGTATATTTTGTGGGGCTCAACCCAGTTCTGCCATCATCTTGTCTGATCTGCCAAAATACAGCATTATGTTTGGCTTCTATGCTTCATTTTCTGCTCATTTTCATTTCTGCCTACATGATATAACTTGGGCTAAGCCCAACATCTTATTTCTTCTTTCCATCATTGTCTATTGTCTCTAGTTTGGGGCAATCTAAACATTTGATTTTGATTCATTTACTGTGGGCTGCTTCATGATTTGGGCCAGTTTGCTCTTTCTTCCTCCTTAAAATTCGAGGGTAAATTATGGGCCTATCTTTCATCTTTTGCGTGTCACATTCTATACCACATTCCAAATTTTATGTTTAAAAATACTCGGGCTTTCGGTTCGTTTTAAATTGCTAATTAATACCGACTATTTATATATGCGTGCCTAATTATATATATTAGCATTTCCTTCCATTTACATTTGATAATTTGGGTATTTTCTAATTCCCCTTCATATTTACTTAAGTATATATTTTCATGTTCCATTCTCTAATCTTTTTCTTTTCTTTATTTACATGAAATGCATCGGGAGCTACGAAGAGTTTCGCTATGAGACTCATCATGATCATTGCCGAACGAAGACCCGCACTCACACTCCTTGCATTTTCAACCTCGGGATTTCAAAACCAATAGGGCGAGATGACATCGTCATCCGTCTTAGTTTTCCATTCATTGTTATTCTCTATTTTCTTTATTTTTATTTGGGTCTGTAATAATTATTTAATGCTTGTGTGATTGTTAGGATATTTAGAATAATTAGGCCATGAATGGATAATTAATAGGGTAGTTCAAAACCGTCGCTAGTTTATTCATTTGTAGGCTCGGTTAATTCAAACTTAGAAACCCTCCGCTAGTTTTTTTTTGTTTTTTTTATTTTTTTATTTTTATTTTAGGCTCACACGCCAGTCTTCAAGATTTTCAACAGATCTTTTGTCATCTTTTATTTGCTTTATTAATCATACCGAATAAGTTTATCTTTTGTCAATTTACAATTCATTGATTCTCAAAATTTTACTTCTTTGGCATTATAAATAAATTGTTTTACTATCAATTGTCAAATACATATTTTTTCAACTCTACATGTATTTCTCTTTAAATACCATACAAATGCATATTTTGAAAAAATCTCTACATTTATCTATCTTTTAAAATGCATCTCTTTTCATTAATTATTTGCAAACATCTTTTAACTTCATGCTTCAAACATGCATTTTTTTCTAGTAATAATTAGCCTGAGTTTGACCGGATAACCGCAAGTTAGCGGATCTTAAAGGATGCCTAACCCCTTCCCTTTAGGATAATAAAAGAACCATTACCTAGAATCTCATTAGTTTCGCAGACCATTAAAATCGGAGTTACATTGCAGCATTTAGTTTAATATTTAGGTGTCCTAATTCACCGTAAAAGATAATTAGGTGGCGACTCCTCAATCATTTACCCAGGAATTACCCATACGTCTGTGCTCCGCTTTGACCCGAGCAGGTCAAAATAGGGCGCGACAACACATTTCCACATTCTAACCAGCAAAAGTCACAGTAACACGTGTAGATTTTCATAACCTGCTAATCCTTCCAATTATGTCTTCTTCTTTTCATTTGTACAACTCATAATCATCTTATTCTTACTTTTGCGTATCAAATTGGGATACTTCGGTACGTTGTGGCCATGGCTGCCACCCTAAACCAATCGCATGTACCTTTGCGGCATAATCTGATATGCGCTCGTCCACACTGACTACAAGACGATCGGGCGGTCTCACTCGACCTTTACAACTTTGACCATGAGATATTGGCATCTTTGAATCCTTTTAAATATAGGCAATCCGTAGCTAATAAACTTCCTAGGTTATAAGCTCCTTGACCCCTCAAGGGCTTATCTCTATCAGATGCTCTAGGGTGAAGTCGTTCCTAAGAGGCAACTGATTGATTCAATACCTGCACCGGTCTCCTTACATCCTAATCAAACGGAGCTTGTGGTAGGACTGATGGTATATGAGCTTCCCTCAACTCCTCTGGTACTACTAGATTCATCGATACCTGGGAAAATAACTTACTCATATCCTCTGACGGATCTGTCCCAAAAGAAAGCATATTACTCGTATCTACACTCAATCCAACTTCAATTTCCTTGCTAATCATAGCCCTACTGAAATAAGGCATTGTTGTGACCATAAACATGATAAGGTCTACCGAGAAAATCCTCACAATCTTCTGCATTCAGGTGCTTAGTACTTCCTTTGTTTACTCCTCTTTTTATTTTCAAAGCAAACATTTTGCTTCCTAGACTTGCATTATTCTTCCGTATATGAGTGAGACAATTCCTCACAATCTCAAATTTTGAACATACTACTGCCCTGCTGGCGTATCAATCGTCTAGTGAAAGTCACTCATTTACTGGCTACGACTATGAACTAATCGAAGTCTTTCAATAACCAGTCATTACTGAAACCGTATCAGGCACGAGTTAAACTTGAATTCTTAAGACTCAGCTCTACCGCACTGTCTATGATATGAAAGAATGGAAACCATTCCTAAATGCCTTGCAGCCTCCTGTTTGTAAGTGTGGCGCGCTACACACCCATAAACAAAACTCTGCTAGACACGGCTTGCAGACTCCCTAGGAGAGACATGCTCTGATACCAAGTTTGTCACGACCCAAACCGGAGGGTCATGACGGGCGCCCGAACCTTTCCTGTCGGGTACCACTAGTCATACTGTTAACATCTAATCATAGTTAAACTCGAGCGGGCCACAAGAGTCGTCACTCAATACCCAGCTGGCAAAAGAGACGATATACTGGAACGAAACTATATGAAATCTTACCCAGAAATCCCAACTTACATATATACATACCAAGGCCGACAAGGCCGTACATGACTATTACACACAGGACATCTATCTACAAGCCTCTAAAAAATACGTAACATCATAAAAAGGTCAAGATAGGGCCCCGCCATACCCCAACGCATAACCAAAAATATCATACCATGACTAGACTGTATCTCTAGAACAAATAGAGTGCTCCAATATCAGCTGAACCAGCCACCTACTAGTGTGAATCGTCACCTGACTACCTGATCATGCGAGCATAAACGCGGCATCCCCAGACAAAAGGGACGTCAGTACGACTGATGTACTGAGTATGGCAAGCATGAATAATAGCATAATCAGAGATACAAGAATAAACTGAAACAGTAACAGTCGACAGAAATAGCCGATAAAAATAGTCGACCCATAGTAAATGCCTCTGAGGGTCATAATATGCCTAAATGTCACGCACAATGCAAATGCCGTATACATATAAATATTGGCCACACAAGGGCATATTCCTTCCCATAACCGCCTCTCTGGGCATCAGGTTATATCGGCCTCTTTGGACATAATCATTATCATATTGGCCTCTGTAGGCATCTTCCTTTTACATGATAATTTATACCAACTGCAGATAGTGAGGCGTATATATCGCCATTCCCTTTTCTCCATCCCCTACATATATATAATTCATATCATATAGTAGTGTATATAATACATGTGGATCCAGAGTAATATATGAATAAAATGCATGAATGCATGAGTGACAATGAAACATCTTGAACTTATCGAATGACATAATATCCTTGTACCTTCGGCTAACACTGTGAGCCTTAACATTTACCTTCGGCTAATATTGGAATATCAACATCTTTCACATATACCTCAATAAGGATTTAGACACATATTTAGACATGTTTTTAACATAGAAATCAGTAACATAAACATTCTTAACCACTAAGAGTAGAACAATTTATGGAATAACATTACGCTTATTTTTCATTACATGGAACATGCCAAAAAAAGAAGAATTTGCCTTAACATACCTTTAGTCGGATCACTCGTCTACCCACGTGTACACCGTACAACACTTTCGATCTTATATTCCAGGAATTACTACCACTGCAAAATTTAACTTATATTGTTGCTAGATTATACCCAGAATAAAGTTGAATTAATTTCTATAGAAGAAAAGGTTTGTTGCTCATGTTCTTAAGAGTAAGGGCTGGGACGTTGCTGCCGAATTCTTATAAATTAACTCATATAATTAGCAAAGGGGTGAATGATATACTTATAGATCTTAAAGTGATATATGTTATTCCATACAAAGGGGTTGGTGGAGCTTTGGGAAATGAATCACGATTTCCTCCCCAATATATATTAAATACCCCTGCCCTGTTATCCTAACGAACTACCACATTTTGGCTATGTTGCCTTAGTCACTTAGGTGGCTAATTTGATTGCTACACATAAACTCCCACTTTCACATTGTCTCCTTAATAAAAGGTTGCTACAATCATTTCGTATGACAATAGTTAATACTAGTCCCCCACCTGGCCATATTGGCGGTGGAGAGTACTAATTTGATGACACATGCATACCAACTTGCCACCTTGCTCTTTAACTAAGTGACTTGCCTCCCACTATAATTTATCCGTTAGCCGATTGTTGATGTCCCACACTGTAATTCATCAACTTAGCCGATCAGTGTTGTCAAGTAGCCGATAGGTCCTAAACTAGTTTGGAACCGCATCATTTTATATATTAAGCTCTATATTAGCATACATGAATATGACATAACTTCCCAAACTAGGATCTATTCTCATACGTCTAGCAGTTCGAAATATCACCCGAAAGTACGGGGTGTTACAATTTGATATCCTTGAACCGTCGAGCTTTGATATATATCTAGACAACATATGTCATACAATTAACCCTTAACCGTTCTTGGTTCTCATTGTTGTGTTCGTTTCAGCCATGAACACCGTCTTGTTTCATGAGTGCGTAGACAACTAGCATTACTCTAATTCTCCTTGAAGCGGATTACGCCACACTCACATAGGTAATTTCTAAACGTTTAACCCGTAGATACACTCGTTTGCTCATATCATGTCAAATTTAGAAATCATTAAAAATCCTTAGCACTTCATCCTTGTTCCTGAACATTGCCTTATCATGAAAATTGTTTGAGTTTGACGTCAATATTGAATTGTCATTCATAACTTTGTTTGATCTCCTTGAACCTAGATCTTGGGATCTCTAGTCAGCTAGGTGGAGTTACCATTATTATGACTTGTTCTTGGCCATAATCTCATTTCTTTTAATGATTTATCAACCGCCTCTCTAGTTAGGCCTTTTGTAAGTTGATCCGACACATTATCATTTGACCTTACATAGTCAATCGTGATAATTCCACTAGAGAGTAACTCTCTAACGGTATTATGTCTTCGTCGTATGTGACAAATATTTTCCGTTATACATAATGCTCCCAGCCCTTTCTATTGGAGCTTGACTATCACAATGTATTGCATATAGGTGTCACTGATTTAGTCCAAAACGGAATATCTTTCAAGAAATTTCGCAGCCATTCTTCTTCCTCACTAGCTTTATTCAAAGCTATAAATTCAGACTCTATTGTAGAGCGAGCGATGCATGTCTGTTTGGATGATTTTCACGACACTGCTCCTCCTCCAAGTGAAAACGTATTCGCTTGTGGAATTAACTTCAGATGATCCGGTGATTCAATTTGCATCACTATGTCCTTCAATTACCGCGAGATATTTATTATAGTGCAAAGCATAGTCTTGAGTGTATTGTAAATATCCCAAAATACTTTTCATTGTCATCCAATGAGTTTGGTCAGGATTATTTGTCTAACGACTCAATTTACTTATAGTGCAAGCTATATTCGGACGTGTATAGTTCATGATGTACATCAAACTTCCCAACACTCGAGCATAGTCTAATTGAGACTAACTTTGACCTTGGTTCTTTGTAAGAGTAAGATTTACGTCAATCGGAGTCTTTGTAACTTTGAACTCCAAATACTTAAAATTTTCAAGTACCATTTTTAATATAATGAGATTGAGACAATGCTAGATCTTGAGGAGTCCTGTGAATTTTAATTCATAGAATCAAATCAGCAACTCCTAAGTCTTTCATGTCAAACTTGCCAGCAAGCATACGCTTAGTAGCATTTATGTCAGCAATGTCTTTGCTTATTATCAACATATCATCAACATATAAGCAAACAATGACTGCGTGATTTGGCATGTTCTTAATGTAAACACATTTATCACATTCATTAATCTTAAACCCATTTGTCAATATTATTTGATCAAATTTTGCATGTCATTGTTTGAGAGCTTGTTTAAGTCCATAAAGTGACTTAACAAGTCAACACACCTTCTTTTCTTTCCCGGGAACTACAAAACCTTCAGGTTGATTCATGTAGATTTCTTTCTCTAAATCTCTATTTAAGAAGGCTATTTTCACATCCATTTGATAGATTTGAAGACCGTAGACAGCGGCTAATGCTATTAACACCCGAAGGGATGTAATTCTCGTTACCGGCGAGTAAGTATCAAAATAATCAAGATCTTCTCGTTATCTGAATCCCTTGACAACAAATCTTGCCTTATATTTGTCAATAGTACTGTCATCTTTCATTTTTCTTTTGAAAATCCATTTGGAACCTAAAGGTTTGTTTCCCGGAGAAAGATCAACCAATTCTCAAGTGTGGTTGTCTAAAATGGATTGTATTTCACTATTGATTGCCTTTCCAATATTGTGCTTCTGAGGAAGACATCGCTTCCTTAAAATTTTGAGGCTCATTCTCTACTAAGAATGTGAAGAAATCAGGACCAAAGGAAGTAGTTGTTCTTTGACGTTTGCTTCGCCTTGAATTCTCCTCGTTAGGCACAACTTCCTTTGTCTCTTCCTGATGCCGTTTAGATCTTTCACTAGATAACTCACATTCTTTTTTATACGGGTAAATATTTTTAAAAAATTTAGCATTATCTGATTCAATTACTAGATTAACATGAATGTCGGGATTTTCTAATTTATGAACCAGAAAATGATATGCTTTACTATTAGTAGCATATCCTATGAAAATATAGTAAATGATTTTTTGTCCTATTTTTATCCTTTTGGGTTTAGGAACCTACACTTTAGCCAAACACCCCACACTTTGAAATATTTCAAATTGGGTTTTCTTCCTTTCTATTTTTCATATGAAATGGATTTTGTTTTGCTATGGGATACTCGGTTGAGTATTCGGCTAGCTATAAGGATAGCCTCCCCCACAAGTTTTGGGGTAAACCAGAACTTATCAATAAGGCATTCATCATCTCTTTTAAGGTTCGATTCTTTCTTTTCGCAATTCCATTGAATTGTGGAGTGTATAGGGCAGTTGTTTGATGAATAATGTCATATTCCAAACATATTTTCTCAAAAGGAGATTCATATTAGCCACCCTATCACTTCTAATCATTTCTATTTTCTTGTTAAGTTGTGTTCCAACTTTATTTTTGTATTGCTTGAATGCGTCAATAGCCTCATCTTTACTATTAAGTAAATAAACATAGCAATATCGAGTTCTATCGTCAATAAAAGTTATGAAATATTTTTTTCCACCGCGAGATGGTATTGACTTCATGTCACAAATATCTATATGAATTAAGACCAAAGGATTGAAATTCCTTTCAACGAACTTATAAGGATGCTTGGCATACTTAGATTCAACACATACTTGACACTTTGAATTATTGCATTCAAATTTAGGCAATACTTCCAAATTTATCATTTTCCGCAAGGTTTTATAATTAATATGTCCCAAATGTGCATGCCATAAACTATTTGACTCAAGTAAATAATAAGAAACATAAATTTTATTCATATCAATTGAAATTACATTGAGTTTGAAAAGGCCCTCTGTAAGGTAGCCCTTTCCAACATACATATCATTTTTGCTAACTACAACCTTATCGGAAATAAAAACACACTTGAATCCATTTTTGCCTAAAGAGAAACTGAGACTATATTCTTCTGAATTTCTGGAATAAGAAGGACATTGTTCAGAGTCACAATCTTGTTCGATGTCATCTTTAAAGAAATTTTATCTATTTCTATAGTTTTGTAGTAGCGAAATTTGCCATGAAAATGATCTCGTCGGGTCCAACTGTAACATAAGAAGTAAATAACTCCTTGTTAGCACACACATGACGGGTTGCACCAGAATCTATCCATCATTCTCTTAGATTACCTACCAAGTTGCATTCTGACAGCAAGACACATAAATTGTTCACGTCTTCATTCATTTCTGTCATATTTTCTTAACCTTTTTTCTCCTCCTTATATTTTTTCGGTGCATGGAATTCTGACGACATGTGTCTAAATTTTCCACAATTATAGCAATTTTCTTTGAACTTTTTCTTTCTTGGAAGAGTTTTCAGTCCAAAAGCCATTTTCCTTCTCTTTGAATTTGTTGGAGCAGTTTCAACAATGTTTGCCCCCATAACTGCTTGTTTGTCATTAACTTTCATTTCAGCGGACCTATTGTCCTCCCCAATTCTAAGATGGACAATTAGATCTTCCAACTTCATCTCCTTATGTTTGTGCTTCAAGTAGTTTTTAAAGTCCCTCCACAGAGGAGGCAACTTTTCAATGAAAGCCGCTACTTGAAAATCTTCATTAATCATCATTCCTTCAATAATAACAAAAATATTATTAGTAACATAATCAATACTTTGAATAAACATATTGAAGCGAATTATACCTTCCGCAAGGAGATCATGAATAATTAGTAATAATTCCTAGACCTGCGACATGACAGACTTGTTGTCAATCATCTTAAAGTTCAGGAATTTGGTAGCAACATGTTTCTTTAAACCGGCGTCTTCGGTCTTATATTTCTTGTCCAAAGCGTTCCATAATTATTTAGAAGACTTATATACTCTATAGACACTATACAGACCATTATTCAAGCCATTCACAATATAGTTCATGCACAGAAAATAGAATGCTTCCATGCCTCCGTCACGAGAAAACGTTCGTTGTCCGAAGTATCATTTGGCAGGACTGGGACATCCTCAGTAATGAACTTTTGCAGACTGAGAGTCGTTAAGTAGAAAAGCATCTTTTGTTGCCATCTCTTAAAGTCAATGCCAGAAAACTTTTCCAGCTTTTCTGCCACTGTCATTGCAGGCATAGGTGTTGTGTGACTGGATGAGGCAACATTCTTCGTAGTAGCAGCAGTAGAATTCACAACATTAGTTGGATCAATCATTTATGTTTGGAAAGGAAAACACAAACAAAATTAATCAACTAGAGAAGTTTTTATATTCTTCAAACCAAAAAAAAATATTCATTTGATGAAGTTTTTATATCTTCAAATCAAGTGACTTAACAGAGTAGAAAATTTGAAGACTTTATACTATAAAACAGAAATCGTTTAAGAATAAAAATGACAGTTTTGAGCCCACATAAAATCGTGGTTCCTTAAAGAATTTAATCCCCTTACAATTGCTCAAGGTTTGAATTAATTTCTCTCATGATAGAACAAAACTCTATTCTGCAATACTGGCAATCGAAATTGCAGAACTTCAGCGAACTCAACGAAGATATGTAATCACACGACACTTACCGATTTTCTGTCTTTGAAAACTGATGCAAGAAGAGGGATGAAAAGTCTGTTTTTTTAGAGAGTAAATTTTTTATTTCATTGAATGAAAAAATAAGGCGAAGCCTCTGAAAATTTTATAGCCATTGAAGAGGCACAAAGGCACTTGTTCGTGGAAGAAGGTGACTGTTTGGTTGGTTGTGACAGTTGAAAAATTTATTTTGTGAATTAATTAAACATTAATCAAGTTCTGTGTGAATTCATTAATATTAGGATAAGAAAATTAAGTAATAAAAATGAAAATAAAATAAATTTGGTTCAAAAAGATTATCAATCAATCAGATCATTTGACCAAATCTGAAGCCGAGTCAAGTGACAATGACAGCGCAAGGGAAGACCCTCTTCTCAACTCTTTATGAGCTAGAGGATGTGTTTCTACATATAAACACAAACATAACACTTTCCACCACCAATGTGGTAGAATGCTCACTTGGAAAAGTTACTTTTCTAAAATTTTATTTCCCTCCAATTTTGTTTTCCTCCATTTCCCAATTCATACTTCACCTTTAAAGCTCACTACTCGATGACTTTAAATCCCAACATTACCTTACCAGTTAACATCTTAACTTATTTTTGAGTTCATGACATTTTCGCCTTGATCAAATAATCCTTAACCTCAAGGATCAGTATTTAAACCAGGAAATCGCGACTGCATATCAGCATAATTCTTTGTCACGTCTTCAGGGGAAAAGTTGGATCATTGGATAAGACCTTAACAACAATGACATTATCCTGTTTAACCATTTGACATTTGAACACAATAATTGCCTCACCACAAATTGGCCATTAGGATTGATAGCTGGCAATTCAGTCTGAGCCATCACCCTAGAATCAATTTTCATCTTTAAAAGCGACACATGGAACATAGGATGGATACACGATGATGATGGAAGTTCCAACTTGTAAGCTACTAGGCCAATCTTCCTCAAAAATCTATAGGGTCCATAGAACTTATAATTGAGCTTCAAATTCCTCTCAATGGTAAGGAAGTATATATGTATGGTTGTATCTTGAGAAATCCATGATCATCAAAAGTAAATGTCCTCTTTGATCTATGTTGGTCTTCATACGTTTTCATTCGATTTTGAGCCTGTAAGAGGTTGTCTTTGAGTAGCTATTGGAATTGTTGTCTTTGCATAACCAGATACTTAGTTGCAAGAATAATTGAGTCTAACATAGGATCCATAGAGATGTAAAGGGGAGTATATCCATAGAGGGCCTCAACTAGGGTACACAGCAAACTGGAATGGTAGTTTGTATTGTACCACCATTCGGCAAGGGGAAGCCACTACTTCTTGTCAATAGGTCTGCTAAAGTTATACAATTGAGATAGGTTTCAATGCATCTATTGATCCTCTCTACTGACCATCGGTCTGTGGATGGTAGGTTGTACTGAACCTCAACTAAGTCCCAACCAATTTAAGAACTTCTTGCCATAAATTGCTCAACAACACTATCTTTGTCAGATACAATGGACTCTAAAAATCCATGAGTGCTCTCTTCAAGAATTTCTAAGCCACCTTTAAAGCTGATTAAGGACGGAAGAGAGCTATGAAATGAGAAAACTCTATCATCATGTCCACCACCACAAATATGATTTCCTTGCCCTTGGAATTGAGAAGTCTTTTAATGAAATTCATACTTATGTGTATCCATGCTTGGTCAAGAACTGGTAAGGGTTGTAATAGATTAGGGTAGGAAACAATCTCTTCTTTACTCCTCTGACACACTTCACAACTAGAAACATACTGAGATTCACCATCTCTTTCATTTTTGGCCAATTAAAAATTGAACCAATCTCTTCTAGATGCCTAGTTGCCCAGAGTGAACACCAACAGAAGAATCATGGAAGGTCTTTATAAGATGCTATCTGAGAGTTCCAGTAGGACCAATCATGATCTTCCCCTTTTCTTACATACTCCAGAAGAATAACTAATAAGCCTGGGCATTGCTGACTCAAATATTGTGCTATCAATTCTGTGAGTTTCTGATCTCCTGTATAGCTATTGCGAATGTCCTTCATCCAACTAGGAGCAACCATGCCGATAGCCAAGAGCTTAGTTGTAGTTTTAGTTGTAGAACCAGTAGTTAGGTCTTCAAATTTTCTAGATAAAGCATCAACTACTCTATTTTCAGTTCCTTTCTTGAAATGAACCTCATAGTCTTATCCCAATGTAACATCTCGTACCTCCAAACTAAGCCTTATTTATGATTCCGGGGTTTAGGAAACCAAAGCGGGGAGTTCAAAGTTGAAAACAAGTTTCAGTCTTGCAGAATTAATTTTACGCCGGATTATACGGACTGTAGAATTAATTACGATCCGTCAAAATGAACTGTCGATTTCATTTTGGAATTTACGGAACCCAGTAGATTTTACATATCATATAATATTTGACGGCTCGTCCTTTTTTACCGTCTCAAATCTCTCAAGTTTTGAAGTCACTGAAAAATTGTAAATTAATTCGACGGTCCGATTATATGGACCATATAAAGTTTTAGGATCTAGACCAGACCGTAGAACAATTCGATGGTCCATCGAATACAACCGTTAAATCCCTCCGACAGCAGATAGTATAAATACACAACTTAGTCTTGAAAAGTCAGTTTTCACAATTCCTAAGCCCTAAAATGAAGTTTCTCTCTTCCCAACTTTATCCTACATCGATGTAAGCCTTTTCATACAATTCTAAGTGATTCTAACATAACCCACATGAATTCTAAGTAGAAATTCATTGTTCTTAACCTAGGGTTTTCAGGATAAACCCAACTTAAGGCTCAAGGTTCAATCTTCGGAGTTCTTCTTCAAAGTTTGTATTTTTAAATACAAGTTTGGAGCGAATAAGATATGTATAGCTTCTATCCACGTATGGGAACATCATTGCTCTTCCCCACTCCACATGTAATTCAAGAAACAAGAATTCTTCAGACTTAGGATTTTCGCTCAAGTTCATATATGTGTGTGTGTGTGTGTGTGTGTGTGTGTGTGTGTGTGTGTGTGTGTGTTGTCGTTCATTGTGATTGTCATGAACCTGTCTGTAATTCATGAACCTCATGCCTTGATTTCCATGAGTTCTTATATACAAGTTATAGTCATTATCACTCAGTTTCATGAAGTCATAAATGTTTCTCATGATTTATACAAGTTATATTATGTAATTCTTTACATGCTAAATTACAAGTTATGTTTACAAGTTATTTCATGAAATTCATCGGCTTTCAAGTACATGTTTTGGGAGTTGCACAGATTACCGAGAAGGCTCAGACAGCCTAAAACTATGTATGCCAACGTATAATAAGGATCGTTCCACCCAAAGAACGATACCTTTTTATTACCCCTTGTGGGATTATTGGAATCATCATGTTCATGTTCATGTCTCGTACTCCAGCAAGGTAGTTGATCGGGAAGAGATCAGACTCCACATTCACGTGTGGTGATTCATGTCAGTTTTACTAATGTTCTCCCCACAGATATACAGATATACAAATGTACAGTTTACAGATTTTTCATATGTTATTATACTCATGTTTATGTTCATGTTTCTGTTTCTGTTTCTGTTTCTGTTTCATGTTATTATTATATAATGTTCCTGCTTATTCTTTCAGTTGCTTTACATACAATACAATTCAAATATACTAACATCCCTTTGCCCGGGGCCTGGACTTCATGGTGCATGTGCTGAGTTTCAATACCATGGATCTGCTCAGTAGGATTACTTCAGTATCAGCTATTTGGTGAGCCTCATCTCATTCGGGGTGTCAGTCTAGTTACTTTTATGATTATGTTTTACAACAGAGGTATGCCAGGACCTTGTCCTGGTAAACAGTTCTGCAGTCACACTCATGTTCTGAGGTTTCATAGACTAGACTAGTAGCATGTCATGTCAGTATTATTTTCAGACTCATTACGTTTTATCAGATTATCATACTATTTCTGCTATTATGTTTTCAGACTATTTTCAGTATACAGTTTTATATGTTTACTTCTCATTACCATTGCATATTTTTTATGCCCATGATGACTAGTAAACCATGTGATTCGCTCGGTCACATGCAGTCGGGCACCGAGTGTCGTATTTCGCCCAAGCCATGGTTCGGGGCGTTCCACCCAACAACTTAGTAATGATTTTTTGTTGAATGGATGTAGTGACCTTTTGATCTAGGAGGTATTTCAGGCTACGAAGATTTGTCCTAACAATAAAATGCTTGTACTAGAAGTAATACCTCTATTTATCAGTGACATTTAACCATGCCAAATACGCGTTCTCATAGATTGACATACCCTTGTGCCTAGGAGGTAATTATCTTACTGAAATAGGCAATTGGTCTTCCCTGCTGCATGAGCACAACCCTTATGCCAGTGTTCCTATCATTAATTTCTGTGAATACCTGTGAGTAATCTGACAAGGCAAGGACATAGGTGGTGGACATGGCATGTTTGAGTTTCAGGAAGGCATCTTCTACTGCTGGAATCCGCTAAAATGCATCTTTCTAGAGAAGATCAGTCAAAGGTTTACAAATATGACCATAGTTGGCAACATACTTTCTATAATATCCTGTAAGGCCCAAGAAACCTTTGAGGACCTTGATAGTCATGGGTCTTGGCCAGTCTATCATAGCTTATACCTTGCTAGGATCTGTTGAGACTCCATCTGCGTTGATTATCTATCCCGAGTATACCACCTTAAATTGGTCAAAGGAGCATTTTAATTTCTTAGCCAGAAGAGCATAGTCTCTTAAAGTAATGCAAAACTTATCCAAGTGTTGTAAGTGATCACAAAAAAAATTGCTATTTTTTCGTTTAAGCAAAACACAAAAAAGAATTGCTATAAATTAATATGTCATTAAGAAATGCTAAGACAAACCTCCTGAGATAAGGTTGAAAAATTGTATTCATCAAGGCTTGCAATGTGATGGGACATTAGTGAGATCAAATGGCATGACTAAACTCATAGTGGTCAACATTAATCCTGAAGGCAGTCTTGTGAACATTTTCAGGCTTCATTCTATTTTGATGATAACCTGCTATTAAATAAATCTTAAAAAAAAATCAAAGAACCATACAACTTATCCAGTATACAATCTACAATGAAAATAGGGTACTTATTCTTATAGTAATCTCATTCAAGCCTCTATAATCCATATATGTCACACCCCGAACCATGGCCTGAGTGAAATACGATACTCGGTGCCTGACTGCATGTGACCGAGTGAACCACATGGCTTGCTGAATCAACATGGGCTTCAAAAGTATGCAATAGAAATGATTTAAAACATGTAAAATACGATACTAAAAATATAGTCTAAAAATATGATTTACGGAATAATCTAAAAATATAATAAGTCTGAATACTGGACAGGCATGCTAAACTACTCTATGAAACATCTGAACATGAGTCTGACTACTAAAAACTCTTTACCAGGACAAGGCCCTGGCATACCTTTACTGCATGACATGACATGTAAAATAAATGAACTAACACCCCGAATGAGATAGGGCTCACTAATAGTTGATACTGTAGAAATCCTAGCTAACTAAACCATTGTCCTGAAACAATGTACCTACACCGTAAAGTGCAGGGCCCAGGCAAGAAGGATGTCAGTACATTTGAATTATACTTGTATGTAAAGCAATTGAATGAAAGAGTAGTAAGTGGGGTGCTCGGGGAATGGGAGACCCAAATCAATAACATGGATACATGAAGTAATACGAAATTAAAACTATAAATGTAGATTGTAAACTATAGCTGTGAACTGTAATCTGAAATAGAAACCTGGACATGACCATGATCTGCATGATCAAGCTGTAACATGAGTAAAATATTTTTAAGTGAGAGAGCCTGAGTATAACCGACAACATGAAATCACCACGTAAGTATGTGGAGTCTGGTACCTGGCCTGACTACCAGAGCAATCACGTACCTTGCTGGGGTATGAGACATGAACATGACATAAAAAGATTCAATCAATAGTCTGAAGGTATCGTCCTCTGGGTGGAGTGATCCTTACCCTACGCTGGCATACATAGTTTCAGATTATTTGAACCTTCTCGGTAAACCTATGCTACTCCCAAAAACATGAACATGAATAATAGTGGCATCTGCACCCATGGTTTTCAAAATATGGTTCATAATATAGTTTATAACATATATACATAACATAGATTTTCATGAAAATCTGTATAAGTATAATTATATAATTCTTGAGACATGAAAACATGTAAAAATCCCTGGAGTGAAACAATCTGAGTTCATAGCTGATATATGAGATCTCATGGAAAAGATAGCACGAGCATACATTGATTACGGACATGTTCATGACAATCATAATGATATTTATGAATACAATTAACGAAATGGTAATATATATACATGATATATATAATAATACATGTATTTAGTGTTATCATAAACTTATAATAAAAGATCTAAGCTTATGGAATTTTATGTTTCGCGGATAAACGTGGTGTGGGAAAGAATAATGATGTTCCCACATGTGGATAGAATCTCTACATACCTGTAATCGCTCCTAGCAATGAACTATGTTGATTTTTGACGAATTGTGCTCCAAACCCTAGCTTGAATCACTTGTGAGTGATTTCGTTGTTAATCCTCTGTTTTAGTTAGAGAATCATGTTACTAATCATGATTTAATGCTAGAATTACTAAGGAATTGTTAGGAGTGAACTTACCTTGTTGTGGGAGGTCGAGAGGAGAGAAAACACTTTTGACGGGGTTTTTACTAGGTTGGACGAGTTGGTGAATGATTTTTCAGACTGTGTTATATTTAAAAGATTGGCATTTTAGACCCCCTGTCTCATTGAGTGAGGTCCATAACGAGGTGTTTTCTTGTTCTGGGCTTCATCGGGCAAGCTCCCCTATCCATATTACACTTAAATAATTTTTTGATAAAAAAATGTATTTTGGACGTTCCACCTCGCTGGGCGAGGTGTTTTCTCACTCTGGGCTTTGTCGGGTGAGCTCCTCTGTCCATTTTACACTTACATGAATTTTCACATTTTTCGACGCTACTAATAGTGTCTCAATAAAATAGTCATAACTGCTAGCACAAAGCTCCGTTGAGCTCCACTATATATTGAAGGAAAGGTATTTCAAAGGGCTACAACTTTCATGAAGGACGTTTTTCCAAATTCCTTATAACATTTTCTGAATACTCGTTTGAAGTTAGGCCTTGTGCAAACTCACTTAAAAATATGGCTCGTAGAGTATCTTCCGACTATGCTTTGCCAAAAGACTCTTCTTATAACTTGATTTTTTCTAAACACTTCCTAAACTATTCATTTTGGTTCCATTATGTTTCCATTGTATGGGTCAAATGTTAGATTAAAGGTACGAGGTTTTACAATATCTCTCCCTTGGGATCATTCATCCTCGAATGATGGTTTATGGTTAGGAGTATGCCCAACTCCGGAATTTTACAAAAAAAATTGGCAGGGTTTTGTAACACCTCGTAACTTTGAGATATTATTTGAACTGTATGATGGGAAAATGATGGAACCAATATGAGGAGTGTAGGAAGTGTTTTGAAAACTAATCGAGGCATGAGAAGAGTCTTGGCGAAAATTAGAGTCAGAAGCTACTCTACGGAGCATGTTTTAAAGTGAGTTTATAGTAGGCCTCACTTAAACCGAGTTTATGGATAAATATATAAGGAATTTAGGAAAACTTCCCTTTCCCTCATAGTTGTATCTCTTTGAAATACCTTTATATAAATATAAGTCCCACATCAAACGGATTTCCGTACGAAAGGTTATGGCCTATTTACTAAGGACGGGTAAAATGAATATCCTAATTCTTATAGGATTAGGTTTTAAAGCCCAAACCTTTATGATAACCTATAAATACAACCCTAAAACATTTTATGTGAGGGTTTTCGACCAGATCTACTACCAAACACCTAAGGTGAGTTCTTATTCAAATCCCCATGTCAATTATATTAAGATAACACTAGATTAACACAGAATCATTACTTGGAATCGCTAGATTTTGGAAAATCCATTCAAGGTCGAATTTGGAATGAAGCTTTGGGATTTATTCAAAAAGGTAAGCCCATCACTTATTAATGGATTATATGGAGTTATTATTATATTTTAGACATTTAATGGTTTGTAGAATCATGAAATATGATTGATTTAGATGCACTCCATCAAACGCAAAAATCCTAGTAATTTTGCTGTAGATTTTCCCTCCGACCAGCCATCTCCCAATGAAGTTTGACGATAATTTAACCGTTGGATCGAGCCCAAATTGTAACTGAGTGGTCATAACATATAGATAATAAATGTGAATGGTGGAGATCCGATTTACAGGTCTTGATCAGTGTGGTTTGAGCTATGAACAGTATCTATGAAAATTGGTGAAAACTCTTCTCAAGGTTTCAAGTTCAAAGCTTTGAGTTACTTCTTCAAAAGTTCTTCACGTTTTGGAGTTACTAAGGTATGTATAGCTTCTATCCACGTGTGAGAATATCCATGTCCTTCCCCACACTACATTTTTCCATGAAACATGAATTCTTCATAAGTTTAAGGTTTTGTTTCATTATCATGATAACCCTAATACATGTAATATTATTATACGTCATGTCTATATTACAAGTCATCAATTGTATTCATGATAGGTCATTATGATTTTCATGAACCTGTATGTAATCCATGAACACATTCTTTGAATCTCATGAGTTCTTAAAGACAAGTTATAATTACTATTACTCAGTTTCCATGAAATTATATATATGATTTTCATGATTTATGTAAGCTATATGATATATCTCTTCACATGTTAAACTATAATTGCAAACCATGTTTTACAAGTTATTTTCATAAAATTCATGGGCTTACAAGGCAAATATTTTCAAGTACATGTTTTGGGAGTTGCATAGATTACCGAGAAGGCTCAGACAACCTGAAACTAAATATGCCAATGTATGATAAGGGTCTCTCCGCCCAGAAGACGATACATTCATATTATTGATTGGATCCTTTTATGTCATGTTCATGTCTCATATCCTGGCAAGGTATAGGAGCGCTGTGTTGGTCGATCCAGGTACTAGACTCCACGTACCCACGTGGTGATTTCATGTTGTCGGTTATACTACTGCTCTCACCGCAAATATACAGATATATAATTTTACAAGATTTTATACATGTTGCTTTATTCCTATCAGATCATGTTTAGTTTCATGTTTCTATTATATCATGTGCTTGCTTATTCTTTCAGTTGTTTTACATACAGTACAATTCAAATGTACTTATGTCCCTTTCGCCCGAGGCCTACACTTCACGGTGTAGGTATGGTATTTAAGGACAACGGATCAGTTCACTAGAATTTCTACAATATCAGCTATTGGTGAGCCCCATCTCATTCGAGGTGTTAGTTTATTTATTTTACATGTCATGTCATGCAGTAAAGGTATGTCATGGCCTTGTCCTGGTAAACAATTTTTAGCAGTCAGACTCATGTTCAGAGGTTTCATAGACTAGTTTAGCATGTCATGTCAGTATTGGGTTTCAGATATTTCTGCAATACATTTTCAGACTATATTTCAGTATTCAATTTACATGTTTTAAATCAGTATTATTGCATACTTTTTATGCCTATATTGATTCAACAATTCATGTGGTTCGCTCAATATTTCCCTTTTGCCCGAGTGTCGTGTTTCGCCTAGGCCATGGTTCGGGGTGTTACAGGTTCCCTCTATAAATAGGACTATCCCAATATTTTTCAAACATCTGCAAGCTAACCGGAGCACAACGCAAGCCTCACATGGCATCTTAATATGCATGACATGACATTACATGGTAACTAAAGCATGAATGTGACTAACATGATGTCACACTCCTACCTTGGGGTGTGGCCGACACCCGATGCCTGAAGGCTCGGGCATACCAACCCTGATATCTGTAATATATTTCCACAAAGCATAGGCCGACAAGGCCTCTAACAAAGATTACTTGATCAAGACACGACCACCTGCATGCAGAAAAGGTCCAACACATATGCATATATATACAACAAGGCCGACAAGGCCAAAATGAACTTAACATGTCTACTGAAGAAGTCGATAAGGCCACACAAGACCACACAAACTACTGTCTACAAGCCTCTAGGTAGTATACCAACAACATCTTGTTAGGATAGGGTCCCTCCATACCCAACTATATACATATGCAATTGACATACTTATCGGTTCACTAAATAGCTCCGGAAGAAAGGAACATGACAATCCTCAACTGAGTCGAGTCACCTACTATGATGTATCTTCTGTGTCTCTATCTGTACCTGCGGGCATGAAACGCAATGCCCCAAAAAGGGACATCAGTACGAAAGATGTACTGAATATGTAAGGTTGAAACAGTAAACAAGTATAATACTATAAATAAAGCATATGCTGAAACTGTAACTGAGTGTATAACTGTAAGATAGAGCAATAGAAAGATAACATGTACTCTGAGTGCCTCTATGGGCCAGAATATGCATGATGAAATATAATCGCGTATATAACGTCGTAGGCCTCTGTGGGTAGCATTATCAATATCATGTTTGTATAAATTGTGCAATAGCGTCATAGACCTCTGTGGGCAGTATCATCAATCTCATAGCTATGTAGAATTGTGCAATAGCTTCATAGGCCTCTGTGTGCAATATAGATATATGTATATATGCATCTAATGACCTCTTAAGGAAAATAGAATACTCTTTTGAACTCGTCGGAGTGACGTAAGGTTGTTACACCTCCGACTCCCTTATAAGGGTTGCATATTATCTTTCCTTCTCATGTGAATCAATAAGAATGTTATGACGTACAATTGATTTAACTTTTAAGAACACCACATGAAACCTTGTTATATAAAATTAAGCACAATTCAATAAGATACCGATAGTAGGTTTGACAAAGAGCAGCTAAGATCAATAACAAATTGATGAAATAAGTCACAAGTACATTTTTTACGATTAGGAGTGGAGTCTATATTGGAAAGCAACTTGAAGGTGTCATATACATGTCTATCATGCCAGAAGAGAGAAAGGTGAGCCTTAACATACCTTTTTAGCAGGGAAACACTACTCCTAGGATGTCTCGCTCGTCGTATAAGCGTTAACCTCATACCAGTCAAGAGTTTTCCACAACAAGCTTCAATTCAATCTCCGTGAAATTCACAACCTTGCTAAGCCAACTAGAGATGATTCTAAGGAGTTCTTGCTCTTTGGAGGGAGAAATTACCTTAGATACCTCTAAGGTTGTTCTTCAATGGTGTAGGAACCGTTAGGAAGATTTTAGAAAGGTGGTTGGAGTGATTTGGGGAGTTGGGAGTGGAAAATGAGCCTTAGATCGAGTTATGAAGTCATAGAACTTCCCCACCGCTTCGAATTTGCGGTGGCACTTATGGGCGCAAGTCACCACATGCTACGCTGCAAGTCCATCACATATCTAGGTAGTGGGAAGCTAAAAAATGTTCAAAATGCGGCTTAAATGTGGTGCTGCTAACTCAGTTTGCGGCCGTATTCTACATTCGCCGAAACACATTTGCTTAAAACGTGCATAAATTTTGTATAAATCTCCAATTGACGAATGGTTTATTGCGTTGAAAAGTAGACTTTCTGAACTTAAATTTAGATATGCTATTGGCTCCATAATTCCTTACATGCCAAAAGATATACCCCCAAAGATCTAGGGCGAAATTCTGTCCAAAGTTTGGCATAGTGCTTCCGGAATTTCAACGAACTTACTTCCTTTGATTCGTTTGACCCGAACTCTTAAGAAACATACTTAATACTCATCTAAACCTTTGTTAACCTTGTGAAGGGATCTCAACCTTAATAAGCTTATGTTAGTTAACCCATGATGAAGACGACGTACAAAGTACTGGGTGTAACATATGAATCCTGAACTGGCTTGAATACGTGAATACCAAGTATCCTGAATACTAGTATGGAATAAAACATGGATAATTAACTTAATGAATACATGAATACTATACATGAGATTTGGAAAAGAATTCATAGGCACGAATGACATGAGTATTGTAACATAAGCATGAACATGAGATGATTACCTAGATGTGAGGAGAATGACATGGGACATGAATACATGAAGACTGGCGGACATGGATACATGAGTGCTAAACTGATATGAGATATGAATACGTGTACACATGGATATCATAACATGATATTTGATTGCCGAAAAGATAAATGTTACCACATGAGATCTGAATGTTGAGCGGAGATGGGACTTGAACACTGAACTGACATAAGGTCTGAATACTTGAGGTAGTTATCTTAGACATATCCTCCTTGTCCATCAATAAGTGCGGATATTTGGGATTCATGTCCTCTTTGTCTTCTCATGTAGCCTCCTCCACATTTTTTTGTTCCTTTACAACACTTTCACTGGAGCGACTTCCTTAGTCCTCAACTTGTAAACTTGACGATCTTTCGTAGGATCATGTATGGTCTGATATATTTGGGACTAACTTCTCTTTCTTCTCAAATCACATGACGCCTTTCATAGGCAAAACTTTGTAGAAACATCCGATTGTTAACATGAAACTCTGATTCTCTACGCCACACATTCGCATAGGACTTTTGTGACCCTTAGTCATTTTCACATGCTCCTAAATTAACTTGACTTTCTCCATATCCTGATGGACCAAGTCTGGCCATAGCAATTCTATTTTCCCAACTTCACACCAACCAATATGTGATCTATACCTTCGTCCATACAAGGTTTCAAACTGTGCCATCTTGATACTAGCATGAATATATATATATATATATATATATATATATATATATATATATATATATATATATATATATATATATATATATATATATATATATTTAAAAACAACTCAATGAGAAGAAAATGAGCATCTCAATTACCTTTAAAGTCTAGGACATATGCACTCAACATATCTTCGAGTGTCTGGATGGTGCGATCTGCCTGACATCTGTTTGAGGATGAAAAAAAGGGTACTGAGATGGTATCCAATCCCTTCTAAAAAGACTTCAAAAAATTCGCTTTGAATTGGCCACCTTGAGCTAATCCAATGGACATTGGAGCCACATGGAATCTGGAACTTTCCTAAATATATAACTTGGCATAATATTCTACTGAATCAGCTTTCGCTTGCTACCAATTTGGAAACTTAGCCACGAAATTGGCGTCATTCTTCTTCATGTCATTCCACCAATAAACCTTCTTAAGGTCATGATACATTTTCGTGGAGCTTGGGTAGGTAGAATATCTAAAATTGTGTGCCTTTTCCATAATCCTCTCTTTGCGTCTGTCTACATCCAGGACACAAAAGTTTCATTCATACCTTAGAGTACCATCATCTCATCTTGTTTAGAAGCCATGGATTTATGTCTATGAATACCTTTCTTTAGCTACAATAGATAGGGATCATGAAATTATTTTCCTCTTTTGCTCAACTACGAAGGAGGATTTGGCTCTGTTTTGTACAACAACTCTAGCATCTTTGGGGTCCAAAAGTTAAACTCCTAGGTTTTCCAAATAATGAACTTCTCTCATTACGATTCTCTTGTTCTACCTCAGCATGAGCTAAACTACCCATACTTGATTTCTTTCTAAGATACTTTTTGAAATACTCATAGCACTGATGTGCGCTAAGTTTTGACCAACACCCTAAATATTAGAGTCTCGTGCAATGGCACTATCCTTATGACACATTACTGGGCAAGATCTTATAACTTTTCTGTGATCGCTTAAACAACAATAAATGATCTTGACACAAGTCAGTTGACAATCATTCTAACTCACTTCGTGTTTTTTGTACATACGAGACACAACCTTATGGAGACTATCTCATTATGCCCTCATTACTGAACTGAGGTTCTTCATATCTCATGATAACCCTTCGGGTTTTCAATATTCAACTACACTCATTGACAATTTACACATCTCTCTCTTGGACCAAAGGTTAAGATCTTATATTTGAGGATCCTTCTCTCTCGTTGGGATACAACCAATTTTCCTCAACTTCTGCAATTCTTTGCACTTTATGTCACTGACAGCTCATCTTTCGACTCACTTCTGAGCGATCTTATTTACTAGGGAAAACTTAATTACTTACATGGGGAACTAAATTACTTTCATGGACTTAATTTACTGGTATATTCTTTCTTAACTTCGCTCACACTGTTAGTCTTGGGGAAAACCCCTTTTGGGTAACTCTTAAATACTATTCTTCTGTAGTTCCCTCTCTTACTGCTTAGCTGATTTTCTTCTCCCACTATCATTGTACTTCATGTTTATCTTAAAGTCTTTGGGTTCTAACACACATTCGGTGAATTCAAACTGCTACTCATTCACCAGTGTTAACCTAACTAAGAAAATAAAATCGTACCTCTACTAGCTCTGCCAAAATTGCTAATTCAATGTATCTACTCAAAACATACTTATTATTCTCTACTAATCACATGCTAGCATAATGTTCTATGGTTCTGTCATAAATACTAAAGTGAAGCGTAAGATTATTTCTAGCTTCCCTCATCATCCGAACCTATTCTGCAGTCATATACTATCTTTTCTGAGCTATAGACATGGATCAACTTAGGGCAATTACGTCTCTCTTAAATGAAAGATTAAAATATCTAACCCAAACTTTCTATACATTTTAAAATCATGTAAAACTATACACATATGGGGTAAACACTTAATCATATAACCTTAGAGGGAAATGTCACATCTTATCATCTCATAGTAATATCTACTTCTTGTAGTAACTTACTAACGTCATACTCTCTAATTCTAATCTGAATAAACTTGCACAAATAAAATTATATTCCCTGAAGTCTAATATCACCTGCTCTTGGTTCTCATGTCGTGCATCATATCTTCTTAGTCATGTGCATAGGTCGTACGGAAACACATTCTGTAATATCACGTCATTTTGCCTCCTAGGTATTTTGCCTATAGGCTCTTTTCTGCTCAAAACTATCATGAGCCGTTTATGCCCATTGCGGCTAACTTCATAACATGTTACCTTATAGGGTCTTAAATCTGAGATATCATCCTCACACTTGTATCTCCATGGTCTAAAATACCAAATAAACTTATTTTGTAAGGTATAGAATATATGTATACTATCATGCAGACACTTATCCTTAAAATGGTACTATCGCCTGATAAATACATCATGCGCCATTTGGCGAGTCTGGGATCTTAACCCGAACTTGAAAATAGGAAGATCTCACTATAGTAATTGTTACTTAAACTTTCTTTTAGCACTCATAGGCCTCGCTTTATACTCACAAGTCAAGTCACAAGAATTTGGATAAACTAAAAATTAGAAATGTGGTAACTATACAACCCATGATCCTGCTAACTGAAATATTGTATTTGGTAACTGAGGTAAACTGATAATCATAAAACATGATAATTGTCTTTGCACTTTTTGATAAGGGTGATGCTCTGGTCTATAGTAACTACGAATTTCGTTCCACTTTCGATATTATCTCAAGTCTCATCTGTTATCAACATGCACTTTTCGATTATACCCCCAATGGGTAGTCATCCTCACTTGGACCTTGAATTTTCTTATCGTCGCTCGCGCATTTGATACGTTCAAAATTCGATGGAGAGAGAATGTTACTTACTGCTCTAGGTTTCAGGGCACGAGTTAGAAGAATTTCTGAAAGCACTGCTCTAATTGAACAATCTATAGTATGAAAGAAGTGAGACAATCCTAAATGTCTTGGTGGTCAACCATTTATATGTGTGGCATGCACACACATATAAAAGTGACCCTACTGGATACGATTTCATAGATTCCCTAAGATACTTAAACCTAGGCTCTGATATCAAGCTTTATCACGCCCCGAACCATGACCTGGGGGAAACACGACACTCGATGCCTGACTGCATGTGATCGAGCAAACCACATGACTTGTTGAATCAATATAGGCATCAAAAGCATGCAATAGTAATGACTTAAAACATGTAAAACATGATACTGAAAATATGATTTGCGAAATAATCTGAAAACATAATAAGTCTGAATACTGGACATCTGACATGACATGCTAAACTAGTCAATGAAACCTCTGAACATGAGTCTAACTGCTAAAAGTTGTCTACCAGGACAAGGCCCTGGCATACATTTACTGCATGACATGACATGTAAAATAAATAAACAAACACCTCGAATGAGATGGGGCTCAACAATAGCAGATATTGTAGAAATCCTAGTGAACTGATCTGTTGTCCTGAAACATCGTACCTACACCGTGAAGTGTAGGCCCCGGGCAAAAGGGATGTCAGTACATTTGAATTGTACTTATATGTAAAGCAACTGAATAAAATAGTAGTAAGTGGGGTGTTCGGGGAATGGGCAGCCCAAATCAATAACATGGATACATGAAGTAATTTGAAACTAAAACTGTAAATGTAAACTGTAAGCTATAGCTGTGAACTGTAAATTATAATCTAAAATAATGTGAACTGTAATCTGAAACAAAACCTGGACATGATCGTGATCTGCATGATCAAGCTGTAGCATGAGTAAAATATTTTTAAGTGGGAGAACCTTAATATAACCGACATTATGAAATCACCACGTAAGTATGTACAGTTTGGTACCTGGCCCGACCAGCAGAGCAATCACATACGTTGTCGGGGTATGAGACATGAACATGACATGAAATGATCCAATTAATAGTCTGAAGGTATCGTCCTGTGGGCGGAGCGATCCTTACCCTACGCTGGCATACGTAGTTTTAGGCTATCTGAACTTTCTCGGTAAATCTATATTACTCCCAAAAATATGAATATGAATGATAATGGCATCTGCGCCCATGGTTTTCAAAATATGATTCATAATATAGTTTATAACATGTATACATAACATAGCTTTTCATGAAAATCTATATAAGTATATGTATATAATTTTTTAGACATGAAAACATGTAAAATCCCTGGAGTGAAACAATTTGAGTTCATAGCTGATATATGAGAGCTCATGGAAAAGATAACACGAGCATACATTGATTACGGACATGTTCATGACAATCATAATGATATTCAGGAATACAATTAACGAATTGGTAATATAGACATGACATATAATAATACATATATTTTGGGTTATCATGCACTTAGAATAAAAACTCTAAGCTTGTGGAATTTCGTGTTTCATGGATAAATGTGGCATAGAGAAGAACAATGATGTTCCCACACGTTGATAGAAGCTCTACATACCTATAATCGCTCCTAGCAACGAACTATGTTGATTTCTAACGAAGAATGCTCCAAACCCTAGCTTGAAACGCTTGTGAAGGATTTCAATGTTAATCATATGTTTTAGTTAGATAATCATGTTACTAATCATGATTTAATGCTAGAATTACTAAGGAATCGTTAGGAGCGAACTTACCTTGTTGTGGGAGGTCGAGAGGAGAGAAAAACGCTCTTGAGAGAGTTTTCTATGAGGTTGGACGAGTTGGTGAATAATTTTTCGGACTAGGTGTTATATTTAAAGAATGTGCATTTTGGACCCCCTATCTTACTGAGTGAGGTCCATAGTGAGGTGTTGTCTCGCTCTGGGCTTCGTCGGGCGAGCTCCCCTGTTCATTTTACACTTCGATGAATTTTTGACAAAAAATGTATTTTGGACATCCCACCTCATTGGGCGAGCTTCCCTGCCATTTTACACTTAGACGAATTTTCACATTTTTCGACGGTACTCACAGCATTTCAGTAAAATGATCACAACTCCTAGCACAAAGCTCCATTGGAGCTCCACCATATATGGATGGAAAGGTATTTCAAAGCGCTATAACGTTCATGAAGGAAGTTTTCCTAAATTCCTTATAAAAGTTTCTGAATACTCGCTTGAAGTGAGGCCTTGTGCAAACTAACTTGAAAACATGACTCGTAGAGTAGCTTCCGACTATGTTTTGCCCAAAGACTCTTCTTATAACTTGATTAGTTTTCAAAACACTTCCTAAATTCTACATCTTGGTTCCATTATGTTTTCATTGTACGGGTCAAATGTTAGCCCAAAGGTACAAGGTGTTACAATATAGAACCTCCAAGTACTGCCTTCCTTTTCACCAAAACAACATGTGATGAGAAAAGTGATTAACTGTGTTGGATAGCTTCAGTACTAAACATCTCTTCAACCTGCTCCTCCATCTCTTCTTTCTGGTAATCATTGTACCTGTAAGGTCTCAAACTGACAGGTAGTGCTCCTCGCTTCAAGAAAATGGATTAATTGATTTGGCTGGAGCCAATGCCCTTGGTTCAGCAAACAAGTCATCATACTTCTTCAGTAGTTTTAGTAATGGTTCACTCATTTCTTGTGAATAAACAGCTTCTCTGATACTCATCATGAATAGGTGAGATATAATCCCTTGTCCCTTCCTTAGAATTTTGCTCATAGAGCTGCTGTTGATTAGATTCAGTTGTCCATTCTTAGAATTTTCCTTTGATACTATTTTGGACCCGTTCTTGCCAATAGTCACACAGTTTTTTCTCATGATCAAATTTCACTAGATTGAATTTTTTCATTCAACCATTGTCCAAGATTACAACACAATCACGTAGATTAATTATTTTTAAATCTTCATTGAAAGTTTTACCTTATATAGTCCAAGTGATTTCTTGATAGTGAAGGTGAAATATATATCATTTTCATCTGTCATTATAACCCTGATGGAAGAGCTGTACGTTGCCTTAAATTTTATATCCTTGGCAGTATGTGCATCAATGAAACTGTGGGTACTACCTGTTGGAAATTAGCCTTTGGCGAGAGTTGCGACCGACCAACTTTAACGGCTTAAACACTAGTGTTACGTATGTTGGAGAATCCGGTTCTTCACACATGTATGATCTACTAAGTACGTAGATAACCGTAGGGCCAAGAATCATCAAATTTCATTGAGAAATGAAAGAGATATTGGTTCACGAAGTGAGGTGTTTGAAGCATGGAAAAGTGTGGTATTGTGTTCAATTCTCCCTCATCGGTAGAGGAAGAAAGAATTGTTGTGTATATAAGACTCGAAATTGGTTTGGGGTTTGGGACCCCAAGGGGTATCTCATGTGTTTAAAGGAGGGAGGACCTAGATGTGCTTCGGTTCGAGGAAAGACCACACGCGCGTCGCCGCCGCCCGCCCGTCCGGGTCCTCGGGACTTCTGATATTATCTTTTTGGGCCAGAAAACTTTCAGATGTACAGTTTGGACCAGAATTCTTTCAGATGTACAGTTTGGACCAGAATTCTTTCAGATGTACAGTTTGATCCCTGAAGTTTCCAGAAAGTCAGAATTTGGACATTCAAAACAGAAACGCCACAGCACTCAATTCAGCCATTTATTTTGGCTGAATTACTCCTCCTATAAATGGTCAATCCGTTGGTCTTTCACCATTTATGTTGGTGACTTTACTACCTCCATAATGGTCATTATTTGGCTGTTATGGAGACAGTTTTCAGTCCCTCCCTCACCTATATAAACACCCCCTTACACCATTGTTGAGGACTAACACTAAACACATATATGATACATGAAAATACACAAAGCAGAAAACTCTTCTTCCTACAACTTCCAAGCATCATTTCATTACTCAATATTCTTCACGGTAGCACTTGAGTTTCCTTTGCTCAAGTGTTCCATTGCTGTTTTATCTTGGGAGACAAATTGTCCAGGACGTATAAAGGATACATACGGGGCAATATTGTCTTAAGGACAGAGTGTCACACTCGACTCAGCAAAAACAGTTTTCCAGTTTTTCTTGTTCAACAATTGTAATTTCAGATTTCTAGTTGAATTATTGAATCTTTGTTTATCCTTTCGAATACTTGTAATAGTTATATAGTTCTCGTACTGCTTTATAAAGTACAATAGAGTAAAATCTCCCAACAACTTAAGACAATATTGTATAGTATTACTATTAGTGTTCGAAAGATGTCGGTCAAAAGTTGTGTGACCAAATCTGGATATGGCAATGGTTTTCTGGTAGAAGAGAGTGATGATGATGAACGTGTTCATGGTGTCACCGCTACCAAGACTGGTGGGAACAAGCGCTCTCGAGAGCCTGAGGATGTCAACTGGGACAAGAGGAGAAGACTGAAGATGTTATTCTATCTTGCAGCAGAAGGCCTATATATGTCCCAGACAAAAGATCTGAATAATGGTGAGAAGGAAATGGACACTCAGTCTGATGAAGTGACTGAAGTGAGCCAGAATCCGAAATTGGGATAAGTATTTTTCTTACTTGTCAAGAATAAAGATTAAATGATAAGTATTTTTCTTATTTGTCAAGAATAAAGATTAAATGATGTCTGATTAAAAATGGATTAAAGTAAGGAGGAATATGAAAATAATGTATATTCCTTACGCTTTAACAAATCAGAAGTTTAATCTCATCTTCTTTTCCGTTTAAAGATTGGATTTTGTAAACGACTTAAAAAAGATCCGTTCTTTTAAGTGTAATTATTAAAGTATGTAAAGTATGTTCGCACATACGAGGGAGAAAGATCCACTGACTGTCTGCGTAAAGCTTACCACACTTAAGTAAGCGCCAAGAATTATCTGGGCACCAATCATAACGGAAGAAGTCTAAAAGTTAATGACGTTGAGCCTGTCA
The DNA here is from genome assembly GCA_029783415.1 of Anisodus acutangulus. Taxonomy (NCBI): domain Eukaryota; kingdom Viridiplantae; phylum Streptophyta; class Magnoliopsida; order Solanales; family Solanaceae; genus Anisodus; species Anisodus acutangulus. The sequence continues at coordinate 44,602,516 of CM056493.1, read as the reverse complement.
TATTATTTGGCAGAAGATCCTTCATAGGATGATATTGGACACTCAGTCATACAAAGCCTCCGGGTGACTGGAGTGGGCCAAAATGCCTTTAATAAGATGATATTGGACACTCAGTCATATAAAGCCTCCGGGCGACTGGAGTGGGGCCAGAATTCATTTCATAGGAAAAGTAATGGACACCTAGCAAGGTGGGCCAGAGTTTCCAGGTCTGAAATGATCTGAAGGCCTAAAGAAAGGCAGAAAAAAAATTGGACACTCGATGCAGAAAGCAACTGCAGTGGGCCAGAGTATCCAGATCACATATGATCCGGTTACGCCCTAACCACGGGTAAGAGGTTGTTCATGTGAAGCAACGCCACCTCTAAAGTAGAAGGGGTTGAAGAGGTTGTCCTCAATAGGACTTCAGGGAATGGGATCACTCTAAGATGAGGTGATACATGTTCCTAACTTGGTTTAAGGGACGATGTTAGTCAAGCTGGTTTGAGACTACTCCAACAGGTCTGTAATAACTAAGAATGGTACAGTATGTTTGTAGCCGAATGAATGATATATTTGTAATTCGTGCATCTATGCTATCATAGATTAAGACACGTTAAATAGCAAGTCATTTAAAAGCTAGCGAAGTTGAGATTGTTGCCTTCTTTCGACATAAACCCTCAAAATGAATGTGAGGTAGGCGAAGAGGCAAAATCACCTTTCCAAATTCTTTCAAGGGAATAGCGAAAGAAGCACCGCTCCTCTAGAACTTAGTCATACCTACTTGGGTGATTTGAAGTTTATACAAAATAGAGGGGGGAGACAAGTACGTTGTGATCTTCATTGATGATGGTACAACATATGAAATCCTTTGTTTGTTGAACAGCAAAGATGAAGTTGTTGAAGCGGACAAGCGCTACAAAGCAGAAGTTGGAAATCAACTAAGCCTATGGATTGCGAAATTCATAGCGATAGAGGGGGAGAATGTGAAGCATCGTTCATTAAACGACTGTTCATTACTCACCTCAGTCCAACGGTGTTAGCCAAGCGCAAACCCGTACGCCCAAATTATGTGGGGCAAGGCGATCCTTACCGCTAATATGATTCTCAACAGAACTCCGCATAAGGATAAGGATAACCCTCCGTGTGAGATATGGAAAGGATCTCACATACAAATGTTGTGATGTGAGGTGGTTTCATACCTAAGACTGTAGATTGCATATCCACTGGATCTGTAAATAACAGTAGTGTTGATCGCCTCTTGGCGTCAAAGAATGCTGAATTCATTGAAGATAACTTTCCTTGAAATAGGAAAAAGGAGTAATTGCTCAAGGTTAACAAGAACCCGCGAGGGCTTGGTATCAGGAACTAGATGTTCCGTATCTACAGGACTCGAAAGTTGTTGGCTATCCGGAACGTAATATTCCAGATCTGCAGAACTCGGGGATTCTAGATGTTGAACCGAGACGGAGCAAAGAAGGGGACAAAGACTTGTTTCAGTCCTTCTAGCTTGTATGGTTGAGAATGAACCATGGACAATTAACAAATAATTGTCATCTCCAAAAGCGCTGCTTTGGAAAGAAGCTACAAAGAGAGAAATAGTTTTCCTCATATAGAACCATACTTGCGTAATGGTTGATCTTTCTCCGGGAAAAGAACCTTTGGGTAGTGAAAAAGGATACTCAAAAGTGAGTACAAAGTAGATGGATCTACTGACGAGTTCAAAGCCTCGGCTACTTGTACATGTGCTCCCCTGGGAGTAGCTTAACATCTAGGGCCATTGCAGTCTTGCGTGGCATGGATGTTGAAACAGCCTTCCCAACCGGAGAGTTGGAAGAAGAGAATCAGAGTTGGTTCTTTGAATTTGTTGGGCTTCTTCCTGAACTTTCATTTTGGTCTCTGAAATGTTTACATTTTGGTCCTGAAAGTTTCAGATAAAACAGGAACAATGAATCTGACCGCAGAAACATTGACTCTGAAGTTAGAAAGCCAGCAGTTGGAGAATCAACCGTCTGAAAGTAAAAGTCGTATTGAAACAAAGTCTCGATATGAAAGATATGGGTATCACAGATGACATCTTAAGAATTGGATTTCTAAGACATCTAACGGACTGGTCGATAGTTGACAGTCTCGTTGAAGCCACCAACGGATATGAATCATAGAACTGATTGGAATTATGGTGCACCCATAGACAAGGAGAGATATGCACAGGTCATGTGTAGTTCAATGTATTGTACACACTACAACTGACCTGGTATCGCCCTATTTAACGGTCAGTTGAACTAAGGTTCATCGATGATCTTAATACATGATCAATAGAAGGCTTTAAGTCGGATATGACGATATCTGAGTTATTCGCTTATCTACGGATTATAGTATTCTGGATGTCCAAATGATTACGGGAGAACACAGTGATGCAAACTGGATATCAGATCTGAAGAACACCAAAGCCACAAGTAAATGTGTATGGTGGATCTTGGAAAAACCTCTAAGCAAACTTGCATCGACCGATTCATGATGGTATCGGAGTTTATCACTTTATACAAAGCATGAAAGAAGTTGAGTAACTTCATGACTCCTTAGAGGACGTCCCTTATTGGGAGAAACCCATACCTTCAGCATTTATACACTATGGCTAGCCGGTCGGCTTCAGGAAGGACACGGATGACGGCGTCTGGACATATCTGTCAGGATCTGTCGGAGACATAAGACCGTATGGCAGTTGATCATCGCGGGCGTCACTTCCTTATTTACTAACTAAGGGACTACCCGGAGATCAAGTGTTCTGCCTGTCTAGGGGAATGGGCTTAAAACCCAAAATATACGGACCACTACAGTGGTAACCCAACCTTACTAACTGGAGATCCCAGTAATTTGGTTCAATGGGAAAACTAAGTTGTAAAGGTTCAGTTGATCGCTTCAGTGGAAGCATGAGCACTTCGGATAGTGATTTCTGAAAAGAAACACCAAATCCAAAGCCGGTCTCGCGATAGACGTTAAGTGCTATCTGCAGTATGGGTAAAGGTTAAGTTTTCAAAACCTGTAATGATCCTCAACAAGTTGAGGTTAGGTCTTTGGGAAACTTTTAATGGTTCCTAACACTTGTGAAGTGGGGTATAGCAGGATACCTTGTAGGAGACCACCTATTTAAGTGCGAGGACGGGCCGCCTCAAATGAACGCACTTAAGAATCCAAGACGTTGTCCATGGCCAAAACGGACAAAACATTACGAAGAAGAGAGTAAGGGAATTTGTTGTGTTGGTACCATTGACTTGGCTTACACTAAACAATTGACGGTTCAAGACATCACGTTCACCGCGCAGTAAGTAAGTCCGATGGTATTTAACTATGGAAGGTTCAAAGCTGAAGCTACCTCTCCTTATGCAACATCGGTCCGCTGAAATATTGCTGAAAATGAAAAGACACCATGTGAGTGCGCCAAAATCTCTTTCAAGAGGGGATTGTTGGAAATTAGCCTTTGGTGGGAGTTGCGACCGACCAACTTTAACGGCTTAAACACTAGTGTTACGTATGTTGGAGAATCCGGTTCTTCACACATGCATGATCTACTAAGTACGTAGATAACCGTAGGGCCAAGAATCGTCAAATTTCATTGAGAAATGAAAGAGATATTGGTTCACGAAGTGAGGTGTTTGAAGCATGGAAAAGTGTGGTATTGTTTTCAATTCTCCCTCATCGGTAGAGGAAGAAAGAATTGTTGTGTATATAAGACTCGAAATTGGTTTGGGGTTTGGGACCCCAAGGGGTATCCCATGTGTTTAAAAGATGGAGAACCTAAATGTGCTTCGGTTCGAGGAAAGACCACACGCGCGTCGCCGCCGCCCGCCCGTCCCGTCCGGTTCCGGTTCCGAGTTCCGGGTTCTCGGGTCACTGGCTGTGGGTCTTCTGATATTATCTTTTTGGGCCAGAAAACTTTGCCAGAAGTACAGTTTGATCCCAGAAGTTTCAGATATACAGTTTAGACCAGAATTCTTTCAGATGTACAGTTTGATCCCTGTGTACAGTTTGGTCCCTGAAGTTTCCAGAAAGTCAGAATTTGGACGGTCAAAGCAGAAACGCCACAGCACTCAATTCAGCCATTTATTTTGGCTGAATTACTCCTCCTATAAATGGCCAATCTGTTGGTCTTTCACCATTTATGTTGGTGACTTTACTACCTCCATAATGGCCATTATTTGGCTGTTATGGAGGCAGTTTTCAGTCCCTCCCTCACCTATATAAACACCCCCTTACACCATTGTTGAGGACTAACACTAAACACATATATGATACACGAAAATACACAAAGCAGAAAACTCTTCTTCCTACAACTTCCAAGCATCATTTCATTACTCAATATTCTTCACGGTAGCACTTGAGTTTCCTTTGCTCAAGTGTTCCATTGCTGTTTTATCTTGGGATACAAATTGTTCAGGACGTATAAAGGATACATACGGGGCAATATTGTCTTAAGGACAGAGTGTCACACTCGACTCAGCAAAAACAGTTTTCCAGTTTTTCTTGTTCAATAATTGTAATTTCAGATTTCTAGTTGAATTATTGAATCTTTGTTTATCCTTTCGAATACTTGTAATAGTTATATACTTCCCGTACTGCTTTATAAAGTACAATAGAGTAAAATCTCCCAACACTACCAGAGTCAACGAGCATTATCAAACATCTGTTCTTGGTGGTGTCCTTCGCTAGCAATCTAGCATTGTATTAACTCTCTTGTCACTTTCATATAATATATTCAAGCATACAACCTCCTGCATCTCTAGTTTCACTCATTTATTCAATGCCTCATTCACTGGTAATTCCTGCTCCACTTATTGTACTGCATCCTGTTCTCCAATCAGTTTCCGGTCTCTCTAATTATACAGTTCAACTGTTTGAACTAACACTGGCGGCCAGGGCTATATTTCTCTCCACAGCTGTAGCACAAATTGTTTGCCCTCCTATGATTGTAAACCTCCTAACTGACTCTGTATGATGGATGCCTGTTTTAAAGGACCCTTTGAGGTGGATATTGTTGTATTGGATTTGAAAGTAAAATTAATACCAGCTGGGGGTACATTCCTTATTTGAAGTTTGATTTTCCTTTCTACAGCCTCTGAGGCCTTCTCCTGCATCCTAGCCTTCTCAATCTTTCAAACTATGGGGCTTAAGTAGCTTAATTGTCATCATGATCTCATCCTTCAAGAACTCCACAAAGCTAGATAAAAAATGTGATTCTTTCAAAGCAAGATTTATAATTATCATTTGAGCTTGCATCATCTCAAATTTCTCCAGAAATTAGCCAACTGTCTCTGTTTGTCTCAACTTGTTAAAGCTTTCCACCACATCATTTGAGGGTTCCTTCCTAATTCTATCACAGATTTCCTCCAAAAACTCTTCCACTTGTGTAGCCCCCCTTCAAGATAGTAGGACTGATATCATGATTCACCATCAATCAGGTGTACAACACCTATTCTACCATTTGTTCCTCATTAATGTGAAAGACATAAAAAAAAATCACATCTTCTCGTCCAAATCTTAGGATCCATCCAATCGAACAAAGAAAAATTCAAATTTTGAAATAGGGATTTGCCAACCTGCTTGTCGATTTATACGTGCTTCAGGAACTGGTACATGTAGGAGTCCAACTTTCGTCTCATGCCTCTGAGGATTAGGAACTCTTCCTCCCAGGCCAAGCATAGGTAGTAGACCATCTCCCAAGTTGACACCTCTAGCCTTGCGTTGTTGGTGTTGCTCAATGTCTGACAATCTCTTCGAGATTTGTTCCGATACCTGTGCTACTCTAGTGTGCGGGCGAGCCAGAGTTCCGTGAAGAGGAAGCAATTTCCCTAATCTTCGTAGCCAATTGTTCCGATAGTTCTCAATGTTTTACCATGGTCTCCTCATTTTTCGTGGTCCTTTCGTCCAATACCTTCAATCGTGTTTCGTTCATTATCATAATCGCTAATTTTTTATTATATTAATCAACTGAGACGATAAGGCAGTGTGGTGCGCTAAGCTCGCTATGCGTGAGGTCCAAGAACTGTTTGCACGGCCTGAACCCATACCTGATCACAAATACAATTGATAAGAAAAGACAAAAATGAAAATAACAACTATCTAGTGGGATGCCATGGAAGAGATTGAGAACTTGCAATGAAGAAGATAGTTTATAAGGAAGAGAAGAGGAAGAAGAAGAAGGCAATAGAAGGAAGAGTGTGAGAAAAGGAGGTGGGAAGGATACCAGATAAGCACTGTAGCAGGGTCTGTTAGGTGGTTGTATCCACGCAACAATTTGAGCAAATCTGAACCGTTCAGGCTCATTAAACATAAATTGAATCTCCACCCTCCACGTATAATAATTTCATTCACTCCTTTCCCTTATTTTCTCTTGCCTTCCCAGATAATTTCTTAACTTGTTTTTGAGCTCATGACATGTTTCAGAAACCTGCAAATCAATTATTATGCTTCAATCATCCTAGTATTACGTTTTAAACAATTTATTATGGGACAGAAATCAAAATTATTGGAAAGAAAAAGATGTCAAATTGTTTTCCTTTTGCAGTTAAAGGAAAAAATAAGACAATTCATATTTATTTTGGTGAGAAACTTTTATAGCTATATAAATATTATGGCGTGCGTAAAATCATGAGTTTCAAAAACAATTATAGCAATGTTACGACATGTTTAAAATTATACATTTTAAAAGCTATATTTCTTTGTTTAATTTTTTGTGAAGTCAAACTACGCGACAATCAAAGTAAAATGGAGAGTAATAAACTTTATCAAATCACCTGCTAGCTACTACCGCAAATTGAATCATCTTTAGACCTACTCTCAAGCTAAAATTTACCAAGTTAATTAAGTCTCTTGAGACAGTCATAAAATTTACTGAGTCAGAAAAACAAAGGAGACAATTACAAGGCGTACGAGAAAATTTTGAAATACCAAAAAGGTAATGAAAAAACCCAAATCTGACACCAATAGCAAAAATACGAGTTCTGTTCACAGCCTTGGGGATCGTCGATCAGAAATTCTGATAATGACAAATCCCGAAACCAACTCTTTAAGTTGTTCCTTCAATCAAGCTTTACATGTATGATCTATAATCACCTCGAATCAATGTATACGAATTGCACTAGTGCTAAAACCTTCCTCCGTGCCAAAAAGTTTCCGGAGCCTCTACATCGATAAATTCTGGTATCACAGAAGTTGGAGCTGAAGTAAGCACTGCTTTGGGAGCTCATCGTAGAAGTTTTATGATAACCACTAAATTATAAGTTTCTATAATGGAAGCTCATTATAGAAGCTTATCTAGTTTAGCTTCCAAATCCTGCATTGAAACCATGTTGACAAGGTCTTGTCTATCCTCAGGTGTATATTCTTTTTTCAGAAGGGATAGCACTTGAACGTGCGCTTCCAATATATTAGTCCTGCACAAAAAATGAAAAAGGATTAGAGGCTCAGAATCCTTCAAATAATAAAAATACAGAATTTGCAACAATACAAAGCATGACCTTAACCACAGAATTTAAATGAATGTGTGTTTGTTTGTATATATATTTCCATAATAATTAGGTCATTCTCGTAGAGAGCCATCGTCTTCAGTTAAATTTTCTGGCACGACACCGATGCATAGGCATAGCTTGTCGTGACCATCAATACATATTGAAAAGGAAACGGGGGCAAAAATTTCAACAAGTTGTCTCTCATTAGGGAAGACATTTCAGCAACAAGATTATGCTGGGAATGAACATCAGAAAGTAGAACTATTGTTTCTTTATGTCTGAACAGTGTGATTTTGTCAACCTAATTTTGCAAACTTAAACCTCACAGAGGGCACATACACACACACAGAGGTGATAGGATAAAAGAGGACAAAAATAAAGTTCAACCCAATAGAGAAAAGGCAAATAGAAAAAAGAAACATATCAGAAGATTGATTGAATTTGAGTGTGTGAAAGTTCATGCAAGGATATACTGACCCCTAAAGAAGATTTTTTAAAAATAAAAGGGAAAAGGGTCAAAAATACCCCTCTACTTTGTTTTAATGGCTAAAAATATCCTCCGTTACAAGTTTGGGTCATTTATGCCCCTGCCTATGAAAGTTAGCTGAATGACTGGGAGGTTGAAAGGGTCGCTAACCTGTTAGATAGGATGGTGATTTCAATGGCACCAATGCTGAACCTGATTTCTTGAGATGGAGACACAAAAGAGATGGGCAATACTGTAAACAGAGCATATAGAAAGGAAGGCATGGTGCAGAATGGGGAGCAGCCAAAATTATGGAGAAACCATATGGAAGTGTTCAGCCCCAACCAAGATAAACTGGTTCACTTGGTTGGTGGCAAGGAAAGCCTGTTTGACATGAAGTTCTGAAGAGAAGGTGCCATCATAGTCTCCAGATGTTTCTTGTGCAAGGAAACAGATGAAACCAACAATCATCTTTTTCTACATTGCACATTCACAGCACAACTTTGGATTTCTCAACATAACAGAGACAAGATGGACTATGCCTGAACACACTGCAGACCTGCTAAGCTGCTGGATGAAAAGAGGAGGAGGCAGCAAGAGTCGGAAGAAGCGGAGGATAATCCCACACTGCATTTGGTGGACAGTTTGGAGAGAAAGAAATGGGAGATGTTTTGAAGATAGATTCAATTCCATTCAGAAAGTCAAATGGAATTGTATAGTATTTCTACTTTTGGTGCAAAGAAATAGGACTAGAAGATATAGATCATTTTGTAGATTTATTAAGATCCCTGTAAGTATTTCTTCTTCTTTTTCTGTTTTTCCTAACACTTTTTGAAGGTCTCCAGCATAGGAATACATATTTACCAGTTTCAAAAAAAAATTAAAGGAAACAGCCATTCTCAATTTGTTTTCCACTTAAGTATTGTTAGAATATTAATGTACATTTGTCCTACATGGAAAAGGATTGTCAATGTACTGCCTATAAATAGGGCTCATTGTAATAATGTAGTTTACACAATTCAATAATAATTCCCGTGCATTTACTTCTCACAGGTATAAAGATTTAAAAGATAAACAGATTAAACAAGTTTTATTACGATGTAACTGCACAAAAGATCTTACTTGATGGGTTTGAAAAGTATTGCACGTGTCGATGAATTCTGAAGATAGAGCCTCATTTTTACCAATACCCTAGGCAAGTCTTCTTCTATTGCTGTGCTGACCTGTGCCAAATAAGTGGATCAGCATGTAAATCGAAAGAGAGGGAAATACTGATTGAATAACAAAAGATCAGCAGGCATGATGTTTGTTGATTAAAAACCAGTAGGAAATTAATTGGTTTGGTTCATTCAGGCATTTGTGTAAAACAAAATCAGTGTTGCACAAATGATTTTTCTTTAATTCAACAAAAGATAAGCTTATCTATCTGTTTACCTTCTGAAGAAGCTCAGCAATCTTTTCTGGTGAAGCAAAAACATGATCCTTGAGTGGCTTTGCAATCCCAGGCTCCAGTTTATGATTTTGACTACCAGACAATGCAACTTTAACAGCCGTAACCTTTAGACAATTTGTATCGAATAGTTAAAATCTTAAAAAGAAGATTCATAAGGAAATGAACAACTCTGCAAGGTCGTAAAAACATAAGATTTCGACTCTAACACTTTGGCTCACGACCGCATTCAAAATTTTGCGGCTCTTGGGTTTTTAACCATCTCCTTGGAGTACCAGATTTCTAAGAATAAAGGAGACAGGTAAAGAGCTAAAGTTCATAAAAATTCCCCTTAGACCCCTCCCACAATCATTGTTGTCAAAGGCGCGCTTAAGCCCTGAAGCGAGGCTCAAAACATGTCGAGTGCTTCGCCTCGATTTATGTGCGCTTCAGTGTCATCATCAAGGCTCTAAGATGTACTTTTCCTTGCCAATGAGCCTCTTTTGAAGAGATGACACTAGATAATTGATATTTCACTTTATCGTAATGTTTTTACAATTTCCTTGTCCATATATTTGTATTCGTGCTTATTACTATTACTCTTGGATATATATATATATACACACATATATATTTGTATTTTTGCCTTGAGCCAAGGGTCTCTCGGAAACAGCCGCTCTACCTCTCAAGGTAGAGGTAAGGTCTGCGTACACCCTACCCTCCCCAGACCCCACGTTGTGGGATTTTCACTAGGTGGTGTTGTTGTATTTTTGCGCCATTGCGCCTTTTTCCATTAAAGCCCACGCTTTATTTGCGCTTATAACCCCAGCTAACCTTAGAGCTTTTTTGCGCTTTCAACTTTTGATAACACTGCCCACAATACCCCCCTCCCCCCCTCCCAAAATCCTCACTCCATCCCATCCCACTCCCAGTGTGTCTAAACTGAGCTGCTAACATAATCTCACTTTTTTTTACCTCCACAATCTCTAATTTCATCTAATCCCATGAAAGTATTATTCCTCCCGCGTTCCTCTAAGCTTGGTATATATATTCAACCCATCTTCCCTCCCCCTTTAACACACACACTGCTCACAATTCCATCAGACACCTTCATTTCAGTTTCCAAAAACTGGCGTAGATTACGCCCATTCTCCTGTGCCTATTGTAGATTCAGATTGTTTGTATCATGTGTCCCAGTAGGGACTTGTTTTCTAACTATGATTCTGCTGAAGGTGGAGATTATTTCTACAATCTGTTGTGATCTACTACTAAAGGTACTGCTACAGTTTTGACATCCGATCTATCTGATTCTGACATCATCAAATTGTGACATAAGCCCATTGAGGCTTTTCTAGAGGTGGAGTAAAATTGCAATATCAACCAAATTTAGGCCAAGGTGGAGATTTGCAAAATATGACCTAAATTAGGCATCTGCAAATGGCTAATCTTGGAGCCAAAGAATACACGTAATTTCTTTTATTCCTTACTTGGAGACCAAGAACTTCCCCTATAAATATCAGTCTTCTTCCTTCATTTGAATCACCCCAGGAATTGTTTAGAAACTCATCTTGAGTATTCTTTGTAATAGAGAATTCTGTATATCCCATAGAGTTCGCACTGAAAAATACTTTGGGTGAACCTCTTCTTTGGAGTGATATTTGTGAGGGTTATTCTCTTCAACATGTCAGCTACTCCCCGTTCCTCAATAACCCAGTTTCTGACAACCACGGCGAACACACCCATTTTTAAAAAAGCCCAACCAAGCAAGTTTACAAGAATCTCTTCCTTCTCTAAATGTGCTCATCTGACAGAGTAAACCATGGTACCTTGCCTGATACCAAATTCCAACAACTTCCTTCTAGTTCTATGACTTGCTAAATGAGTGCTTCTTTGTATGACATGAGCTCCAGTTAGCTAGATTCTACATTCTACAGTCTACTTCTCTCTCTAGACAGTTTGGACCATCCACTTTATATCATACAAGACTGTAACCATGTTTGTAAAGCGGACAGAAGTTTATTTCAAAGTAGCACTTCGGAAAAATTGCAACAAGATTGGAAAGCTAATCTTTTGATACAATTCTTCCCATTTACAAACAATCCTTTGCTCTTGAAATTTTCCAGATAACCACAAATCTTCATTTTCTTTTTCTTTTCTGGAGAAAATGAGATGTATTCACAAGGGACACAAATCGAAATTTCACTAGATTGATAGTTTCCACATAAATTTTCTCATAGGCAGTAGGGCATGCATCTAGGACTGACATTAGTAAAATTTCCCTTCTCTGTAGTAAGAAGGTGAAAGAATATCGGGATAACCCATCCACAACACGCAATCATTCAAAGTTCAACACCCATGTTCGAAATACGACCGTATGTAGGTACTAAAAATCACTGAAGGTTGGGGAAATTTCAAGTCTCTGAAGTTGACTTACAGAGACCTCCAACCCCACAATTCCTACCCCAGCAGCCTGGAGTCAGTTAACCTTTTTTCTAATAACCGTGGTGTCTAGGCCAGCTTCCGTGCACCTACACTAATCCCACAAGGTATTTGCTATCCCCACCAGCATAAGTATTGGGTAACTCTATCCACCAAGGCTTGGACAGAAAGGAAAAACTAACAAAGTGCTTTATGCCCCGCCGGTCTGAACCTGGAGTCAGTTAACTAGACAAAGAGTTCATGTTTTCTTACAATACAACCTACAAAGCTACAACTCCAACTGTTTTTTAATGAAGAAGCTACAAATGTTTTAAATGGAAATTATAAAATAAAAATAACATTCGACCCTCCTTTGTCCTATCCCCGGCAGCCTGGAGTCCGTTAATGACAAAGTGTTTGTATTTTCTTACAATACTACAAAGCTACAACTGTTTCAAATGGAAGTAAGACATAGGTAATATGTCCCAAACTCTAATGTCAAAGGTATAGACAGCTGGTAAGCTTCAATAACAAAATTAGATGAGAAAAAGATGGCGGTAAACAAATCATATAGAAATGTATGAAAGAAGTTGAAAGTATACAAGGAGATAGCAGCTTTTGAGCACTTAAAAGTTAATGAGAGCTCGATTAATTATAAATAAATAGTGAAAAATTACACTTATAATGACCGAGATACGTGGGATGGAGAAAGTGTTCTTTATCAGGAGAAGAAAAGGTACCCCGAGAGAGATCGTTAATTATTTAAAGAAGAAAGTTGAAAATGTTGAAAGACTGCTCCTACAAATAAAGAAAAGAATAAAAGACGAAATAAACAGAACTAACCTTTGTCACAAAAGAAAGCAATGGTTCCACAACTAACTTAGTCACTGACATGATGAACTCCTCACAAGTAGTTTTCAGGCTTTTCTCCAATTCCTGCATTCGAAGAAGTTTTTTACCATAAATTAAACTTCTAAAAAAATTGTATTCATCATTTATATAGCCATCTATTCCACCCTAGCCAACTTTTACCAGGGATGAGGGTTTATAAAGTCACACTTGTCCATGTAAATGTCGATACCCTTGTTTCAGAGAAAAGGAAGAGGGCAAGCAGAAGGTGATATAAGAAAGGAAGGAGAAAGAATTATCAAGCATAATGGATATAAAACTATGATGACAAACTAAAAGGAAGGGGCATCAGTATTATTAGTAAATACTCCCTCCGTCCCAATTTATGTGATATTTGTATGGCTATAAATCATCTCGTTAAGCGTACAAGGTAAAGTTTAAAGTTAAATTGTTGCTAAATAAGGAAATGTATCATTCTTTTTGGAACGATCTTAAAAGGAAAGTGTATCACATAAATTAGGACAGAGAGAGTAAGTGGTTTTATTTTCCACAGAACTATGGTGAAGAAAATAAAATTGTCTTAGCAGTACAATTGGGATAGAATACCAGCCCGAAGCCAATATTAAGACCTTTGCATGATCTTGAGAATTCACAAATTTGTTGCAATGGATGCATCTAGGAATTTCACCGATGGTTATACTACATATCACAGATAATGTTAATGGAACTCCAACACCATTTGGCATATATTGATATAATTTATTTGATTTATGGAGCTCATGAATAACTAAGAAAAATGACAGGAGAAGATACAAGAAAACCAAATAATAAGAAGAAATGAAACTGACCAGCATCCTAGATAGACCTGTCCAGACAGAATTTACCTAACATAAGAAAATTAAGCGCTTGAATGTCACTTTTTCCCATCCCTGGCTGTGTAGAAAGGAAGATGAATTCCACGAGAAGCAATTTCCTCTGGGAAGGAAATTATGAAAAGAAAATAGTTCATCTGGTGGCAGGAGCTTATAAAAGATAAAGAAGGTGGGGTATTAGCTTTGAAAATTTTAAAATAAAAGTCTGTTGTGCAAGTGGTTATGGAGATACAACGATAATAGAAAGGAACTATGGAAACTGTCAAATTAGGCATTGGGCCTAACTCACACCCCAAAAGCTAGCTCAAAGGGAGAAGGATTGTCCAAGCCTTATAAGGAGGCCAAGGATCACATCCCACACCGATGTGATACATTTCTCTTCACCCCCCTCACGCCCAGATCCGGACATTTTTATCTGGGTGACACTGTCTGGTCTGGAGCGTGCACATTCATGGACCGGGGGAATTTTTTCACCCCCCATTGGTCCGGGACTGGTCAATTGGTCCGGGACCGGTCAATTGGTCCGGGGGCATTCTGCCCCTTTTTTTTCGAGGGTCCACATCGGAACGGGCATGGGCCTAGCTCTGATACCATGTCAAATTAGTTATTGGGCCTAACTCACACCCCAAAAGCTAGCTCAAATGGAGGAGGATTGTCCAAGCCTTATAAGGAGGCCAAGGATCTCATCTCACACAGATGTGGTATATTTCTCTTCAGAAAAAGAATGTTCGGATCTGGACGTGAGGGGGTGAAGAGAATATACCACATCAATGACGGACGAAACCCTGGGCTCCTTATAAGATTTGGGCAATCCTACTCCCTTTGAGCTAGCTTTTGGGGTGTGAGTTAGGCCCAATGCCTAATTTGACAAGGAATCAGAGTCAAGCCCAGGCCCGATCCTATGTGGGCCCCCGAAAAATAAAAAAGAATGTCTGGATCTGGGCGTGAGGAGGGTGAAGAGAATATACCATATCGGTGGCGGACGAGAACCATGAGCTCCTTATAAGGCTTGAGCAATCCTCCTCCCTTTGAGCTAGGTTTTGGGGTGTGAGTTAGGCCGGCTCAATGCCTAATTTGACAGAAACAATTAGTGGACACTAGATATGGGAGAGAATAATTCTGGACACCTGGTGTAATTTTTGTGCCTAATCCCCCAAGTACGGATAAACTAGGAGTGTGATGCAGGTTGATGGTTAGAATAGAAATTGTCAAATTATGACGATTGTCGATACTAACAAGTTTGGAATTTAGGTGTAGATTGATTAATTAAGTGATATATGTTCATACAGAAGAGTCAACCTAAATACATGAAATGCAAGGTAAGGTTGCGTACAATAGACCCTTGTGGTCCGGCCATTCCCCGGACCCCGCGCATAGCGGGAGCTTAGTGCACCGGGCTGCCCTTTTTTTTTTTAGTCAACCTAAGTACATGACGATTATTTTTCTTAATGAAATGAGAGCGCTAAATAAAAATACTACAACCCATTGATACTAAAAGCCACTCAAGTGAAAACTGCTGTAAACTAGTGGAGCAGATACCTTTTTGGCGTCAATTTGACTTTCCAAAACTCGTGGAGATAACGTTCTAGCTAATGAAGTTGATCTCGACCAGTCAAAGATTGATGCCTGACCCCTTAGAATCCGCCTCAGATGCTCCTGGAAATTTATAACAAATGCAAAAGAAAATTTTACAATCTAGCAGTCAATCAAACATTAATCTAAAGCTAATAAATTGGGCACATGTAGCACGAGATTTGAAGGCTTAAACTGATGGTCCATTCCCCTACAGAATAGGAGACGGTCAATGGCTTTGAGATGAGATTAGAAAATCTTTTCTTTATAACCGAAAAATCCCCGAGGTTCAGTAACGCACAGTTTGAAGCTCAGATTTGAAGGTTTAAACTGATGGTCCATTCCACTACATAATAGGAAACAGTCAATGGCTTTGAGATGAGATTAGACAATCTTTTCTTTAACCAAGAAATCCCCGAGGGTCAGTTATGCACGGTTCGAAGCTCAGTAGATAATGGGCCTACCCCTCTACCTTTCTCAAATTAAATACCAGACGCCTCTTGTCTGCAGCAAAGTTCGAACCCATAATGTGCGCCTAACCCGCATATCACGCGCTACACTCTTACCATTACATCAAAGCCTTGAAAGCGAGAATTTCAGACAATATTTGTTGTTGTTGGGCTACGATGACCTTTTCTCAGACATACTGGGATACTTTAACATGGACTTATAGAAGCCTTTGAAGAGTTTCACGATAATGGGGGTTATATACTTGACTCGTTCTCGTTTATTTTCACATTGTTCTTTTTCTGGGAATTGTGGCAGAGATCTTTCAGCAACTTGGGTGCGGTGCAGCATAGATGTTTCTCTCATCTAAGCTTGTTCTTTGCATCAATTTTTGGGTTTGAAATATTCTAGCAAGAGAAAACTTTACGGAGAAGAGCAATGTTTGGAATTGTATGATGCATTTGGCTTGAAGGAAATTCGAGAACATTATTGGACAACAAAGTGTCTCCAGCCTATGTGTTGGATAGAACAATTATTTTGGCACACCACAGCAAGATCTTTACTCCGGCTAGCATCACTTGGACTTTAGAGATTTTTTTCCTTTTCGGTGACAGGATCTTCAGGGAGATCGGGTGGCACCTCTGTTTGGACTGGCCCTATCCTACCACCACCCAATCTTCCCACCTGACAACTATTCATCTACAGCTCTATCATGGTATACGTACAAGTACACCACTGTCTTCACGATCATGGATCGGATCAGAATCTTATACATGGGATAGTCTGTCACTTGAGTATTAGCACCATCTGACTCAGAGCCATAAATTTGTGAAGGAAGCAGTTTGTAAGTTTGACTCTAAATTAAGATTTTGATTTGAAATGATGACTAATGCTTCAATTTTACTGAAAACCAAGGGAAAAATTAACTCTAAGACATAACTGTGCATGATGCAGCATGCATCCATGAGTAGTGTCAGCCAGAGTTACCATAAGGATAAAATCAGGGAAGTTGTGAAGGAAAATGACGAGGGTTCAAACTTGACAACGGAGATCAAATAGGTTACTTAGTGTGAATTCACTGAAGTTAACTTTCCATTTCTTTTTAATTCCATAAGAGATGTTTTCAATCAAATATTGCATAGTGGAAACAGCCGCTCTACCTACCAAGGTAGAGGTAAGGTCTGCGTACACTCTACCCTCCCCAGACCCCACGTTGTGGGATTTCACTGGGTATGTTGTTGTTGTTGTTGTTGTATTGAATAGTGGAAAGAGTAAACTCTGCCTTTATAACAAACTAGAAAAATATCCAAAAAGAGCTTCTTCTCCAATTCAGATAATGTTATAATCTAAGAAAAATACATCTGCAACAGAGAAATGATGGACAATGAAGAAATGAATACCAATGAAAATAGTACTCTCAATACTCACCAGCAAATGTGAAAAATCAAGCTCCTTGTGTGTGACTGAAAATTCTATGTCGAATGGGGCAATCTGGAAGGCATCTTAAGTTAGAATCCTGCAGTTATGACGAACTAGGAATTTCAAAAGAAAGTAAGAGAAACCTGCCTGCTCCCTCAGGATGAGTAGATGCTTTATTAGGAAAAGTTGTGCATCCATTGATGATGATCTTTTGCCAATAAGTTTGCTAGCTTTCTGAAGGAATTAAAAGTTTAGCAATAACAAACAGCATATTGACAAAAAATATTAGTGATACAACATCAAAAATTTCTCAGCATAATCAGCAGAACAATCAAATAGATGAACTTCAACAAAAGAAACTTACTTGAATGGATAATGAGCAGAACTCTACAGCTTCCTGAGAAAGAAAAACAGGAAATAAGGATCCAGAAGCATCTGGTTACGATTAGAAGGGGCACTGATAGCAAAAGTAACTGCTTACCTGAGCTAATCCAGTAAAAACAGCTGATTCTAGAGAACAATACAGTTTTGATAGACATGATATGGTTTTCTCCAGGGGAGGATACCAGGTTCCGGAAACATCTTGATTTTGTTCAGTCTGCACCAAATTTAAAATAAGGAAGCAGGGTATGGTGCAAAATAGCCCCAAAAAAAAAAGTAAGGAGACATAGAATATGGTGCAAAATAGCAGAAAAGCATGTTTGACAGCAAAGAGGCAAGGAAAAATATCTGCAAAAAACAAATTCAGGTTACATAAATTAACTTATTTTCTTCTAAAACAATTTATTGATATACAGCAAGTCTTTAAGAAGGTTGCCAACCTAGCACACTTGACCTATTGAAAATAAAATAACCAATAAAGAGCTCTATACTAACAGAAATCCTAAAACTCTTTCTCAAAAAGAACAAAGAATTTTAAAATACAAATTCCATCAGACCTCTAATTTTCAATTTTTACACCTTGAAACTTTAATATAGCTTGCTTCACACGGTCCAGTAAATGTCATCCAACTAGAATCAAGGATCAAGAAGAGTCAGTTCACACCCTTAAGCAATATATTGATTACAGAACCATAAAAAGATAATATATCAGTGTTGTCAAAGGCGTGAAACAGCCTCTCTATCCTGTAAAGGTAGAGGTAAGGCCTATGTACATCTTACCCTCCCCATACCCCACTTGTGGGATTACACTGGGTATGTTGTTGTTATTGTTGTTTAGTGTTGTCAAAGGCGCGCTTAAGCCTTGAAGCGAGGCGCAAAACATGTAGAGCGCTTCGCCTCGCTTTATGGGTGATTCAGTACCGTTATCAAGGCTCTAATGCATACTTTTCCTTGCCAATGAGCGTAATCCTAAAGATACGACACTAAACAATTGATATTTCACTTTATCGAAAATATTTTTCAATTTCTTGGCCACATATTTGTTATTCATGCTTATGATTATTATTCTTGGACTACACATACACATTTGTATTTTTGCCTTTTTTCATTAAAGCTCACATTTTATTTGCGCTTAAAGCCCCAAAGGACCTTTGAGCTTTTTTGCGCTTTTCGCTTTTGATAACACTGATATATCAAACTGCAAACTTCTCCACCAAAATCTTACACAGACCAAAGAAAACAAGATAAAGATAAAAGCCATCCTAGCTCTTACTTCCTCTGAAGATATATGTTACAGAATTCAACTGAATACCCATCACAAGACAAAGAGTTTGGCACTTACAGATGGTGAATCCAATTCTGCTGAAACAGATTGCTCCAACTTTTTAGGGTAATCAAGATCCTCATCTGAAGGAAGGTAGTTTGCAATCTGAAAACAAAGCAGGGAAGAAGGCAGACCAAATTATTTGTAGACCACTGGTTGATTGTGAGAAAGTTCCAGCATACAGAACCAAACATACATATGCACTTCTTACTCCAGTTATCCCAATTTATATGGTCTAATTTCCTTCTCTTATCAATCCCAACTTATCATATTCCCCTAATAGATGACAGTTTCCATTTCCATTCAAATCCATTGAAACTCCGACCAACAACTACTATGCCTCACTCCTAACTAGTTGGGGCTGGCTATATGAATCATCACTGACAATGTTTCCCATTTAAACTCATCTCAAGCTAACATTGTACAACATTGAAGCTCATACCGCTTTGCATTATTAGTCCAAACAAACGATGCACAGAGTAGAAATGGAAGCATGGCAGGAAGGAGAAAAGATCAGCTCGGAGACCGAATGAACTCTGAACAAATATCAAATGAACAGTAGCAAAAATAAGGTAAACACAAGCAAAATTTCCTCATAATGATGGATAGGCCTCTATTTTTCCATAAATTTGTAAATAAGTAGTGACATAGAGTTGTGGGGGCTTTTTCTGGGATCTTATCCCTTTTTGGGGCTTTGGGTTTGCAAAATTATTCTTAGCTATCAAAAGAGAGAAACTATAATGTACAACCTTTTAAATTTTCATTTTTCCTTAGTATCTCCAACACTCAAATAAAACCAGGTAATTCATAAAAGGATGGAGTACATACTAGTTTCAAATTACAAGAAGTTACTCAACATCACATAAACTGGTATAATTCACTCAAGAGCCTCTTGGATATGTCCAATTGTCAGAAGTCTGCCACAAAGCATATTCCTTCCACAGCGCAAGGGTCCATCTTTCGATGAAATTATCATGATAAGCCAATTATAAGAAAGAATGGAAAGATAAGTGCTTCAAACTCCAACGGAAATCCCTCATTTTCACTAATTGGCGATTCTGTTCGAAGGTACTACATATCACAACAATGGAAGATAGTGCAGCTAAGAGAATAATAAACAGAAAAAGTTAAGCTATTGCACAAGAGTATATACCATGAAATACTACCTGCTTATGTTTGAGTATAAACGAACGTTCCACTTTTAACTGCAATCTTGCAATAGGGGAAAAAAGGCCTAATTTATCCAGCAACTAATTTTGGCACTATTCATTTATCCATGAGGGTGCTGATTATGTGGTAAAATCAAGGCAAGCAGAGAATAATAAAGAGATTAAAGTGAGTGGCACAATTTTATGAGCAAAGTTTAGCATAATATGATCTCATATCCGAGTAACAGATAAGCCGCCAAACAGCATTTAAATAAAATTCCCAATCAATACTTTAGATGTTACCTCATCACGGATATAGGTGCGAGCACGAAAAGTTAATCGCTCATGAACATCTGCTAGAATCCTGTCCAGTGTTGGACGTAGCCCAGCCAATGACTCCCCCCGTCTGCTCAGTTGTTCTCCTAGAACTTCAACTTTAAGGATATCAACCAGTTCACAAAGAACATCCAGGTTTGTTTCGTGAATAAGTTTAGGACGCAATGTATCATATAGGAAAGTACACCTGCAGTTGGTAGGAGTCAAAGGTTCACATTAGAGGTAATTGCAACCTTAAGACACATAAAGATCAAGTTTACTAATCAAAGAAATAAAGCTCAAGTTCCAGCAGCTTCAGGGGCATATAGATAATACTTCCTTTGTCCCATTTTATGTGACACACTTTCCTTTTTAGTCTATCCAAAAATGAACGACATCTTTTTTTGAAATAATTTAATTTTTGAACTTACAATTCTAATATGATATCACACAAATATATATGGCCTGTCATAGACCACGAGTTTCAAAAGTCCGTCTTTCTTTCTTAAACTCCATGCACAGTCAAACATTGTCACCTAAAATGGGACGGAGGGAGAAAAACGTGTCAATGTTTCATTAAACTGTTGTAACTGGACCAACCGAGAGATGGGTCAGGAGCATGTGAATTTAGATGCTATGCACAGGATATCCATATCATGTTATGCAGAGATAACAAGGAAATGTAATTGTACTGGATGTAAGCTCAAACATATGATTTCCCATGGACTACATAAATAAGATGGTTTTTTAATCAAATAAATATATTTTCATTCATAAACATGGCAAAAAAGTTGTCGTATACAGGGGTATATAAAAGGTATAGAATCTACAAAAATAAATGATTTTTTACAAACTCCACCCAATCCTCTATACTCTATGGGTGCACCAGAAGAAAATAAGTGATCGGAGACTGAGGAATCCTCGACCGAAAACTCGACTCTACCCCCTCAAAAGCTCTCTTGTTTCTCTCTCTCCAGACAACCCACATTAACGCAAGAGGGACCACATTCCATGCCCTGTGTCTTCTCCCACTCAGCCAACAAAACAACAACTCTTTCCTAGTTTTTGGCATGCCCATGAAGTACCAAACCACCTAAGCATATGCCACCATAACCTCATGGTTAGACCACAGTGTAGATGATCCACGTCGTCGCCCACCTCCTTGCACATGTAACGCCAATGACATAAACAACCTTTCGCTTTTTAAGATTTTTCGCTATCAAGATCACCCTCTAGTAGTTAGCCAAGTGAAAAATGCATACATTTCTCAGCACCTTAGGTATCCAAATTGCATTACATGGAAAAGCATCCACCTCCCTAACCAAAAGTTTCTCATAAAATCACTTAACGGAGAACCTTCCATTATTCCCCACAAACCCCGCCACAAAACATTAGGGTTATCAAACTGAGTGACTTGCTTATGGAGAGTAGCCATCAATCATTGAAACTCTGTCACCTCCCAATAGTGGAAGTTCCTTTTAAATCTCAAGTCCCAAAAGAACTCTCCACCTTGTGTCCCTCTAATTTGCTAGATAGTCGGGTCTCTTTGGATATGTTGTAAACTTGTAAAGACTCTGGAACTCATCTTTTAAAAAAGTTGTTGCCACGCCAGCTATGACCCCAAAATTTAGCTCTCCTTCCGCCTCCGACCTTAAATGAGATATTACACAAATCATCCACAAAACCCCCATCTACGACCCCGTATTTATCAACTATCATCCCTCTCCAAAAAGCTTGTACCTCCAACCCAAATCTCCAAAGCCATTTTTCTAGTAAAGGTTTGTTGAACACCTTTAAATCTTTTATACCAAGGCCTCCCTTTTTTTAAGAGATGCGATAGTCTCCCACCGTACTAAGTGAAACTTCTTTGTCCCATCCACTGCATAAAAAAAGGGCAGCCCAGTGCACTAAGCTCCCGCTATGCGCGGGGTCCAGAGAAGGGCTGGACCACAGGGGTCTATTGTACGCAACCTTACCTCACGTTTCTGCACCCATGACCTCCTGGTCACATGGCAGCAACTTTACCAGTTACTCCAAGGCTCCCCTTCATCCCATCCATTGCATCCTAAAGAAAATTTCTTTGAATCTTTTCCAACTTTCCTATGACCGAAGTTGGAGCATGAAACAAAGCCATGTAATAAGAGGGGATGCTCGATGAAGTGCGCTTATTAAGCACTTCTTTCCCTCCCTCGGACAAATATTTATTCTGCCACCCAACTAATCTCTTCTCCACCCTCTGAAGAGCCGGATTCCACACCTATGATCCTTATTTGAAGCAACAGTAAATCAAAATAGGTATTCGGGAGAGCTCTAACCCTACAATTCAAATCTTGGGCGAGCGATCCAATATCCTCCACCTCTCCTAGGGGATAATCTCACACTTCCTCAAATTAATTTTAAGTCCTGACACCACCTAGAACCAAGTAAGAACTTGGCCTAAATAATCCAGTTGGGTCTCCCACATTCTTTACCAAAAAATAATTGTTTACCCACCTTTTGAGTTAAAGCTTATACTTATGTTTTGGGGAATAAGCCAAGGCTTATACTTGAAGGACCTAATTTGCCTTGAAATAACTATAACTTGCACATGTAACCTCCACATTTGTATCTCGAAGAATTAAGGTCATAAAAAGCAGTTGAAACTTCGCAGGAGCAAATGTTAACCACACTAACTTGATAAATAAACATAGCACATATTCACAACTGATGGCTGGAGCAACCTGCAGATCTAAACCAGATGGGAAATCTGAGCAGCTCTTTCAAAGGAATAGATAGGCGTAGATCCCACAGGACGGCTTCAAATTCAAAACTAGGAACTAATATTGTGCTAACACTAAGATCTAAAACGACAATCACTAAGCTAATGGGTTGCCTCATAGTTCACACTGATTCTTATTAGCACACAAATAATGTCTGAAAACGTTTACACCCACTTACCACCTAAGTTGCTCAGACTCGGGTGCGGGTATCTGATACGAGTACGGATATGAATGTGTCGGATTCGGCAAAATCTAAAATTTAAGATTCGGGGTGCGGATCCATGAATAGATACGGGTGCCGGGATTCGGCTAAAAAAAATCAAAATTATAAAAATAGAGCTATAAAGACCCCAACTTCTTTTAAGCTCTCTGGTTCTTCCCTCAAAAGAGAAAAAGAACGCCATTCAAGGCCTTCCACCGACTCCTCTTACAAATCGCTACTATTGTCTACCATAAGTCAAAACTCAGAACACAACCCCTTGAATTCTTGTTTCTCTCTATTTGGCCTGAAACATGACGCAGCGAATATGAGACAAAAGGACTTTAATATTGAAGGTATGTCATTTCCCATGTCTTAAATTTGTTTTATCTTTCATTTTGAGAAATCAAAATCTCAATTTTTCCCCAAATTTGTCCATGGACTCCAGTCAAAGTATCCGAAGTTGGTTGACCGTATCTGAAACGTATCCCGCACCCACACCCTGTTGAGACGGATGTCGCGCAACTTAGCTTACCACTGATAGCAACTCTGGCCTAGGGAGGTTTCAGCATTGCACAAGCTACCAAATCCTACAAGAAAAAACAATATAGATAATTCCCCCCCCCCCCCACCAACAAACCAAGACAAGAAAAAGAAAAAACATGAAAGGAAATGAGTAAGCAGCAAAATGGTTCAAATGAAGAAGAACCCCACAAGAGAAGTTAGGCAACTCACAGAGGATCTATAAGAGGAGTCAAACTCGAAATGTCCTCTGACGATGATGGGAAGAAGTGATTGAAGAGTTGATGCTCTAGCTGACACACCTGCATTTAAGATATCAAAATAAAGTATGGAGAGACTTATATATCACAATTTTACCCTAATATGCCTTCAGCAAGACATTGTTAAAAGCAACTTCTTATATTAACTTTGGCAATAGTGATTCACGGAAAACATATAGAAGTTCTGATTCCTTCCCCAAAGAAATCAAGGCCGCTATAGTTTTAGTTCACTTATACTAAATCCAATTAGATGAAATATTAATCCACACTAAGATGAGCTAAACCTTTTAAAAAAAGGTAAGACGTGGCTCTCTTATTTTTTATTTTTTTTATAAGGAGACGTGGCTCTCTTATTTACAACTAACTACTTTGATATTTTTGAGAATGAGAACAAATTACTTTGAATTCATCCTGTCAAATAAAAAGAAAAATGAATGTGGATTACTCATATGACTTTCAAGACCGGGAGGTCAACTTTGAATTGTCTTTTCTTCTTCTTCTGATCCCCCATCCCACCCCCACATCCACCAAAAAAAACCATCACCGTCACTGATAAGTTATGTTATTTTGTGTTTTGATGATTTGCCAAACATTAGAGGAACCAGATAGGGACCAGGTATGCGATCCGTTCACTTGGTTGTCGTACATTCAAGACTATAGTTGTAAAGATGTATTGTTCACTGGCAGTAGTACAGCAGCACAGTTGCAGCTCACTAGAGGCCAAACCAAAAGATGGATTATCTCTATCTCTTCACACATGCTCCCCAATATATATATACAACATGTTACAAGGTTTAACCAAACACTTGCAAATCTGAAAATCACATTCTCTCAAGTGCTAGTCGTCATTGCTTTCTAGGTTCTCTCAAGAACAAAGTTGCTACAAACTCAAGGACCAGATCCCGACACTGAAGATGTCTAAGTCCTTTAGTTTGTTTTGAATCTTTGTTATTTTGTTCTTTATTTATAATCCTACACTACTTTCAATAAAGTGTCATTGTAAGACAGATTTCAACCTTTGTTGATTTGTGTTCTTGGCTAGAGTTAGTCAAGGTTTGTTGCTTTGCAATAGAGTTATTGTAAAGGGCTTACAATAGAGTTATTGTAAGGGGTGAGGGATTAATAGTTTAATTACTAGATTGCAATAGGTTGTAATCTGAAGTTGCTCAGTTAGTGAAGTTGGAAATCCTACTTGGTAGGTCATGGTTTTTAATCTCTTGAGCAAGGAGTTTTCCACGTAAATATCGTGTGTCATTTACTTTCTGTCTTCACTTAAGGGAACGGATAGAGAACATGATTCTCTATATTGTTTGGTGGACTCTTAGTTTCTATCAATTGGTATCAGAGTAGGTGCTTTCTAAAGGGTTAACATCTAGAAAATATCTCTCTCATAACTGCTCCACCAAACTTAGAGGAAGGACAATCTACCATAACACCACCAAGGTTCAGCGGAAAGTACTATGGGTGGTGAAAGACAAGGATGCATGATTCCATCATGGCTGAAGATTCTGAGTTGTGGGACATCATTTGTGATGTCCTCATGTTCCTATGAACACAGATCTATCTGGTTTTACAACTACTCCAAAGTCAAGGAAGGAATACAATGATGTGGACAGAAAGGCAGTAGAGAAGAACTTCAAGGCCAAGAAATCCTCGTGTGGCATTGGACCAGATAAGTACAATCGTGTCTCATCTTGTGAAACTGCTAAATATATCTAGGAAGCTCTCAAAACGGCTCATGAAGGAACCACTCAAGTAAAGGAGTCCAAGATAGACTTGCTCACCATAGAGTATGAGCTGTTCAAAATGAGAGAGGATGAGTCAATCCAAGATATGCATACCAGGTTCACCTCTATAATAAATGAGCTTCACTCACTCGGAGAAGTCATTTCAACCAACAAACTAGTCAGAAAATTACTTGGTGTCGTGCCAGATTCTTGGGAAGCAAGGTAAATGCCATATACGAAGCCAAGAACTTGAAGACTAACCATTTATTCGCTAATTGGCAATCTCAAGACTTACGAGATAAAGAGAACTAGAAAAAATCTTGAAAAGAAAGAGCCAAAGAAAGAGAAGAACCTCGTTCTCAAGGCTGCCAAAAGTGACTCAAGCAGTGACGAATCTGATATGGCATACCTCACCCGTATATTTCAAAAGATGGTTCGAAGAAATGGTGGGATCCCAAGAAAAGGAACTCCAACAGAAACATTAAAGGAAATGGCAAATGTTGCCACAAGTGTGGGAGGCCTAGACACTTCATTAAAAATTGTCCTTCACAAGCAGGAAAATCAGAAAAATAGTATTGAAAAGACTGCTAAGAGGAATCAGGTCCCTAATAAGAAGGTCAAGAGGAGATGTAGTTGATGACCTGGTAAATCAAGCTCTTGCTGATTGGGGAGACTTCTCCAGCAAATCTGAAGATGATGATGACCAAGGTGATACATCTATGATGGCCATTGACAATGAACCTTCAGAATATGAGTCAATTTTTGCACTCATAACCAAATCAGATGTTGTTGATGATGAGCAAAAAGAGGTAAACTTTCTCGATGTTCATAAAAACTTGAAAATTTACTCTCAAGAGAAACTAATATCGTTAGCAAATCTGTTAATCGATGCTTATCACAATCTTGTTAAAGAGAAGAGTGCTCTAAATGAAGAAATTGGTGATTTAGAACAAGAGGGATGATTTGGTAGTTTCCATTGTAGATTTGAAAGAACATGTTGATGAGGTAACTAAAGAAAACACCATGTTAGAAAATCAAATGAAAAAATGGATGGATACTCACTCTAAAGGAAAGGGTGTAGCTAGTGAGACTCAATTGGAGCTTGAGAAGGAGCTTAAGAAAACTAAAATGAGTCTCACTACTGAGATAGAAAGAAACAGACAGCTACAGGAAGAATTAAAAAGAGGAAAAGTGAATCTTGATAAGTCGCTTCACTGAACCTGGTCCTCTGATGTAATTACCTCTATGTACAATAATAAAGGTGGGTGTAGGCAAAGTCTTGGTTTTGAAAAAGAAAAAACTCCTTATAATCTTCGTAGCAAATATGTCACTACAACTGAAAACTGGTTGTGAACTCATTGTGGTCAGACTGGTCATTACAAGAGTGCATGCAAAGCCAGATTACAGTCACTTCAGAAAAATAAGAATTTTGTTGTGAATGGATTCACAAGGACCTAGTCCACGAAAAAGAAAAAATGTCTTACCTGCTTGGACTAGAAGAAGCCTGATTCATTCATTTTACAATTATAAGGGACCTAAACTGATTTGGGTTCCCAAATCTAATTAGTTCTGTTTGCAGGATAGGGTGAGAGGATGCAATCAAAGATAGTATATGGATAATGGCTGCTCAAAGCATATGACTGGTAAAATGGATGATTTTCTCTCACTCAAGGCCTTTCAAGGTGGGAGTGTGTCCTTTGGTAATGGCAAGAAAGAATATATTCTTGGTGTTGGCAAGATTAGGAAGACACTCTCACATGCAATTGAGAATGTGTATTATGTAAATGGGTTAAAATATAGCTTGTTAAGTGTGTCACAAATCTGTGATAAAGGAAATAAAGTGAAATTCTTGTCGTGTGCTCTTGCACAATCACCAATCTCAAAACTGGTGAAGTGGTGCTAATAGCAAAAAGATTCAAGAATATATATGTTTCAGATTTTAACTCTTTGAATGGTAGTGATTTGACATGCCTAAGTGCTATGGATGATGATGTTGAGCTTTGGCACAGATGACTAGGACATGCAAGTTTTTCATTGCTGAACAAACTTGCCGTGAAGGACCTGGTCCGTGGGCTACCAAATGCCAAGTTCAAAGATCACAAGACGTGTGATGCTTGCATAAAAGGGAAGCAGGTCAAATCCTCCTTTAAACCTAAGAAAGAAGTGAGTACCTCAAGGCCACTTGATCTTCTTCACATGGATCTTTGTGGACCAATAAGGATCCCAAGCAGAGGAGGAAAGAAGTAGATTTCTGTGATTGTTGATGATTACTCCAGATTCACTTGGACTCTATTTTAAGAACCAGGGATGAAACATTCCTTGTGTTCGTTGTCTTTGTGAAACAGATTTAAGTGAAACTGGAAAATAATATTGTGAGTATTAGATATGATCATGGTACTGAGTTTGAAAATGCCAAATTTGAAGAGTTTTGTGCTGAAAATGGTATAAGTCACAACTTTTCTGCTCCTTGAACACCTCAGCAAAATGGTATTGTGGAGAGGAAAAACAGGACACTTGAAGATATGGCTAGAACAATGTTGATAGCAAGTGGTGTATCTAAAGATGTTTGGGCTGAAGCTGTCAACACTGCATGTCATGTGATCAACAGATGGATGTTCAGGTCCCTGCTTGAGAAGACTCTTTATGAATTGATCAATGGGAAAAAGCCCAAGCTTACTTACCTAAGAGCTTTTGGATGCAGATGCTTTGTTTTCAACAATGGTAAGGAAGTCTTGGAAAAATTTGATGGAAAAAGTGATGAAGGAATCTTTCTTGGTTACTCATCTCACAAGAAGGCATACAAGGTCTACAACAAAAGAACTCAGTGTGTGGAGAAAAATGTGCATGTGATCTTTGATGAATCAAATGAATTGGGTGATAAAGGGACACTCAATGATGAAGCTGAAGATGGGGAATTTTCAAGAGTCTGATGAATCAATAGAAATCTCAAATGGAAAGACTGATTTGGTGAGTCAAATCAAGCAAAGCAATTAAAAAGATGCAGTAGAGTCTACAGAAGGCACAGAGGAACCTGGTCCCGTCGTCCCATCATTACTCCACTTGAAGCTGAACATCGAGTAGTTGATGTCGTATCAGGCACTCTTGAAGCTAGACAAAGAAGTGGAAGGCATGCCTCTGTTGATGTCAATAATGGATCGAACATGGAAAACATGGTCCCTTTATTCCTGCAGTTCAAGTATCCAACAGGAAGCATGTTTGCCTTCACTTCAAAATGTGATTACTCCCTTAGACTCTGGGTATTCAAACTAGATCTAAGGCGAGAAACATGCTTGCCTCCACAGCCTTCCTGTCACAAATTGAACCCAAGAATATCAAGGAAGCATTGAAAGATCCTGACTAGATAGTAGATATGCAAGAAGAGCTCCGTCAATTTGAAAGAAACAAGGTGTGGCACCTGATCCCTAGACCCTCAAACAGAACAGTGATTGGGACTAGATGGATGTTTCGCAATAAGCTTGATGAATTTGGAAACACTACAAGAAACAAGGGAAGGCTAGTGGTTCAAGGCTACAATCAAGAAGAAGGGATAGACTATGATCAAACTCTATTGAAGGCTAATTTACCCTTTTAACACTATCATGTGGAGTGTGATTACCTGATTTATGGTGTTGTATTCAGTAACTTCTTTGGTCTTCCATATGGTTTCCTCCTAACAAAGATCTTTGTCAAACGGTTGTGGAAACAGAGGTACAAGGCTGTGTGAAGAAAAATCTGGTTTATGGTGACGTGCATGAGTGCCGATGTTGGTGTTGCAGAGGAACTAGATAAAGTTGTTGACAAAGAAGTTACTGAAGACAGCACCACAAAATCAGGTAATCACAATCCACATGATAGTGTTAAAGGAGTAAATGAGCCTTCAATAGAGTTTGAGGGGACATTATCTGAAATGGGTCATGGTAGGACTAATATCTTGAAAAGTGAGGCTAAAATAATTGCTGGTTTTGTTGATACCTTACGGACTATGACAAGTAATAAAGGGGTTGAGGGAAGAAATGGTGCCTCAACCCAAGGAGAGTTTGAATCTCCAGCACTCAATACAGCTCTTATTTGGGATGAGACACCAGGTTCCTCACGGGTAAATATGGATGTTGATGTCGATCTCCAAACGGTGTCTACTATTATTGTGCCCCTGGGAGATCTTTCACCTGAGAAGGAACCTAGTTCCCCTAGTCCTGCTCATGCTGTTTATTCTGATGGCGATATTGTTCTGAGTTCTGTGAAAAAGAGGGCCACTGTTTTTAAAAAATAGAAGAAAAATGCACCTCTAGAAACAGATAGAAAACACATTTCCCAAAAGCCCTTCAGAACTAGAGGAGCGAAAAAGGCAGCACTGGAATCACTGGAATCTGCCTTACAAGCAAGTAAGGAAAAAGGCTCCAAAAAAAAGAGAAGTCAACCTGTGAAGAGTAGGCCGATTGATGAAGATGTTGTGGAAGATGAGGAAAATGAAGTGGAAAAGTTTCCACTTGTAAGAAAGAATTCAGCGAAGGGGAGAGAATAAAGGAAGGCTAGAGTTGTGATATCTGATGATGATGAGGGTGACAAGTTAGAAAAAGAGAAATGTGAAACTCGACCTCTCACTCAAAGGAAGAAAAAGGGTAGTACGAGTGAGGAACCTGGTTCCTCAAAGAAACAAAAAATTGTGATAGATGAGAAAGCAAAGAAAGAGATATTAAGGGGTCAAAAGGTACTGTTAGGCAGAGTGTTTGATTTTGATATTGCTAAGAAGTTTGGGATGAAGGAATTGCTTGAAATTGTTGAGTTCCAATAGTGGACTCACCTCTTTGTCCCACCGGCCCTAGTATGTATGAAGCAGAAGTGGCTGAATTCTATGTCAATCTATGTTATATTGATGATCACACTCTGGTCCTTTCCGTGAATGGGACAGAGTTTGAGTTGGATGAAATGAAGTTGGGTGAAATTTTGGGTGTCCCGACTAATGAGACGAAGACAGTTTTGGAAAGGCGGCTGATGCCTTCATGGAAATGATTGTAAAGAGGGAGGGGTCTGCTATTGGAGCAAGGCTTTTCAAGAAGGAGCTTAAGCCAGAGTATTAGCTCTTGTTTGCTCTAGTCAACAAAGTGATGCTTCCACGAGCTGAAGGAAGATCAATTGTTTCCATCGCAGACCTGGTCCTTCTTGAGGCACTGTCCACCTTCAATCCCATTAGTCTGTGAGCTCTCATGATAGAGCACATTATAAAGGTTGTTAACGCAAGGGAGGGCAGGCATGGTCTTCTATATGGTTTCCTCCTAACAAAGATCTTTGTGCATTTTAAGGTCAAAACGGGAAAGGCCACTTTGGGCACCTGAAAGCATATGATCACCATGGCAACTTTGGAGGAGTGTGAATGCCTGCCAAAGAAGTGTGGTGTTGGCAGCAATTCTACTATCTCGAGTCTGATTGAAGCCAAGAGAAGTCTATTGTTGAGATTCAACGACTCAAGGCTGAAAACGCTCCCCTGAGAGCTCAACTGGTTGAAAAGGCACAGGAACCTGGTTCTAGAGGTGTTGTGGAGGCTGCTAATGCTGAGAATGCGAAGTTAAAGGCTGAAATGAGAAATTGAAAGAGAAAATTGATGAACTTCATGACCATATGGTTCAGGATCAGCGCACCAGCAGTGAACGAGTGGATAGGCTCCTCAAGGCTCTAGCTCCTTAGCTCCCTCCATGTCCTTTAAGCCCTTGTCCTTATTCATGTTCTTAAGCCCTTGTCCTTGTTCATGTTCTTAAGCCCTTGTCCGTATTCCTGTTCTTAAGCCTTGTTCTCCTTTTATTTTAAATTCCATCCTTTTTGCTCCTTGTTCGAAATGACTTTAGTAGTTTTTGGCAGATTAATTATCATATCTTGTGTTGTATGAACTACTATGCTTTATTATGATTAATCAAATTTGGGTAATTACTTTGATTTATGCATCGACACTAACTTCTTGTTCCAGTTTTTGCTTCTGTTGTGTTGCCCAAGTGGCCATGAGTTAATGCTACTGAACGTCTTTTTGCTTGTGCCACTTTTATTACTCTAGGGGGAAATCAGTTAAAAAATGAAGGGGTAAATTGATATGTTGTGTTCGAGGGGAAGATAAGGGGTAAATTGATGTTGCCATTGTTAACATGTTGTATGCTTGAAAGATTGGTCTGATCCGCAGGGAGAACAAGTGGGAACCTGGTTCTCAGGGGGAATATCAACTTTGGGTTTGTCATCATCAAAAAGGGGGAAATTGATAAGTTATGTTATCTTGTGTTTTGATGATTTGCCAAACATTAGAGGAACCAGATAGGGACCAGGTATGTGATTTGTTCCCTCAGTTGTCGTGCATTCAACACTACAACTGTAAAGTTGTTTAGTTCACTAGCAGTAGTACAGCAGCACAGCGGCAACTCACTAGAGGCCAAACCAAAAGATGGATTGTTTTCATCTCTTCACACATGCTCCCAATATATATACAATATGTTACAAGGTTTAACCTAACACTTGCAAATCTGAAAATCACATTCTCTCAAGTGCTAGATGTCACTGCTCTCTAGGTGCTCTCAAGAACAAAGCTGCTACAAACTCAAGGACCAGATCTCAACACTGAAGATGTCTAAGTCCTTTAGTTTGTTTTGAGTCTTTGTCATTTTGTTCTTTATTTGTAATCCTACACTACTTTCAATAAGTGTCATTGTAGGACAGATTTCAACCTTAGTCAAGGTTTGTTGCTTTGCAATAGAGTTATTGTAAAGGGCTTACAATAGAGTTATTATAAGGGGTGGAAGATTAATAGTTTAATTCCTAGGTTGCAATAGGTTGTAATCTGAAGTTGCTCAGTTAGTGAAGTTGAAAATCCTACTTGGTAGGTCGTGGTTTTTAATCCCTTGAGTAAAGAGTTTTTCACGTAAATATCGTGTGTCATTTACTTTCTGTCTTTACTTAAGGGAACAGATAGAACCTGGTTCTCTATACTGTTTAGTGGACTCTTAGTTTATATCAATCACCATAAAAAGAACAGGCATCCAAGATTTGTTCTTGAATCTCCTTTTCATTTTTCCTACTAGAAGAAAATAAGGCAAGATGTAATAATCATACCATTCTCTAGTACAAAATATTGTAAATAGTACTGATGTCATTTGAATGTACCTGCATTAAATATGCACATCCAGATCTAGTTAAAGACGGCAATCCTTCTTTCCTCGAAAATTCAGAGATCCGCTGTTGCACTATACCTCTTATCTGCGTTAAATGAAACAGAATGAGTACGAACTAAATTGACAAAACAAGGAGAAGAAAAAAAATAACCAAGAAAAAAGTCACATATATATATAATGATTTTTTCCAACAAGGAAAAAAAGACAGAACTAAAAGGAGCAGCTTACTACTCACCAAGGAAAGGCGCTGTTCACAATAGAGTTTGTGACATTCTTCAAGAAGTTGAATATACTCTTTTCTAGGTGTTCTGCTTTCAATTTCCTCCAAGATAGGCTTAAGCTGCAGGTAACTAAGATCATTTGGTTCATGGATTACATAGTAAAGCTAGTCTTAGTAATACTCACTGTTTTTTTCAGATTAGTAATATTCACTCTCATACAACGAATTAATAGAGTTTCTATAAACTAAAAAGCAAGGAGATGTTCCAATGTTACCTCATTTGCTGCAGCCTTGAAGCGTACATATATTATAGATGACTCTATACCCTCGGCAAAAGATGTTTTGCTACCACCACTACTTCGTA
Source organism: Anisodus acutangulus (assembly GCA_029783415.1). Classification (NCBI taxonomy): domain Eukaryota; kingdom Viridiplantae; phylum Streptophyta; class Magnoliopsida; order Solanales; family Solanaceae; genus Anisodus; species Anisodus acutangulus. Next base: position 44,569,199 of record CM056493.1, on the reverse strand, counting down.
TTGCATCCTGAACCTGACGAAATGGATATATATATATATATATATATATATATATATATCTTAGGAGATGCAACCATTCATCTGCAAATCAAAGATTATTGTGCATATAGCAATGAAACATAAAGCAGATTTACCTGAGAAGAAGTACTTCTAAGAACGGAAAGAACATGGGAGCGAATCATTCCCAGAGCTCGAGACTGGTTACAAGAGGACAAAGGAAAAACAGACAGAGAGAGAATGGGCAATGGAATTAGAATTCTTATGTCCCAGAATTTCATAAAACCATGCCAATTTTATAAACAAATATGATTTCGTATTTGATAGATTACATAATTTTGATGGCAATTCTTTTAAGTACCTGAAGTTGTCGAAACTTGACCAAATAAATGCTGCACTCTGCATATTGTGGGTTACTCTCGACATATCTTCAGTGACGCAGAGGAGAAACACAATGGTTATTTGTGCTCTTATGCATAGATTTACAAGCTTAATTTAACAGGACTTGATCTTGATAAAAGAATTTACATCCCTAGAAGAAACCTGTGACTCTAGACTTGTCCACGTGGTAAACTTCACAAATAACCAAAAACAAAAGTGTGGATGATACATCATTGCAGTGGCTCTAATATTCAAAGATTTCAATGCAGTAATATGAGATGTAGTGTCACTTACGATATGCACACATCAAGTCTTTTAAGCAATGGAAGAAAATTCGTACTCCCAACGCTCATGCTAGGAGAATAAAAAGTGGTCGCAACCTGCAAACAGGAGTGCAAGACAACCAGGAGTTAATGCACAAGAAAACAGAAAATTGGGCATTTTGACATTTAGAAAAGTTCAAGAAGAACAGGACTTGAAGAGAAAATTCAGCACAAGATAAATCAAGCTGATGCAATGCCCCAATTAAATGAAATTAACAAAAAAATCATTAGAAAAAATTTAGGCTAATGATCGTGATTAAATCGGGAATTTCTACATTCTACGGTGGAAAGTGAAAAAGTTATTCCTTCATTTAAAACAAGGAACTCTCATTCTCAATCTCACAAGTGAAACGTTTTTCCTTCAGAAACCACCAAGCACATAAATGGGAGAAAGAAGAATTGACCAAGAGACGAGATAATAGAGACACCTTAAATAAATAACTTGCTAAGCAGGAAACATCAAAATAATCCAAAAGCACTAGATTGGTAAATCCAAGGAAGAATAGCTTTGGATGGCTCATTTATAACATGAGGAAGAAAATGATCCATGTAGAATCAAAGCTTAATTTACAACGGAGGACTCCGGTGTGTGGGTGGGAAAAATCTAATTAAAAAATCATGAATCTCTTGAGGCAGAAAGCTCTCGTTTCTTAAAGCTGCTTTTCCATAGTTCAAACTCTCAGTTAGGTATATTACCTCACTAAAGTATTAAAGCATAAAAAATACAGACAGCATTAATTTCTGAACTCAAAATAAAGCTGATGCAGAACCATACCCAATTCAGCATAGGCATAGATAGACCACAGTGGATACTAGTGCAAAAGGCATTGAATAACAATGGAATTTTATCAATATAAATGGAAGTCGGACCTTACATTCTCCAATTCATCAAAGTAATTGAGCTTATTGTGAAGTGATTCTGCAAACTCAATTAATTTCTGCTTCTCCAAAAGCTGTAAATAAACAAGAAATTACACGAGAAGATTATTCAATGCTGCTTCCTGTTGTTAATTATTGCTTATTTACCTGTACATCACATGTCCATTAATATTAGACACTGATAGGGGACTTCTCTAATTTCAAATGCCACCCACTGGACATCGGAAATACGCAATATTGACATGAATTTTAACTAAATAATGTTTTATGGCGAAACAACTTCAGCTAGAAGAAAAACCAAGAAAAAGCAAAATGAAGAAATGCATTTACTTGGTACTACCGTACTAGGTGGCAATTGAAGATGTTTAGAAACTATTAAAGATATCAGACTTTAATCCATCTATTTAGTATATTGGAAGTGAAGACTTTCAACATCATAGATTAAGGAAAAACAATGTCTATTAAAAATTGAACTCCATTAGTTACAAGCCTGTCCTCTTATCATTCAATTAATCGGTCCTCTGTTCCTCGATATTTTGAAAAGAATAAACTGAAAAAAGTACAATCTATAGCTAAAGTAACCACGGATGCTAAGAGAAATGGGTTGACACACCAGTCTATCACATGCATCGTGAAGAGTTCTAGTCATAGTTGCCACTGCTTGATGCTGCAATTGCAGCTCATTGAATAAGTCAAGTGTTTCATCCACCTGCAAGAGAGCCATTTTCAAGGGCAAGGGCATATTGAAACTCGAAAGCAAGCATAGAATAGATGAAAAGTGACAACAAAAAGGCCTAAGAGAAGAGTATAAGAGCATTCTTTTCTTCTCAGAATACCTGGTGAAGTATAATATCGCAGGTCTGAATCTGCTCTGTTAAGGTGTTGACATAATGCTGATATTTTTCTTCAGTCTATGCACAGAAAGAAAGCATATGTAATTAGTTTTTATCAGCAAGTGTAAAAGAGGAAGCATATGTAGTTTTGTAAATGCATCAACTCGTAACTTTTGGAAGAACAGAAGACGTATAAACAAGCTAAAGACTAACCTCTGATTTCATGGCTGCTTCAAGATCCGCAAACCACTTGTAAAACTGTATCAACAAAACAGCACAAAGGGGGAAGAGGAAAATCATATCAAGCTCAAATAGCAATAGAGAAAAGGATAACTTAAGATGCTTTTTATATCATCATGTAAAGCTCAACTAAGCATATTCAGTATTCACGTATATATAAGAATGCAACGCAAAGGTTGCCATGGAAACAAATTTAGAAAACGAAAGCTCCTTATTAAGTGGCTTGCTTCTGCTGGACAGTGACATATGAGGCAATACTAACAGAGCAATTCCTTCAACAAAGAGGCCTGAATATAGGCAGGAAGTCCTACTTGTGTGAAATGGAGGCCGAGGATGTTAATTAACTCCTACTACATTGCCCAATAGCCTCACAGTTGCGACAGTTACTTTTAACATTTTTGAAGTAAAGAGGATCATGCCAAGACCCATAAATTACTTTAATTCTGACCAGAAAAGGTGTGGAAAGGAAAAAGCCACATATAGGGAGCCATACCTTCATCATGTGAGTAGCTGGGGGCTTTACAATAAAGAGAAGAAGATGTGGGCACGGGATGTAGCTCCATTAGCTCCATGTGGTTCTTTGGAAGGAGAGAAGTAGGAGGTCTTTTGAAGGGGATGGATAATGATTTTGTACAGTTGAGAAATAACCTCCTATAGTTATTTTTTTGTGCACCCACAAGGTTCTTGTGTGTATAAATTATTGGATGTTTTTGATAGAGAACTTTTTTTTGTGATAAGGCAAATAATTTTATAATGATCGGAAAATCTCTTCACCAAAAGACACAGAATAAAAGAAAAATAGAAAAAGAAAAGATCTTGTAGGGCTATCTCTATCATTTCACATGCATGCAAATTAAGAATCGGAAACATACTCCGTGGGCATGGAAAGTTGAACGCCAACACTAAAGTTCAAATATGGAGGAGAGTTCTAGAGCAAATTGCCTTGCATGTCTTTCTGATATAAAGGCATAAATACTGCTCCACTCAACCAGGCAGGGCCAAGGCCATAAACAGAACACTATGGTCATCTTCCCTGAACACATCACGTGCAATCTAGGTACTTCTAACCCAGAAGACATTGAGTATCAGTGTCCACTAAATGTAATTTCCAGTCATTCTTTGCCGGGCATAAGGTGTTTCCTCTCCAGTTAACTACAATCATCAGGACCAAAATGAGAGGCATATTGTCTAGTAAGTCAAAAAAAAAGGATGGGGCTTTTTAGCAAGCAATTATCAGGCGTTCTGTTCAACTCATTGATTTAGCAGTTACCTTATCAAAAGAAATTATTGGTTTAGCAGTTATGTGTGGCTGATAGTCACTGAGTACACACACTACAACTTCTAGTCTTGCATAAATATAACTCCATATTTTAGCATTGATTGCTCTAACGCACATATAAATAGCTTATCATTGTTACAAGATTTTATTAGTTTTGATTCCTTTCCAACATTTAGCTGATCGTGCAATCTTTTTGATAAGGGAATAAATCACTCATGATCCCTTCTTTGAAATGTATTCCAAAGATCGCAACCTGGAAATGTAAAAACTAAAGAACGTGCTAACCTAAGTTGCTCGGACTCGGGTGTGGGTGTCCGATACAGGTGCAGATCTACAGGTCGGATCCTTCATGATTTAAATTTCAAGATTCGGGGGTACGGGTGCGGGGATTCGACTAAAAATAATTCAAATATCTAAAAATAGAGTTATATGTCTAAATTATGAGACATTATGTGTATATAGGCTGCGTACAATAGACCCATGTGGTCTAGCTCTTCCCCGGACCCCGCGCATAGCGGGAGCTTAGTGCACCGGGCTATCCCTGCCCTTTTCCTTTTATCTCCTTGGATTCTCCTCTTGATCAATATTGACATAAAAATTCCTATATACAAGGTGTTCTATTTTCTTCAATTTCACCTTAACTTTTGTTTTGATTACAAAACTTATTGTATCTGTCCCGAATTTCTTCGTCGATTTTGGTCAAAGTACACATAATTGGTTGACCAAATCGGGTACGGATCCCGCACCCACGTCTTGTCGACACGGGTGCGGCACCAAAAGTGAAGAGTCCGAGCAACATAGTTGCTAACTAAACATTGTAGAAGTAACTCACATGATTTGTATTCACTAGGACTGCTTCAATGGCCCCTGACTCCTCCAGAGAACTGAGCTTTGTTGAGACAGAGAGACTATTATCCGGTCCAGAAATTTGATCCTGGGACTTGAAATAAAAACATATTCAGGTAATTGAATTTGAGACAGACTGTATTCTGAAACCAACCAAGGAGGAAAATTCACCAAATTGGATGGGAAAGGCCTCTCAGCAACTGCATGGGAAAGCGCTTGTATGGCTGCTTGTTGTTGCTCTGTTAACGGAGCATTCTGTAAGAAGAAAACTAGCTAAAGTCGTTGAAGATATAAACATCAAGATAGCCACTAATGTTGATTTAGTTAATCAAAAGGACTAACTTCCAATAGACATGAAACACATACATGTAGTACATTACATACAAACAATTCTTTTCTATAAATACAAACAATATAATTTGACATGGTGAGGGTCACAAACGCAAAAAAATAAAATCAAATCCAGGATGGAGGTGATAATCGATATGGTAATTTTCCAATAGCAATTGCAAGAATAAGGAAACAGCTAGTTAGCCAGTGGTTATACGAGGAAATTGAAAGCAGTGTCACATTACAATGAGAAAAAAACATGAAAAGATATTTCGATTGAGAACATCTCACACAATTATCAGCTGTTAAGCTTGCCATTGCAAACAAGCAACAAATACAGACTTGAAATCAAATGAGACGGCTTTATCATGAAAAGAAACAATTTTGATCCTCTTTTATGTCTCTTTTTTTTAAATCAGTAAAAAATCACTCCCTCCGTCTCAATTTCTATGATGTAGTTTGATTGGGCACGGAGTTTAAGAAATAAAGAAAGACTTTTGAATCTTGTGGTCTAAAACAAGCCAAACATATTTGTGTGGTATAAATCATCTCGTTAAGCATAAAAGGAGGTAAAGTTTAAAGTAAATTGTTGTTTGTGTCATTCTTTTTGGGACTAACTAAAACGAAAAGTGTGTGTTATAAACTGGTACATAGGGAGTAGTAAATATTGGGAACTTACGTAAATGTACCCTTGGGCCAACTAGTTTACCAACATGACCCAAGTATACACTTCAACTGTATATGTTGTGTATATAAAGCATACACTTTGACTGTATATGTTGTGCATAATATATGTATGTTTAGTAGTATAAAGTATACATTATATACATATTTTGTAAACTAGATGGCCAAATGGTATTTGGCTACAATTTTCCCAAATTATATTAAGAAACTCAGTACCAAGACAGTACAGGATTATCTAAAGCTGTAAGAATACATTTATTTCGAAGTAGCACTTTACTATTCGTGTATTTAGGGAGTGATCAGTGCATATATGATTGAAATAAGAGATGTATGAAATATTGGTCATAAATCTGGTAAGATCTGATAGAGAGTTGACCTGCTCCCAAGTAGAAGCGAAATTATAGCCTTTGGAAATAGCTTCCACACCGGGCCTTGTCGCCGTCGCCGTCGCCGTCGCCATGGCATATAATTCACAACTGTTTCTGCAAAATGAAGCAGAATGGAAGAAATATAGTAGTGATTCCAAAATTTGCTTTCCAAATCCTTTTCAATAATAATAAAAATGATATGGATTTCACACCTGCTTGTCATAGGAGCATTCCCTCAAACTTGCACTAAAAGGGTTCATATTTAATACTCCACTAAGTAAATTTTAAGGGACTAAAAATGCCTATTGAGTATATTTAAAGGATAATTTTATACCTACCTTAAACATAAAGGACCATTTATGTTATTTCCTCTCATCCTTAATTTTACCCGTATGTCTTTTTTGAGAGGAAAAAATATATATTTTAATTAATTTAAGATTTTATGGACATAAAACTTTGACCTCCACAAAATCTTAAGCTCCCAATTGGTCATAGATCTTGCTGTTGAAAACTTGAGTTTTTAAAATTGTGATTTTTGAAATTTGAAATTGTATTTTGATATGTATTTTATTTTTAAAAATTAAAATTCTGTGTGAAAGTCCCAAAAACTGGTCTGAAACAATTTTTGAAATTTGAAAAAAAAATTAAGACAGATTTTTAAAATATGGTCTGAAATCTATGACCAAACAAATATTTGAAGATACCAAATGCTAGCTTAAGCATTCTCTTTTTTTCTCAATAAAGTAACCTTCAACGGGTAATTTTAATTTTCAATTGGGATGATGATCATTATGAATGAATAATTTATTGGGATATTAAGGGATCGTTTGCTTCAAGGAAAAATTATAAAGATAACATTACAAATAAGATATGTCATATATAATACAAAATTTAAAATTGGATAAGATTTTCTTTACATTTTTATCCTTAAAATTTTAGTATAATTGTGCAGCAAAGTTCTGAATGAAAAAAGATCAAGAACGTCACTTGCTAACATAAATCTGCATGAGAATGCAATAACAAAGTAACTAAAATAAAACGAAAATGAAGGCAGACAGAGTAAAAAAAAAAAAAGCAACTTGGTGCACTAAGCTCCCGCTATGCGCGGGGTCCGAGAAAGGACCGGACCACGAGAATCTATTGTACACACTCTTACCTCATATTTCTGCCAGAGGTTGTTTCCACAAAAGGGCAAAACATATTCCATAGCAAAGAGCATAAGGAGAAACATAAAATGGGAAAAAAACACGAACAAAGATTGATTTATAACTGTGATTAATACTTGGGATTTTTGAGCATGAGTTTCTTTGTGTGTAATTCTCCTTGGTTGGAGGCTTCTCATTAATGCAATATATATGTGTGTTTATAATTACAAAACCTAATCGAAGAAGGATCTCTACTTTACATAATTACACTAGAATAATAATAACATAATATATGAAGAATATATATTTATTCTCTATCACACCCCTCAGTTGGAGCGGGATGAGGCCGAACGCTCAGATTAGATCTGAAGTGCTTCCGCGGAAGTCCCTTAGTAAATATATTTGTGTACTGATAAGAAGAAGGAACATGTAACACCCAAACATGGCCCATGGCAACCTTCTCACGAACAAAATAAATATTCATCTCAATATGTTTGGTTCGCTGATGCTGAAGTGGGTTATAAGACAAGTAAACAGCAGATATGTTATCACAGTAGACAAGAGATGTCTTACGTAAGGGATAATGAAGTTCTACAAGAAGATTTCTAAGCCAATAGATCTCGGCAACAACGTTCGCAACGCCTCTATATTCTGCTTCTACACTCGAATGGGAAAGAATGGTTTGTCGTTTGACAGACCACGAGATGAGATTATCACCCAAAAATACACAGTAGCCGGAAATAGATCAACGTGTGTCTGGACAACCGCCCTAATCGGTGTCTGTATATGATATCAGCCTGGTCGGTGCAGATGGATAAAGATGTAATATGTAGTCAAGAGTACCCTTAACGTACCGAATGATACGTTTAAGAGCGTTAAAGTTAGGCTCTCTAGGAGCATGCATGAATAAACACACCTACTGAACGACATATGCAATATCGGGCCTAGTGAAGGTAAGTTACTGAAGTACACCAGCAAGACTCGTGTAAAAAGAAGGATTGAGCACCAGATCCCCGTCATCGACACTGAGTTTCGACTTCGAGTCGACTGGAGTGGTCATGATCTTACAGATTGTCATTTTAGCCCTGTAAACAATTTTCTTCGGCATACTTACGCTGACACATGAACATTGCATTTTCGGATCTAGTCACTGAAATCTCAAAAAAATAACTCAACTTACCCAAGTCTGTCATAGCAAATTCAAATTTGAGCAGGGTAATGATCTCGTGTTTCAGCACATCAGATGAGGCAGTCAGAACAATATCATCCACATAGAGCAAAAGGTATGCATCGTCATTACCACGATGTAAAATAAAAAGTGAATTATCACTTTTGTTGCACACAAACCCGATCTGCATGATGTAAATGGCAAAGCGCTCATACCAAGCCCTGGCCTTGTTTCAAGCCATTTAGTGACTTTCGAAGACAACAGACATACTGAGGAGCCTCTAGATGCATAAAGTCAGGCGGTTGATGCACATAGATAATTTCTTTTAAATCCTCATGTAAGAACGAATTTTTCACATCAAGTTGATGAATCAGTCAGTTCTTTCCCATAGTTATGCTCAAAATAGTGTGAATGATGGCTGGTTTGACCACTGGACTGAAGGTCTCACCACAATCAACTTTCTCTTGTTACCCCATTCCATTTGCCACAAGTCTTGCCTTATGGCGTTCAAGCTCACCACTATCCCTGAATTTGTGGCGATATAGCCACATGCAACGAATCACATTCACCCCCTCTAGTCTCGGAACAAGATCACCAGTGCGCTATGTAGTGAGCGCATTAAATTCCACACGCATGGCCGCATTCTAATTTGGGTCAAGCTTGGATAATTTTGAATTTTTAGGTATGGGTGAGATAGTCTTAATGGACAAGTTAAAGTGGACTTTTGATTTGAAAATCTCGTACTGGCACGAGTTTCCATATGGTGGGTCGAAAGCGGGACTGATTGGGTAACTGGTAGTGGGGTGGTTACGGGCAGTGGGGTCAGTGACACGAGATGGGGTAGTGACGGGGGCTGGGGCAGTGACGGGGGCTGGGGCAGTGACGGTATGATATGTGTGTCTGATGTATTGTGTTTCTAGTGAGGGAGGGGGAGTGTTCAGATCATCAAAGAAACTGTAATCAGTGACTTGAAAGTTTTGGACATTTGCAAATGGAAAACTTTCTCCTTGAACGTGATATGGCGAGAAACTATGATTTTATTTGTGGATAAATCATAGCATAAGTACCCCATATGGTTTGACGGGAAACCTAAGAAAATAGAAGGGGTAGTTCTATGTGCTAATTTGTGATGGGCCATGAAGGCGAGATTAGGGTAGCATAGACAACTAAAAATCCGAAGGTGATCATAAGAGGGGATCCGACGGAAGAGAATTTCGGTTGGAGTTTTATTTTGAAGAGTCTGTGTTGGTAATATATTAATGAGGTATGCCACCATGTGTAAAACGTATACCCAAAAAGAAAAGGGGATGGAAGCATGGAAGAGCATAGTGCGGATCTTATTGTTGATGGTGCGTAGGATTCTTTCGGCTTTATCATTTTGAGGTGAGGTATGGGGGCACGAAAATCGAAACGTCATGTCGTGGTCTGCACAAAATTTGTGAAAGGGAAGGTTGTCAAACTCACGGCCATTATCACATTGAAACGTTTTGATGGTCTTTTCAAATTGAGTTTTAACATATGCTTGAAATTCAAGAAAAATTGTGTAGACTTGGGACTTGTATTTTAGAGGATACACCCAAAGAAAGTAAGAAAAATCATCCAAGAGCACCAAATAATATTTGTGACCTAGTTTGCTAGTAATGGAAGATGTCCATAAATTCGCATGAATAATATCAAAAGGAGAAAACGTTACTTAATGAAGGTTGAAAAGGAAGGCTAACATGTTTTCCTAAAGGACAAGAGTAGCAAACAGGGGTAAATTTTCCGTTATTACAATGTATGAAATTCTGAGTTCTAAGAAAATTAAAAATTGGTGCTCCCGGGTGCCCGAGTCTACCGTGCCAAGTGGATGGAGAGATTGTAACTAGAAAGGTTGGTGGATTGACACTTGCAGCGGAAGTGGACGAGAAAGGATATAGGTCCCCTACACTATTGCATCTCATAAGAGTTGTCCCCGTATGTAGGTCCTTCACAGAAAGACCAAAAGGGTCAAACAATTGTCACTAGCAAACTTCCTAATAGAGATTAGGTTTTTAATGATATTATAAGCATATAGGACATTTTTTAGGGTAAAGGGTGGGTGAGGCGGTTGTGTTTGAGTGGTGTCATAGCCTTGAATTAGAATGTGATTGACATTGCCGACCACAATAAATTGAGGATTGTTCAAATTAAATAGGTGAGGTAGATTACCAGAGTCGCAAGTGAGGTGGGATATGGCACCTGTATCCATGTACCATGCGTTGTCGGGCTGCTGGAGGTTCATAGTGATGTACGCCTGGGCCAATTCGGTAGGAGTGAGTAGGCCGAAAGGTTTGCTGATGTTGTGGAGCCGACGTAATATGGGCCTGCTCTGTGTGGCCTGCCTGACATGGACCTGGTTGAGGGCCCAGTAAACTGGGCTATTGCCACTGGCCAGCGTCAGTGGTCCGGAGGGCAGAGTGGTGGTCGACGGTATGTCGACCGCCAATGCTTGTGAAATATGCCCATATTGTTTGGCTTGTCTAGTTTCCTCCAATAACAATTTTGACTGGGCCTTGTTGAAGCTAGGGAGGGGATCGGATTGTTGGATCATCGTGGCAAGTGTATCGTACTCACCTTTCGGTAAACCAGTAATGAGTTGCAAAACCATCTTTGTTTCGGAAATCGGATTGCCAACATTAGACAATTGATCGGCCACTAGTTTAAGTTGTTTACAATAGTCTAACATGTTAGCAAATTTTTCAAGACAGGTGTTGTTATATTGTTCCTCCAGATACACGACACGTGTATGTTTATTGTTCTGAAAGATTTTCTCTAGCCTTGTCCTAGTTCATGAGCCGAAACACATGTCTTCATGATAGTATGAAGTAAGCACTTGGATATGGTGTCATATATCCATTGTATGGCGATTGTGTCGAGCCTTTTCCACGTTGAGTTGTAGACGTCAGGTGGACGGGGGTAGGTGGCATCAATGTGATCAAGCACATTGTATGCGCATGCATGAATTTGAACTAGTTCAATCCACAATGAGTATTGTTCATCCTCTTGATCAAGAACCAAATGGAGAAAGATTTTGATATTCGTCACGGCAAAAGCCGGATGAAAGGTGTTAGGAGATGAGGGGGGGGATGAGGAGGATGTGTGACGTCGTGGGTGGAGGAGGAGGAATCAGGAGAATACATGGGGGTTGTCGACTTTTGTGAAGGGAACTGAATTGCCACTCAAGAGACCAAAAAAGAAGAAGAGAAATCTGTTAAGATGGAAGTAGCCGACAACATCAATGGTTGTACCAACAATGAGAAGCCGGAGCACCTGTTGTGCAACTGTGTAGCTGCCGAAAGAAGGAAAATTTTAGGGGAGAGAAATTTTAGTGTTTGACTTCTGATACCATGTAGAATAGTGTAATTATTCTTTGTTGGAGGCTCCTCATTAATGCAATATATATATAGGTGTTTACAATTATAAAACATAATTGGAGAATGATCTCTATTTTACATAATTACACTATAATAATAAGGAGAATATTTATTTATTCTCTATCACTTTCAAATCATAGATTTTCATGTTCACTTTATTTTAAGTAAATCAAAAATAGAAATATGAAAATTTTCTTGAGAAAATGTAAGATATATTTTTTTGATGGTTCGAAACGATGATAGAACAAAATAATTCTCAATAGCATCAAACACATCAACATAACCCACATCTGGAGCAAAAAGCCATCCCATAAGGAGCAATCTGATCTAAAGAAATAGTTGGGTTGTATTTCATTACTAAAATAATTACTAAATTATATCATGGCTATATTTATTTTTTTTGTTGATAAGAAAATTCGCATTCATTACCCTTTCGAGTGCGCACAAAGTAAAGCTCGCTCTAATGTAATAGCCCGAAAATTATAGAGGAAAGATAAATCACATTAGGTAAGCCCCGTGCAATAAGCTCGATCGACCGAGAAAGTATGCAAGGGGTTTCGAATCTAAGACCCCCTCCTCCCAATTTGAGAGATCACCTGCTTAACCAACTCGACAATCCTTGCGGGTCTTTAAATTATATCATAGGTATTAAGTGGAGAAAACTGTCATTACTACTAAACCACTACTCATTGATCTTTTATGATCTAGAAAGTGATTATTACTCCTCGTAACCACCAACTCATATTCTCTGACATTCTCACAACTTATTACCCTACTATGAGGGACTGAACCAGGTAGGGTCAATGTGGTTCGAATGTTGGTGGATATATATTCTCTTGACTTTTTCGTGTGTTTATTTTTTTATATTTTGAACTCCCTTGGTGAAAATTTTGACTCTGTCACTACCCACTATTTTTCAATATTCCAAGAAAGAAATTCTTCACATATAATAAATAGTATCCTACCTTGTGATGACATGTGAAAAACATTATATATTGTATGAAAAAAGTGAGGCTAGTGTTGTGAAAAAGAGAATTTTATTTGTTGAAGGAATGTGTTCTTTTGATGGAACTTTGGATCAGAGTTTGTTGAGTTATACAATATTGCCGGACTATTGTATTCTGGAGGAGAGAAGTCAAGAAGCTTATTATTAGACCGGTGAATATTTTGCTACAGTGAGCCTAAATCTCCTTAAAGAAAGCAAGATATACTCATGCATCAGCTTAAAGATATTTTATTTTTTAATTATAATTATATTTTCAAAAATAAGAACTAATTAAATAGTTTCTTACAATTCATTGATACACGGCTTGAAGTAACGCAATTAAAAAAACTATTTTTTGTTTAATCAATCAGAGAAGATAACTAAAGAATTTGAGAAGAGTTACTATATAAAATTCAAGAGAAAATGGTCAAATGCCATTCTAATGTAAACTACACTTTTTTTTTTTGCGAAAATTCTATTATTCTCTGAATAAATTTAAAGTAAAATTATTTATTCCCCGAAACATCACAACCAATTATGTGTCTTGTGATGAAACACACGCGCTTGACACATGTATTTCACCGGTTAGTCTTTTTGTTTTTAATTTTTTCTCTTCCTTCCTTCCTTTCTTTCTCAACCATCTACCTCCTAACGCAATTATAGATATTTATTAAAATTCAGTTGAGAAAGAAGTAATTTTTTTCAAACCTGAAGGATTGCAGTTGAGTTAGAGGGTGGGTTGCCATGGGAAGAACTAGGAGCACCAGAAGAAGAAGAAGAAGAAATAACATAAAAGAAAAGAAGTACCAGAGAAAACGAAGCTCGCGGTGGAAATCCTATATAAAAAGAAAGAAAAAAAATAAAAAAATAAAAAATTTAAAAATTAATATTAAATAAAAATACTTATAAAAATAAAATGTTAACAATTTATTTTTACTTCTCACTCCCTCAAAGAGGGAGTAATATGTTTCACTTTAAATTAGTCAAGGGAGTAATATAACCCTGTGTAGAAAATGTGTGTAGTTGATAATCTGGTCATACATTGAAAGGATATTTAGCTATTTTCTCTAGAATTCAAGCCTATTTTAGCCTTTTTAGGTGCTTGATAACGAGCGAAACCCTCGTTTTGTGTTGCGAAGTCAAGGGAAGAAGGTCGGTAACAACAGAGAATCTTTCTTTTTCAGTGTTGTCTGTGCATGAATGATCCACCTGCCACCGCTGACGTGACTATCTCTAAAAGATATGCCTCAATTTGTGGCAGATCAATTATAGGGGGAATGTGTTGGGAGACGACCTCCCGCCGCGGTAGTATGAGCTTTACTGCCTATTCTTCTTAAATTGATCTATCTTTATTATCACAAACGAATTTTACATGGTGTGAACTCCTAACCTACTGATCTTCATCCAACATCTGAAATAGCAGCGGTTATTTTAACAAGAGCTGAAAGACGTGAAAGCAAGTTCAAATTTCGATTATTGTGAAAGTTACTGAATGAATCTATTTCATTCTAATTCGATCTAAGAAGAAAAAAATCACGCTCTATAGAATTCCTAATTCTTACACGGACGAGACTGATCACACCTGATTAGTGAAAAATTCTGACAAAGCATAGCTAATACATATATAAATTATAGGCAAAATACATAGATTGCACCATAAACTATACCTGAAATATCGAGTTCACACTCCAAGTAATCAGGCGACCTATTACCCCCCCACACATATAAAAAGTGAATTTATTTCCACCATATAATACATTATACCACTTTCATAGTGTGTGGTGTTCCACACGCGCACGCCACGTTAGTGCCACGTAAAAATAAAATAAATTTATTATTTTCAATACTTTTTCTTTTTTTTTCTTTTTAATTTACACTTTTTCCTTTTTTTTTTCTTTTCTTCTGTACCCATTAGAAAACCTCCATTATCACGGTGGCATATCATCATCCCCAAACCCAACCATTAATTTCATCACACCATCAATTTTACTAGCTACCAACAAAGTTTCCATCACCACCAATTTTACGGGCATCATCAAAAAACAGAAAATGAGTCGAGATAGTGAGAGAGGTGGAATCTGCAGCAAAAAAATAAAGTTCGCCGATGAAAAAAAAATCAGTGAAACATCATAAATTTTAAATTTTTTAGTTTATTTCATCCAACAATGTTTAAATTTATGATGATAAATATGAATATCACTCTCAATCAATTTCTAAGTATCAAAAGATGAAAATCATAGTCGCAAAGTAAGAAATTACTTCTATTGTCTTTTTTCTAAATATTTCAAATTATATACAAAATGGTTAAATAAGGTAAGATCTTAAAACATGTCCATTTGATTATAGATTTGGACCAAGTAATACAAATGATAAAAAATTCAAACTTAGAAATGACTCGTCTTCTCTATTATTTTCCCTTCTCCCTTCCATCAACGAGCAAACTTGCACAATCCTAAAATGTGAACAGGAAAAATAGATACAATCTTGGACAACAGAATGTACCCTTCTTTTATTTTAGGTTCTTTAGTTTCCTTTCTGCTAGATAAATCTGAGAACGTAGAGAATGAGATGGCAAAAATACCCAAAAGAAAAAAACATTTACATTTGGTAGAAGGAATATTGTTTCACAAAAACTGCCGTGAATTCATACAACACACTTTTTTTATGGTCAATTGACCTTCAAAATGATGACAAAAGACTACTCCAAGTAGAAAACAAAATAGTACTAGTAGACAATTTGCTGATCATCGTTAGTCCTTTACATCAGTGACCCCTTCAACAGAAATTTGAAATCTTGCTTCAGCTTCAGCTAAGCATGGCGAACTGACTACTTTACAAATCCGCTCCTCTGCTCTACCCTTCCTCAGAGCAAGTCTGTCAAAAGTTGGAAAAAAATAAGTAAAATTTCAGCTACAATGCTAAGCTGCAAGAGGCTAGTCGCACTATTATGCATACCTTGTTGTAGAAGCATGTGCCATGATGTTGCCACCAATGGGTTTTATTTGAGGTCCAGCAAAAACAGCAGAACCATCCACTTGAGCGACGACTTGGTTAGTAATAACAACAGCAACACCGAACTGCAAGCGTAAAAGTAAAGGATTGACAGAAAAAGTAAGTCAAGAACCCCTAATCTGATTATGAAACATTAACCACCCCCAAAAAGAGGGTTATGTTAAACTACCTCATCTGCTAACTTCTGAAGGCTTCTCAGAAACTTTGCAAGATGCATCTGCCTGGCAGACAACTCTCCTCTCCCAGAGAAATCAGTCCTATAGAGGGCAGTAGCACTGTCCACAATCATAAGAGCAAACCTGCTTGATCAAAATAGGATTCAGAGTTAAGCTCCTAAAGATGTCTTTTTTATACCAATGAGATGCACTCAGTTAACTGACGAAGCCACAACTTCACAGATTTACACCATAAACATAGTCTCATAGAGGCATAAAGTATGCATGATATTTAAGAAGCAAATTTTTTATCGCTGTCGTTAACTTCACAACTTGAGTTAATTCTAGAACACTTCAAAAAGATTTATTTTTTCGAAGAAGGTAAGAGGACACTTCAAACAGAGATTATCACTGGGTTCTTGTTAAGAGACCACACAAATGAATCAAACACGCATTAGATGTAAGATGGGCAAACGTAATCAAACAAATAGAGAGCTGCTTCAAACCCTCCAAGATATTCGATCAAGAGTTGGAATATTATATGCTATAATCTTAGCAAGTTTTCTCGCTCAGAAGTAACACAACCACAGAGAAAAAAACTGAAAGAAGAGCAATGGAATTTGGAGAAAAGTTCACTTTGCAGAATAGCAGAACCAAGAGGAAGCTGTCAACTACAACTACAACAACTACTATGCCACAATCTGAAGGAAAAGGACAAGTACATTCTTCATGGGGAGCTTGAAAGCAGCAACCAAGCAAGCCCCTTTAAGCAAATCAAGATAAAATTTAACCTGGTCTCCACCATCATCGAAGCTGCTTCCAGCAAAAGCCTTGATTGATGATCAGTATTATAAGCTCGAGCATAGGCTACATTCTCCAGAACATCAGGACCATTCAATCCAAACCTGCAGAATTTAACACCACCAATTCAGAAAAGTTTCAACTTAATAATACAAGAAAAAATGTGAGTTGAGATTGCAAGACCTGTCTGCAATTTGTAAAAGTCTTTGTGGCCTGAATGTACCTTCAGCATCAATGTACATTGCTTTACCTTCACCACCTCCCTGATCTAATGGAAGCTGAAATAACAGATAAAGAATGACATTTCAATGAATACGTTACATTATTAAAAATTTGTAGCACCTTATTTACGGAGCTTTTAAATAATAAAAAAATTGTCTAGGTTATCGTACTTGACAAGTGACACATAGTGTGTGACACAGCTGAGTCTTTCCACATCGGAACTCCCCGTAAATCTCAGTAATGGATCCAGTTTCGATTCCTCCTGGCAAATGAGAAAAAATGCACGAGGTTGCGATGCCAGATCAAATTCCGGGTCTATTAGTTCACAAAATAAATGGATATCTACCTTCTAATATCTTGTCAAGTTCTTTTGATCCAGAAGTTATCTGTATGATTTCAAGCCTCTGTGCATGTAGTTGGCTGGCACTAGTAAATCCCAAAGGCACTAATTTTGAAGCTGTTCATATGCAGCATTAAAAAAGGTTTAGTACTGCTCGCTGATAAGGAATTGCAGAAATGGATGGAAAAAGAAGATAAAGAAAAACACATCAGAAAGACATGCCTGCCTCAATGATCTTGTCGACTTTAGCTTCACTAATTCCTTTTATATGCAGAAGCTCCTTTCTTGGAGCATAAACAACAGATTCAACTGTGCATATACCAGCATCCTTGAGTTTTTTCACGTCTAGGGCTGCTATCCCTGATGCCTTGAGGAGAAAATAGATATATGCCTCAGTGATTATTGGACCATTTCCTTTTTAAGTTTGAAGAACTTACAGGATGTCATTCAACAGAAACAA
Organism: Anisodus acutangulus; assembly: GCA_029783415.1. Taxonomy (NCBI): domain Eukaryota; kingdom Viridiplantae; phylum Streptophyta; class Magnoliopsida; order Solanales; family Solanaceae; genus Anisodus; species Anisodus acutangulus. The sequence continues at coordinate 44,551,356 of CM056493.1, read as the reverse complement.
CTATACTACAAGCTAGACTGGAAAAGAAAGGCAAAGATATCGCTTCTTTAACTATTAACAATTCCAAAAAGGGCTCCAAAAGAATATCACACAGAGGACAAATTAAATTGATTAGATACACATAAAGCATTTATCCAGGTTTTCAAGAACAGTGGTACTGCTTCGAAAACCCATTTCACAGAGCATACTAATACTATTTTCAGCTTCAAAACTCAGGCACTGAGTCTTAAATAAAGGACAGATAGAAACAACTGTAAAGGTATTAGCAAACCCATTTGACGAACAAGATTCCAAGAATTCGGAAACCCCAAAAAATGAGTTTTTCTCGGACATTATACAAAACCCCCAAAAACCCATTTCCCTAGGGGTGAAAAGAACCGGGTCAGTTTCAAGATTCAACCCGAAAAAAAAAAGTTTCACGAAATTCAGCCACACAGCTACACACTGAATCTGAAATCATAAACAATCATTAATTATCACAAGAACAACTACCCCCCAATTGAGTATACATATAATAAAAGGGTTTACTACAAGTTAGAAGAGAACACATCAGAGGTTAGGAAATGACACCCAAAAGAACAAGAAAATCAAGATATTGGCTTAACAGGAGAATGGGGTGAAGGCAAGAAACATTAGCTTATCATAAAAATGAAGTAAACCCTTGAAGGAAATAGGGTGGGACCTGAAGTTGCTCAACAGGGAAAGGGCCGTGTTGAACATCCTCGAGTTCATCATTCTTATTTCTGTGTTGTTGCTCCATTGCTATTTTCTTCTTTGAGTAACAGATGAGAGTCTTTTTTGTCTTTGTGTTGAAAGAGAATGGTACGGAGGCAAATTGAGGGAAGAAATGAAATAGTATTTCAAAAGGTGTGCTGAACCGCCAAAAATACTTGTGGGAGGCTGAAGCTTCCTTGACAAGCTGCCAATTGGAACCGCATTTGCCCCCTTTTTCTTCTACAAATTTTAGCACGACTCCCAAACGTGAGAAGTGAACAAAAATATCTTAAATGAAATTTTGTAATAAAAGTATCTTTCGTTACTATTAAGTTCTAACCTTATAAATTAGAGTCCGGAACTTAAATGATCCAAAGAAGGAGAAAGTAAACTAAAATACTAAAAAAATATGATAAACGTACATTTTGCGTAGTAATCTTGATGTGCAATAAGACTTAATGACCCAGTTAAGTTCTATTGAGCAGTAATTTACTGCACTGCGCAATATGTGTATTATAAATCCTAGGCATCACACGTTTTTTAAAAGGTCACTTTTAGTCCAATTATGCAATAAATTATTGTGTTTTACAATCAATTATTCATCTATCAATTTGTACATGATTTGACATGACACTATGACAATTATTGCAAGAACCCATCAGTTTTCTATTTAACATGAATTTTAGATGAGGTAAATACTCATCCATTTCCAAAGTTTAAGTCATCAAAATTCCAAGTTCTTGAAAAAATCATCCAACTCCCAAGTTCTTGAAAAAAATGTGTCTTCTCCTCCAACTGTTAAGGTTTCATTATTTTGAGAAGGAGGGATTCTTCATGATTCTAATACTGTTCGTTATAGTATTCCACCTAAATTTCATGTTAAGTTTCCAATTAACTTGGATTACTCAACATTACTCACTGCCATACATAAAAGAATGAAAGTTAGTAGCCTGGGTTTACATTATATGTAATAGGCAAATATCCAATATCGTTTTCACCACAAGGTTTAGTATTTTATAGCGAGTGAAATATCATTGATGATGAGTCCTTGAGTAATATTTGAGGACGCCGGAAGAATATAGGGACTTAATCACCCTGAACGTGCTTGAAATGTATGTTGAAAAGATACCTATCAATCGTCGTGAAGTCTTGGCTAAGGATTTGTCAGGAAGTCCCAAAAGTGTCGAATGCGCCTGGTCCTCAAATCCCTAAAGTCTAAAAAGTGTTGACTGCGCCTCGTCCTCAAATCCCTAAAGTCTAAACCTACTCATGGTAACACTTATCTGGACATGAGTTCTTATGGAGACATTTTGACTTGTCAAATGTCACTGGAAACTTTAAGTTAGCAATTAAATCAAACTTACGGGGGAAATTGATAAATTTCCATTATTTTTATTATTATTTTGTATAGTAGCACATGTTTATTATACATATGGTAATAGTAATATTTTTTGTATCTTTTCAGGGGTTATACACCTGATATGAGTAATATTGGGCAATCCTCTCAGTCCGGATGGAGGAATCATGTCAGAACATCCCCAACATTAAGTTTTGGTGCAGTTGATTATTATCGGTAGGTATACTTTTTAATAATTAAATAATATAAATTATTTAATGTTTAGTATTTAGAATACTTGACTTTCTTATGTAGTGAAAATTACTCACAAAAATGCGCCAGTGGTACCAAATGTTGGATTTCGATGCAGTTGATACTTTTTCAAACCCATGCAATATTGATTCTTATCGGTAGGTTCATCGTTTTGATATTAAATAATCCATATTGATGACAACCAATTTTTGCCCTCCAAAAATTCAAATTAACTAGTCAAGCTTCTTGAATCACATACATAGTAAAATAATTATTTAAAATAAAAAAAAATACTTTCTAAACAAATTTCGACGTTATTTTGCCATTTTCATCTGGAAAAATACCATAATATATATTATGATTGTTTTTACGTATAATTTTTAAGTATTAATCATGTCTATTTTATTAGAAAATCAATTCACACAAAAACAAGTGTTTTAATTAAGTACGATTTAATTACTGTAATTAATCTCTTTGGCAATTAAGTATTATATTTTACTTTGTCACATCAAGAAGCTTAATTAGTTACTTGAATTATTAATTCGTCACAATTTGATTTAATTTCAAAAGAGTGGTCTTAGTTGAAAAGAATTGATTTCAAATTGAGCGGATTTGGTTATTTCTCACAAAAATGTGTTACGTACGTTTTAAACTCAATTTGAGCCAATAATTCAAACCTCAAAACAAGCTATTTTAATTTTAAAAAATCAGCCCATTTAATCCCCCGACATCATTTAATGGACGAACTGCTTTTCATTCGTGAAATAAATAATTCCTTGATTATTTTCATTAATTGAAAGACTATATATACAAGTTACATATGTCCATAATAAGAGAATCTTATTCCTATTCTATTCCTAAAACCTTATTCTATTTGGACACTAACTATACAATTATGGTAAGTGTATAATACTATTTACAACATAATATTCCCTAACCTATTACCTAATCACGGTACACAACTGTGGAGCACTAATCCGAGATAATATATACAAAACACGTCATTTACATTAAGTGTATATCATGTAATGTATATCACGTAATGTATATCACGTGTATACAACCTATATTTAACACACACCCGCAGTCATAGCGGACGGTCTTCGAACGCTGAGACTGTCCCTAAAATCTTCAAAAATGACCGAGGAAAGACCCTTTGTAAAGATGTCGGCAATTTGATATATTGACGGGACATGGCAGACGCGTACCTGACCACGAGCAACCTTTTCTCGAACAAAATGAATGTCCATCTCGATATGTTTAGTGCGCTGGTGCTGAACCGGATTACCCGACAGATAGATGGCACTAATATTATCACAATAAACCAAGGTTGCCTTCTGGATGGGAAAATAAATTACGTAACCAACATGATTCCGAGACCACATTAGCGACCCCTCGATACTCGACCTCTGCACTGGATCGGGATAATATCGACTGACGTTTTGCTGACCATGAGACTAGGTTATTGCCAACAAACATACAATAGCCAGACGTAGACCTTCTGGTGTCTGGATAGCCACCCCAATCAACATCCGTATACGAGAAAAGTGTGGATGTCGAGGAGGGAATAACTGCAAACCATAGTCCAACGTCCCCTGAATATATCGAATGATGCGTTTGAGTACATTCATGTGCTCAACTCGGGGATCATGCATATGTCGCGCCCCATTTTCGACCCGCTCGCAGGTCAGAACGGAGCACGGACGGGTTCGGTGATTCCTGGGTAAAAGGGTTGAGGAGTCGCCACCTAATTAGTTTTACGGTGAATTAGGACACCTAAATATTAAACTAAGTGCTGCAATGTAAACTCCAATTTTAAGGTCTGCGAAACTAGCGAGATTCTAGGTAAGGGTTCTTTATTATCCTAAAGGGAAGGGGTTAGGCATCCTTTAAGATCCGCTAACTTGCGATTATCCGGTCAAACTCAGGTTAATATTATACTAAGAAAAATGCATGTTTATAATATACAAAGTTAAACAAAAGTTTTGTAAATATTTAATAAAAGAATGTATTTTTGTACAAGTATGCATTTGTATGATATTTAAAGAGAAATACATGTAAAGTTGAAAAGCATGCATTTCTTAACAATTGATAGTAAAGACAAATTATTTATAATGCCAAAGAATTAAATCTTTTGGAAATCATTGAGTTGCAAATTAAAAGATAAACTTATTCGGTATGATTAATAAAGCAAATAAAAGATGACAAAAGTTGTTTTGAAAATCTTGAATACGCGTGACGAGCCTAAAATAAATAACTAGCGAATGGTTTCTAAGTTTGAATTTAACCGAGCCTACAAATAAATAAGCTAGCGACGGGTTTCAAATCTTAAACTAACCTATGAATTAATCCTAAGTTTGCCTATTCTAAGCATTTCAATAATTACATAAGTGCGATAAATAATATTACAATACAAAGCGGGATAAAATCTGAATTAAAGAAAGAAATAAAATAAATAAACTCCGACGAATATTTGTCTTTATTTGCTTTAATCCCTGCAAGCTGTCAAGAACAAACGGTTAGAAACAGTTAAATACATATAACTTCATATCCGTATTCAAAACAGTGAATATTTTTTATCACGGAGGGCTCAGACTTAAATTTTGAAAAGAACATTCCAATCACGTCGTGGCTGCAAACATATGACTAATGTGGTTTATTTTGATTGCCTCGCCTACTAAACGTGTTGGTCTCTCGGGTGAAATAGAAAAGATCACTATAATCACGTCGTGGCTGCGAATATATAACTTGTTGGTTATTTTAGTCACCTCGCCTACTAAACATGTTGATCTTGAAAAAAGGTTTAAGCCTCATCATTGCCCAGAAGTTATATTTCCGTCTTTGCAACTGTGGAGGCCTCAAAATCGACGGATATTTTCATCGGCCAGTGTAATATCGTATTCAAATCAGTAAAATTAAAATGAAGCAAGAACAAAGAAGCAGCAGACGGTAAAACAAAGAAGCGAAAATAATTTCCAAAAAGACGCGGTGTTTAGTTTAAAACAAGAAAATAGTAAAATATCCGCTGCCGGATACTTAAAACAATCTTTGAAAAAACAGAGAAATGAAACGAAGAAAAGCGCGGCCTCGAATTCAATTTCGCTCGGTCTTAATGCAATATTAATAAAATAATAAAACAAGAAAAGCAACAAGCAAAGGAGCGCTAAAGTATCCGCCCGAAGTTCAAATTAGGAAACATGCAAATCGGGTCGACCCGACTCGATCGATGATTCAAACTCGAAATCGATTTCAAAGACCAATTTCAGATAACCAAGAACAAGAAATGAAATGCAAGAATTCTAAAAAATATCCGAATCGTCGATCTGACCGGTCGATGACCGACCGAATCGGTGTCAAAATCCAAAATCAAATATTCACCAAATTCGGATAACCAACATACGTAAACATGAAATGCAAGAATTCGAAATAACGCCTAAATCGTCGACGGACCGGTCGTTGACTGACCCGAATCGGTGATCCAAAATCCGAAATTAAATATTCACCAAATTCAGATAACCAACATACGTAAATATGAAATGCAAGAATTAAATAACGCTTAAACCGGTCGACCCGACCGAATCGATGATCCAAAATCCAAATCAAATATTCACCAAATTCGTATAACCAACATACGTAAATATGAAATGCAAGAATTCGGAAATAACGCCCAAATCGTCGACCGACCGGTCGATGACCGACCGAATCAAGAATCCAAAATCCGAAATCAAATATTCACCAAATTCGGATAACCAACATACGTAAATATGAAATGCAAGAATTCGAAATAATATCACGAATCGGCCGATCTGACCGTCAGATGACTAATCGAATCAGTGATGCAACCCGAAATCGAATAATTTCACCAATTTCAGATAACCAACATATAGAAATATGAGATGCAAGAATTCTGAAAATATTGTCCGAACCGGGTCGACCCGACCCGGGTCAGTGACCCGACCCGACTCAGGTGTCAAAAATCCGAGAATCAAAAGTGGAGAACAAACCTTTTCGAACTCAATTCTTGAACAACAAGGGAGGAAAAAATGCTTGAAATCAAGAACACAACCAAAAATCTTTCATGTGCCCAATCGGACCTCCGAAATTTTTGGTTTTCTTTTCTTTTTTTTTCTCCTCCATTTTCGAAGAACACAAGGGGTTTTTATAGCCCCATTATCCCAAAAACCGAGCTCAAATTCGAAATAAAGGGCCCAAAAATAATAATTTTGGAACGGGTTTTTAGGGGTATGGGTTGGTGGTGTCAGGCGGCGGTGTTGGCGAGTGGTGGTGTCAGGTGTAGGGTGCGGCGATGTCGGGGGATAGGGGTGTAGGGTGCGGCGTCGGTTTAGGGGGGGTAGGGTTTAGGTTTTCATTTTCTGATTTTTTTGGGTTTTGGGGGTTGGGTTTTGGGTTAAAAGAGGCGGCAAGGCGACTGTTGGGCGATTCGGGTTTGGGGCTCAGCGGGTTGGCTGCTTGGGTGAGTTAATGGTGGAAGGTTTGAGAATGGGTTTTGGGTAGAAATTGTTTTGGGTTGGGAAAAGTGGTGGTGGGCCAGCCGAGTGGGCCGACGGGTTTGGGGTGTTGGGCTGGACGAATTAGTTTTGGTGATGGGTGAAAATTGTTTTGGGTTAGGAAATAAAAATGGGTTATGGATTTAAAAAATATAAAAGGGTTTTAACATTAAAAATATTATTTTTTATTTTTTGTAAAAGATGTGAATTATTTAAAATAACATAACGATGTGATAATAATAAAAATATAATATTTGTGAAATGTTTAATGCTTAATAAAAAATGGAAATGCGATGCAATTTTGCGAGAATAAAATAACATAGAATTTTCGGATAAAACTTATAATTATGATAAAGATGCAAATGATAGTAAAAATGCGAACAATAATAATAATAAGAGAATAATAAGATATATATATATATATATATACGCATGTATGTATATAGATTAAAATTGTTTTTGAGGTGTTAAAAAAATATTTAAAATTGCAAATAGATTAGAAAAGACGGGACAAAATTGGGTGTCAACAGATGCCCCTCTTTGGCCGGAGACGATGAAAGAGTTTTCGGACAAAGAAGTTGACCCAGTAGCCAATTTTGTCCTGGCCCTCGGGCTCTGAAGGAAGATTAGGTATGCATGGTAGAAACATAATTTCAAGGGAGAGAGAAGTTGTAAAAGATGGTGCAGAATCCAGAAATAATGCCCCAGTGTCGAGTTAATGATGACACTGGTTGCAGATGTGAAAACTTAATGGGGAAGAGCGGAACGATATTCGAAGTAGGTCGTTGACCAATTTGCCTTGGTTCGCCGTAAGAGATAGTTCCACGCTATGATGAAATTCCTGCAGATTAAAAACTCCTGCAAACCTAAGCTTAAGATATAATTAGTGTATAATTGCTGAGAAAAATTGTAGAGAAAATAACTTAGAAATACCCGCATTAGGAGGTGGGCGCCTGACTGAAATTAAAATACCCTCATTATAAGGTGGGCGCCTGACTGAAATTAAAATACCCTCATTATAAGGTGGGCGCCTGAAATGACATCGTTGGATCGACGTGTTGTGTTGAAGACGACATTGTAATGTTGTTGACGTCGTTGTTGTATAGACTTTGCTGATGTCGTCGTTGTATAGACGTTGATGATGTCGTCGTTGTATAGACTTTGCTGATGTCGTCGTTGTATAGACGTTGATGATGTCGTCGTTGTATAGACTTTGCTGATGTCGTTGTTGTTGTAAAAAAAAATAGTTGTCGTGCTGCCGTAACGTCGTGGACGTTGTTGTAAGGCTGTTGAAGATAGTTGATGTGCTGAAGACGTCATTGTAATGCTGTTGACGTCGTTGTAATGCTGTAAAAGATATTTGTTGTCTTTGCGAACGCCGATGACGTTGTTGTAATGATGTTTGTCGCCGCGGATAGTCGCTGTGTTGAAGGCGCCGTTGCAATGCGGTTGAAGCTAGTTGATGTCTTTGCGAGAATGTCAATGACGTTGTTGTAATCTTGTAAAGATAGTTGTTGCGTTGAAGACGTCATTGTAATGTTGTTGACGCCGTTGAGATGCGGTAAAAGATATTTGTTGTCTTTGCCGAACGCCAATGACGCTGTTGTAATGCCGTAAAGATAGTCATTGCGTTGATGACGCCATTGTAATGTCGCTGACATCGTTGAGATGCGGTAAAAGATAGTTGTTGCATTGCCGTAAAAGATAGCTGCTGTTTTGAAGACGTCATTGTAATGATGTTGACGTCGTTGAGATGCTGTAGAAGATAGTTGTTGTGTTGCCGTAAAAGATAGCTGTTGCGTTGAAGACGTCATTGTAATGATGTTGACGTCGTTGAGATGCGGTAAAAGATATTTGTTGCATTGCCGTAAAAGATGGCTGCTGTTTTGAAGACGTCATTGTAATGCTGTTGACGTCGTTGAGATGCTGTAGAAGATAGTTGTTGTGTTGCCGTAAAAGATAGCTGTTGTTTTGAAGACGTCATTGTAATGCTGTTGACGTCGTTGAGATGCGGTAAAAGATAGTTGTCGCGCCAAGACGCCATTGTAATCTTTGTTGGCGTCGTTGTAAAGGCTGTAAAAATGATTGTCGTCTTTGCCATGGCGTCGATGGCGATATTGTAATGTTGTCCTGTTGTAAGAGATGTAAGTGACGTCCTTGCCGCCGCTTTGTAATAGGGTTTCACGTTGTCAATCTTCTGCCGATCCAAACTCATGTGAATTGAAATGTCGCCCTGGCACGCGAAAATGTGATGCGACGTCTTTGCCGCCGGTTTGCCTTGTTGTCGTTCTTTGTGATTCGAAATAACATCTTTGTGCAGACATAATAGTCGGGACCCTGTAGGTCAAGATGATGTCTTCGTATAGATGCAAAACAGGAACGTAATCCTTGTAGTGAGTTGTGGTGCCGAAATTCTTTGGGGAATTGATCATAACTGATGTGGCTTCCCTGCTTTTTCAACCTGAAGAACCTGTACTCAAAGAAAATTTGTGAGTTTGGGGAGGGGCGGTTGATTCGCGTTGACTCGGTAACCTTGGCTCTTGATAGCTGCATGTCCTGCTGATTCGGACCTGTAGCCCCTGTCTGGTTCCCAGTCTTGGCCAACCGTTAATGAAAACATTTGTTGAAAATAATTTGTTTATAAGAAAGTATGCTTATCATTAAAAAGTTCTTGTCGAACTGCTAATGAAAATATTTGTTGAGAATGATTTGCTTATAAGAAAGTATGCATATTAGTAGAAAATCTTGTCAAACTCCAATGAAAGTATTTGTTGAAAATAAATTGCTTATAAGAAAGTATGCATATTAGTAATAAAAATCTTGTCAAACTCTAATGAAAGTATTTGTTGAAAATAAATTGCTTAAAAGAAAGTATGCATATATGTAAATGTCTGTCGAGCAGCGACATGCGGTGAAACAAAGCAAACGTCTTATCCAAAATCCTCTTAGGCTGAAGACTTAGTTTGCCGATGCCTTTCCATGTTTATCGGCGTCCTCCGGCAGTGATCTCTTAAAAATGCCCCGCTCCGATATGTGAAAATGACGATCTTTTGAACGGACAACCGAGTCTTGTGTAGATTGCTGGCCTGTCCTATCAGGGTGATCAGATGGGTGCATTTTGTCATATGTGATATAAATGAGAAAATATTTCTTAATGGTGGGACCGAAGCCGATTTAGGCCGCCTACGTATCCCCATGAGGGAATCAGGTCATGACGTAGTTCATTACAAGCAAAGGAGATTGTAAGGGTTTTTTTTTTTGATGGGACCGAAGCCGATGTGGCCGCCTACGTATCCCGCCGAGGGAATCAGGTCATGACGTAGTTCATTACAAGCAAAGGAGATTGTAAGGGGTTTTTTTTTTATGGGACCGAAGCCGATGTGGCCGCCTACGTATCCCGCCGAGGGAATCAGGTCATGACGTAGTTCATGGTAAGTAAATGGGATTGTAAGGGTTTTTCTAAAAGTGGGACCGAGGCCGATGCGACCGCCTACGTATCCCGCCGAGGGAATCAGGTCATAACGTAGTTTAGGTTTACAAAGAAATGTGTTTTTTGGGGAAATTTGCAATCTAGGAAACGGAACCCGACCTGGGTTCTTTGCGTATCCCGCCAAGGGAGCGCAACTTTTACAACATAGAAAAAGTATTACATAGAGGATAACTAATCTTAGATATGGTATCTCTTCACTGCATCTGCATAGATGGCTTTTTGCCATTCTATTCTGATAAGGTTGCCCCGAACAACTGCGTCAATCTGCTTTTTATCAATCAGTCTCTTCGTACATGATTCTGTATCCACTTGGCTTCGAAAGATGTATCGTTGCCCCAGAAGAAAATGCTCGGATCAATGCTTTGTAATTATCAACCATCTTGATATTTCATCCAAACCTGGCTTTGGCTTATGCCCCAGTTCTTCCGGTTGTGAGTCTTCCTTATATTCTTCGAAGCCTTGCTTGCTTGTTTCAAATGTGTCACACATTATCGACAGATTAGTTTGCATAATGGAAAAGAAAAGAAAATTATTAAACAAAACAGATTTTAAAATAGCAAAAGCAATGCAGATTTGTCTTTTTAAGTTTTCAAAAGGTAGAGGCAAAACATATTAAATGCATATATGTGATTCAGGCCTCAATTTGAATCGCATTGTTTCATTAAACATTAATGCAGTTAACTAGTTTCTGGGAGAAACAAGGCCGGGGCATAGGTCCAATTTCCCAAATCATCTTCTTGCTCTGCATCCCAAATGGTTGAGTCTTTAGCGTAATCCTCGAAAATCACACTGCATCCTGCTTCTTCTTCAGTAATGAAAAGACTTTTGAATCCCTCAACGAGGTTGGTCGCATTGTCCTCCTTTGATTCCCGAGTGGCGATGCTCGACGAATGACTGACTCGGAGGTGGAACATGCTTTGGCAAAGGAACATCTCTCTTCTTCTGAGATTGGTTGATAAGACTTTTCCAAGAAAAGATGGTGCCATGGCCCGCGCTTTGGAGGAAGTACTTACTCCAAACGGTGTCCTCACTTTGATCAGTAATCACAGGGTGATAAAGGCCGATGATTCAATATTTTCCTCTCCTGGATCGCACAATGGTTCCTTCCAAGTTGTGTTCTTCATCAACAGTAATCATATTTACGTTGGCATCGTCATGATTTGGCAAAGGGTTATTATTTACATTAAAGGAAGGTCCTTTTAGTCGGATAACTCCTTCTTTGATTAATGCCTCGATTCGCCTCTCGAGGGCATAGCAATTTTCGATGTCGTGTCCAGGATTCCCGAGTGGTATGCACAACGCTTGGTCTCATCATGCCATTTAGGAACAGGATTGGGGACATTTCCTCGATAGGCCGGAGTATTCTCGCGGTTCTCGGCCGTTCATACAACCGCTCGAGGTTCGGCTAAAGGTGTATAGGTTTTAGCCGGCTTTCTTTTCGTGTTTCTTGGCGCTGCAGGTGCGTTTGGTAGATGGACTCGTGGGTGAGGTAAGTATGCTTGACGGATATTGTGGGGATTCGGATAGGTGGCGCCGAGGCGTGCTATATATTGGCCGGGTATGGTAGACAGGTAGGGACCAGGTGGGTATTGATAGTAAGGTTGAGGACTTTGGGCGTATGGGCAATAATAGGAAGGCCGTGGACTTTGGTTGTTTTGATTGTAGTAGGGAGGTGGGGTGATGGCATTTGGTAGGTTGACATTTGATTTGGCCTATGTTTCAATCGTCACCACAGGACACTCCGTCTCTCTTCCTCTTTATCGCTTCCTCAAATGAGTCCGATCAATTGTCTCATTCGTTGCTTGCAATGCTATAAAGTTTGTAATTCTTCCTGCTCGATTCCTCTTCTATGAAATCTCCCATCCTTATAACTTCAGAGAAACTTCGCCCTATGACGCTTATCATTCTCTCATAGTATGTTGCATCTTTCAAAGATTGTACAAAAAGAGTGGTCATCTCACTTTCTTCTATCTGGGGTTGAACTTTCACGCTTCGCCTCCACTTCATGGCATATTCTCTGAAGGTCTCTGTGGACTTCTTTTCCAACTTCATCAGATAAAATCGGTCCAAGACTGTGTCAGTGTTGAATTTAAATCTGTCCACGAAATCTTGTGCCATCGTGCCCCAATTACGCCATTTTCGCGGGTTTTGGCTCGTGTACCAGTCGAGTGCTTCCCCTGTTAAACTCCTTACGAACAACTTCATTATGATGGTCTGGTATTTACCTACCCCAATCAGTTTGTCGCAGTACGATCTCAAATGAGAGTAAGGATTTCCTTTCCCATCAAACAAGTCAAATTTTGGCATTTTATATCCGACAGGTAATTCAATGTCGGGATGCATACACAGATCCTCGTCCTTCAAGTCCCTTGCTGGTTTGGATATTCTTGAATGCCGCTTTTAGGCTGTAAATCTCTCTCGCCACACTTTCATCTGCTCGATCCTTACCGCTCATTCATTTCTTCACACCTACCGATTTGCTGAAGAGCCATGTTTGGTATGGTGGTAGTAAAAGGTTGAGCTTCCATTGCATATACTGGTGGCACATGCTGCTCGTTGGGATCAGTGACGTGTGCCATCAATATGTGTTGAGCTGCCTGGTGATTTTGCGCGGAAGAGGTGTTTTGGATGAGTGGATTAATTTGGGTATGTGGAGTTGCAGGGTCATTTTGTAGCGGGCTTTGTTGTGGACTAGCTTGCAGATTAGTGTGTTGTGGATCGGTTTTGTTTAGTGGTGAATTTTAGGGGAGGTTTTGGGGAAATGGCGATTCAGGAGATGAAAAAGTTTGCGGTGCAGTTGCATTCGTCCCTTGTTCAGGAGTGGGGTATTGGCGCTAATGGGACAAAGTTGGTGAGATTTTGAGCCGCTCTATCTCGATCTGCATGGTCATCATCTGTTGTAAATGGGCGATGTATTTTTCTTGGACGGTAGCATTTCTATTTTCAAGCTTCGTTCATCACCGAAGAGCAATAAGTTCCAGGCGCCTGTTCGGATGCATCTCAATCACCATTTTGTCAATGATCGGGCCTTTGATCTCGTGGAAGTATGGATGTTCCGCCAGTTTTAGTCAACGCGAATCAACCTTTGGGAAAAATAACCTAGGCAAAATAAACCTTCTAAAAATGAAGAAAACCAAGTTAGTATAGGGCGAGTAGTTATTGCTTCGAATAATATGCACCGAGTGAAAAAGCAGGAGAAAACAACAAAATGAGTAAATGAAAATTAAATGCGCGTCCTAAAATGCATGGGGCCTCCCTTATGCCGGAGGGGGGCCTAAACGCCAGAGATGCGAGATTATGGCGTATTGATCCAAGTCGCTAAATCAATGCTTTTGTCGGAAATGAGACAATAAATGTACATTTTCCAATTCGGCATGACATGATTAGGCTTGGATTTGTCTATCATTGTCACGCTACACGTAATATGTTGATTGGTCGTTGGGTTATGAGACCCGTTGACAATTTTGGTAGATTTCTTAATTGTGGAGTCGATACCCAGGATCGACCCACCTAAGGTGTATGCATGCATGACTTAAAAATAAAGGGTGGTATAGCTCTATCCTAAATTTTCTAAGATTTGGCTGACTAGACTCAAGGTTCCCGAGCGGACGGCTCGAGTGAGAAGGCTACGCGCCAACCGGATGGTCCTGACGCTCCGCGCATATACCAACTCTCCTAAAAATTTGGAACTTTGAAAGAAATTTATGGTGCGCAAAACACACCTCGCGTGTAATGTGTGATAGTGTCAATTTTCCAGTGGAAGAAATATGAGCGAAATGCCAATTTAAGGAAAACAGAAGAGAATATTGTAATTAAAGCGCTTATGCATACAAAATTTCAACAGAAAATAATTAAAAATAATAGATCAAATAAGGAGCAATATAAAGCACAATAATGATTAACCTGAACTTGTTATGGTTAAGAACTCTGAATTTCCCAAATGAGTCGCTATGTCGTCGCGCTTCATTTTCGATTCCCGCCAGGTCGAATCTGAGCACCGACGTTCGGTGATTCCTGGGTAAAAGGGTTGAGGAGTCGCCACCTAATTAGTTTTACGGTGAATTAGGACACCTAAATATTAAACTAAGTGCTGCAATGTAAACTCCAATTTTAAGGTCTCATAAACTAGCGAGATTCTAGGTAAGGGTTCTTTATTATCCTAAAGGGAAGGGGTTAGGCATCCTTTAAGATCCGCTAACTTGCGATTATCCCACAAACTCAGGTTAATATTATACTAAGAAAATGCATGTTTATAATATACAAAGTTAAACAAAAGTTTTGTAAATATTTAATAAAAGAATGTATTTTTGTACAAGTATGCATTTGTATGATATTTAAAGAGAAATACATGTAAAGTTGAAAAGCATGCATTTCTTAACAATTGATAGTAAAGACAAATTATTTATAATGCCAAAGAATTAAATCTTTTGGAAATCATTGAGTTGCAAATTAAAAGATAAACTTATTCGGTATGATTAATAAAGCAAATAAAAGATGACAAAAGTTGTTTTGAAAATCTTGAATACGCGTGACGAGCCTAAAATAAATAACTAGCGAATGGTTTCTAAGTTTGAATTTAACCGAGCCTACAAATAAATAAGCTAGCGACGGGTTTCAAATCTTAAACTAACCTATGAATTAATCCTAAGTTTGCCTATTCTAAGCATTTCAATAATTACATAAGTGCGATAAATAATATTACAATACAAAGCGGGATAAAATCTGAATTAAAGAAAGAAATAAAATAAATAAACTCCAACTAAAATTTGTCTTTATTTGCTTTAATCCCTGCAAGCTGTCAAGAACAAACGGTTAGAAACAATTAAATACATATAACTTCATATCCGTATTCAAAACAGTGAATATTTTTTATCACGGAGGGCTCAGACTTAAATTTTGAAAAGAACATTCCAATCACGTCGTGGCTGCAAACATATGACTAATGTGGTTTATTTTGATTGCCTCGCCTACTAAACGTGTTGGTCTCTCGTGAAATAGAAAAGATCACTATAATCACGCCGTGGTCGCGAATATATAACTTGTTGGTTATTTTAGTCACCTCGCCTACTAAACATGTTGATCTTGGAAAAAGGTTTAAGCCTCATCATTGCCCGTGGTTATATTTCCGCCTTTGCAATCGTGGAGGCCTCAAAATCGACTGATATTTTCATCGCCGCTGTAATATCGTGTTCAAATCAAGAAATTAAAATGAAGCAAGAAACAAGAAAGCAGCAGATCAGAAACAAAGAAGCGTAAAATAATTTCCGAAAAAGACGCGGTGTTTAGTTTAAAACAAGAAAATAGTAAAATATCCGCGTCTTGATACTTAAAACAAAGGCTTAAAAACAGAGAAATGAAACGAAGAAAAGCGCGGCCTCGAATTCAATTTCGCTTGGTCTTAATGCAATATTAATAAAACAATAAAACAAGAAAGCAACAAGCAAAGGAGCGCTAAAGTATCCGCCCGAAGTTCAAATTCCGAAATATTCAAATCGGGTCGACCCGACCGATCGTTGATTCAAACTCAAATCGATTTCATCACCAATTTCAGATAACCAAGAACAAGAAATGAAATGCAAGAATTCAAAAATATCCGATCGTCGACCGACCGGTCGTTGACCGACCAATCGGTGTCAAAAATCCGAAATCAAATATTCACCAAATTCAGATAACCAACATACGTAAACATGAAATGCAAGAATTCAAAATAACGCCTAAATCGTCGATCGACCGTCGTTGACCCGACCGAATCAAGATCCAAAATCCGAAATCAAATACTCACCAAATTCAGATAACCAACATACAGTAAATATGAAATGCAAGAATTCGAAATAACGCCTAAATCGTCGATCTGACCGCGTCGTTGACCGACCAATCGGTGATCCAAAATCCAAATCAAATATTCACCAAATTCAGATAACCAACATACGAAATATGAAATGCAAGAATTTCGAAATAACGCCTAAATCGTCGATCTGACCGGTCGATGACCCGACCAATCGTTGATCCAAAATCCGAAATCAAATATTCACCAAATTCAGATAACCAACATACGTAAATATGAAATGCAAGAATTCGAAATAATATCACGAATCGCCGACCCGACCTGACCGTCGCTGACCCGACCGAATCGTTGATGCAACCCGAATCGAATAATTTCACCAATTTCAGATAACCAACATATAGAAATATGAGATGCAAGAATTTAAAATATTGTCCGAATCGTCGACCCGACCGGTCGATGACTGACCGACTCAGGTGTCAAAAATCCGAGAATCAAAAGTGGAGAACAAACCTTTTCGAACTCAATTCTTGAACAACAAGGGAGGAAAAAATGCTTGAAATCAAGAACACAATCAAAAATCTTTCATGTGCCCAATCGGACCTCCGAAATTTTTGGTTTTCTTTTCTTTTTTTTTCTCCTCCATTTTCGAAGAACACAAGGGGTTTTTATAGCCCCATTCTCCCAAAAACCGAGCTCAAATTCGAAATAAAGGGCCCAAAAATAATGATTTTG
This sequence comes from Anisodus acutangulus, assembly GCA_029783415.1. Taxonomy (NCBI): domain Eukaryota; kingdom Viridiplantae; phylum Streptophyta; class Magnoliopsida; order Solanales; family Solanaceae; genus Anisodus; species Anisodus acutangulus. Next base: position 44,534,539 of record CM056493.1, on the reverse strand, counting down.
GAACGGGTTTTTAGGGGTATGGGTTGGTGGTGTCAGGCGGCGGTGTTGGCGAGTGGTGGTGTCAGGTGTAGGGTGCGGCGACGTCGGGGGATAGGGGTGTAGGGTGCGGCATCGGTTTAGGGAGGGTAGGGTTTAGGTTTTCATTTTCTGATTTTTTTTTGGGTTTTGGGGGTTGGGTTTTGGGTTAAAGAGAGCGGCGGCAAGTCGGGGTGTTGGGCGATTCGGGTTTGGGGCCGACGGGTTGGGTGGTGAGTTGGGTGGTGGAAGGTTTGAGAATGGGTTTTGGGTTTAATTGTTTTGGGTAGAAATTGTTTTGGGTTGGGAAAAGTGGTGTTGGGCCAGTAGGAGTGGGTAAACGGGTTTGGGGTGTTAGGTGGGCCAATTAGTTTTGGTGATGGGTGAAAATTGTTTTGGGTTAGGAAATAAAAATGGGTTATGGATTTAAAAAATATAAAAGGGTTTTAACATTAAAAATATTATTTTTTATTTTTTGTAAAAGATGTGAATTATTTAAAATAACATAACGATGTGATAATAATAAAAATATAATATTTGTGAAATGTTTAATACTTAATAAAAAATGGAAATGCGATGCAATTTTGCGAGAATAAAATAACATAGAATTTTCGGATAAAACTTATAATTATGATAAAGATGCAAATGATAGTAAAAAATACGAATAATAATAATAATAATAAGAGAATAATAAGATATATATATATATATATATATATATATATATACGCATGTATGTATATAGATTAAAATTGTTTTTGAGGTGTTAAAAAAAATATTTAAAATTGCAAATAGATTAGAAAAGACGGGACAAAATTGGGTGTCAACAGCATAAACAAGCACACTTGCTGGACAACATACGTAATATCTGGCCTCGTGATGTAAGATACTGAAGGGTCCTGCAAGACTGCGATAGCGGGTCGGATCCTCGTAGGGAACGCCTGCCGTGGAACTAAGATTGGGCTTTGTATCAACTGGAGTGGGAGTGGAAGTGGACTTATAGGATGACATCTCAGCCCTCTCAATGATCTCAGCTGCATACTTCATTTGAGACAAGAACAACCCACCTGCATGACGAGTGACAGCAATCCCCAAAAAATAACTCAAGGGCCCCAAGTCTTTCATAACAAACTCGGAGCTGAGCATTGTCATGATATACTGGCGTAAGGCATCGGAAGAGGCAGTCAAAATAATATCATCCACATATAACAGAATATAGGCCAAGGACGAACCACGACGGTAGATGAACAAGAAATTATCCGACCTGCTGTGAGTGAACTCAATCGTCGAAACATAGTCGGCAAACCGTGTATACCAGGCCTGTGGAGACTGCTTAAGCCCATATATTGACTTCTTCAACAAACAAACATGATGAGGATGTTTGGGATCCCTAAATCCCAAAGGCTGATGCATATAGACTGTTTCCTTGAGATCACCATGTAGGAAATCATTCTTTACATCTAACTGATGAATCAGCCATGCTTTCTAAAGAGCCAAGCTAAGCACAGTGCGAATGGTAGTCGGCTTGACCACCGGGCTAAAGTCTCACCACAATCTACTCCAACCTGCTGAGTCTTACCATCACCCACAAGCCGCGCCTTATGTCGGGCAAATGAACCATTTGAATTTTCCTTATGAGCAAAAATCCACATAGACCTAATAATGTTAATACCGGATGGGCGGGGTACCAACTCCCACATCTTATTATAAATAAGAGCATCATATTCATCGGTCATAGCAATTTTCCAATTCAGGTCATTTAAAGCAGACACAGGATTCCGGGATAAGGGTGTTTTAAGAATATTAGAATGTAAATTAAAATGTCTTTTTGGTTTAAAAACACACCGTTGGCTACGAGTTACCGGTCTATGACTCGAGGAAGAATTGGGTGGATTTTAGGAATTCGCCGACTCGGACTGATCGCCAAGAGGGCGGCCTGGCTGCCCAACACAAAGGAACATGGACTGGACTAGTTATGGAGTGGTGGATCGACCAAACAGGCCCATGATTATACTGGGTACTGTAGTCCGTGATGTGGCAGTGGGCCCGCTGGAGAATTTTGGGTGCGGGAGACGTCCGAAAAATGGTGAATAATATATGGAGATATATCATCATCTAAAAAATTATACGAACTAGGCACGGGAGTACTATCCTTAGCAAATGGGAATTGTGATTTATAAAAAATTACATGGCGATTAATGATGATTTTATTAGAGGATAAATCAAAATATTTGTAACCACGATGATTAGACGGAAAACCCAAAAACACACACGGAGTAGACCGGGCCTGAAGTTTGTTAATTGTGGTGGACGGAAATAACGGATAACATAAACACCCAAAACCCCGAAGATGTGAATACGAAGGAGTCTTATTATATAAAACTTGAAGGGGGAAAGAATATGTCAAACCTTTGGAAGGAATTATGTTAAGGAGATATGTAGCCATTTGTAGGACATGATGCCAAAAAGACGGGGGTATGAAAGCATGAATTAATAAAGTTCGGACAATGTTATTTAAGGAACGAATTTTGCGTTCGGCTTTCCCATTTTGTGAAGACGTATGAGGACAAAAAAAATGAATATTGATCCCATTATTAGCACATAAATCCCAAAATAGCCTATTGTCACATTCTTTGCTATTATCACACTGAATATTTTTGATTTCTCGTTCGAATTGAGTTCTAATGAATGCTCTAAATTTTAAGAAGATGGAAAAAACTTGAGATTTATTTGCAATCGGAAACGTCCATAAAAACTTGGAATAATCATCCAAAAAGAGAACATAATACCGATGACCCAAAGAACTAAGAACAGGAGACGTCCATAAGTCGCTATGAATAATATCAAATGACATTAAAGTATGAGAATTTGAGTCTACAAATGGCAACCTAACAATTTTTCCTAAAAACAAGACTGACAATTTGGAGTACTACTCGTACCCGTACATAAAATAAAATTATTTTTATCTAATGACGACAAAATAGATGATCCCGGATGACCAAGATGAGCATGCCACAAGGAAGGAGAAAGGGCTGCAAATGCAGGGCAAGGCTCGACTCGATGGATCGGAACTGGGTGTGATGGGATAAAGATCTCCCCTACTATCACACCTCATGAGAGGACTCCCCATCTTGAAATCCTTCACAGATAAACCAAATGGATCAAATTCAATAGAAACGGAATTGTCAGTAGTGAATTTACGGACAGAGACTAAGCTTTTAATCAATTTGGGGGCATGTATGGTGTTTTTCAAGATAAGAGGTGGATGAGGGGGAGATAAAGTTTTATGACCATAACCACAAATTAGAATAAAATTACCATTACCAACAATTATGCCGCGAGGGTTGCTCAAATTGGAATAAGACGAGAGCGTACCTGAATCGGATGTCATGTGGGTAGTGGCACCGATGTCCATATACCAATTTGGGTCCGGAGGATTTAAATCAAGCGTGTGCATTGCGGCTTTGATATCGGTTGATGTGGGTCCCGCTGTGTGATGGGCATGTGGGGGCCGAGGCCCAAGTACCTTTACTTGCTGCCTCGGCCCAAACGACTGGTTGTATGTGGTCCAAACAGAATTGGGCCTGGACTGCTGCTGGACAGCCCACTGCCAGTGGGGCGAAACTTAACTAGGCCCAAACTGTGGCTGTGGGGCCCACTGCCACTGCATAGGGGCCCAGAACTGCTGCTGCTGCTGACCATCGCGAGGGCCCCCACCATTCTGCCGGCTGCCGTCGTTGTTGCAGTCGCGGTTCTTGCCATTATTTTTCTTATTTCCACCATTTTTGCCGCTTGCGTTGTTGCGGTTTTGGCCTGAGTTGTTGGAACCGGTAGGATAAACCGTGGACTCGGTCATCATGACTACAGGACTAGCACCGGTAGCCGCTCATTTTGCCATACTTTCTTCTTCGAGTGTAAGCATAGAACGAGTCTGATAAAATTATGGAAGCAGATTGCTTTGCCGAAGAAGCGTTCCAACACCATTATAGGCCTCGGAGAGGCCGAAAACCATTTGGAGGACCAAACGATCATTCAAAACTGGCGCGCCAATGTTGGGAAGTTGGTCCGCCAATTCCTTTAATCTTTTGCAATAAGTCGAAACGTTAGGAAAATCTTCCATATTGACGTGGGAGAAATCCTGCTCAAGAGTAATGACTCTAGAATTTTGATTATCTTGGAATATATCACGTAGTCTATCCCAAATCGCATGTGCCATAGCGTCAGGCTCAATAATCGTTTGCAAAAGGTCAGTAGAAATTGTGGAATATATCCACTGGAGGACTGTGGCATCAAGAGTCGTCCACAACTTAGGATCATCCCCGCGTTTTGGCACCTCTGTATCCTCAGGAGCCGCGGAGATTATGTGATGGGTGACTTGATGCGATCGTGCGTGAATTTTGAACAGTTCGGCCCACGTCGCATATTGAACGTTTTTTATTTCAAGAACAAAAGGGATGTTATTCTTGATGTTAGAAACTGTAAAGGCAGGACGAAACGTATTCCAGGATGTAGACATATTGATATAACAATATGTGATTGAGGGATTTGAGAGAAAAAAAATTGGGAAGAGGGAGGATCTCGTCGGCACGAAAAACCGAGAGCAAAGGTCTCGAAATTTCAAGGGGGTCGACGGAATATTGGAGGAAGTTAGAGAGAGGATTTTAAGACCTAGACTTCTGATACCATGAAAGAAATAATCTCTTGATTATTTTCATTAATTGAAAGACTATATATACAAGTTACATATGTCCATAATAGGAGAATCCTATTCCTAAAATCTTATTCTACTTGGACACTAACTATACAATTATGGTAAGTGTACAATACTATTTACACCATAATATTCCCTAACCTATTACCTAATCACGGTACACAACCGTGGAGCACTAATCCGAGATAATATATACATGTGTATACAACCTATATTTAACAATTCATGTTGTGAATTTCATTCATGAGATTGAGACACTAAAGAATGAAATACATTTCTTCTAAAACTCAAAGTGTTAACCTGAAAAAAGATTGAGATGATCCATCAATCCATGTTTAACGTTTAATCTTTTTTGGGGAGGTGATAGTTTAAATCAGAAATTTGATTCCTTGTTTTTAGTATAATCTAAAGTTTTATTATTACAACCTCAGTCTGTTTGTGTTATCGTATAAAATTACTGAATGATTTGTTGCTTTCCTTAGTTGACATTAGTTTTTTCTCAATTTTGTTTGAATTCAAAAGTAGTCCCCTGAACCATGCTTTCCTTCTTTATCTTAAGAAATTTGCCAAATGGTGATAATAGCTTATTGTAAATAGTGAGCTTGAGTTTTTGGCTCTTTGAAGTCTTGAGAGTTGTTTGGTTTCTCTGTTTGAATATGTCAAATTTGTAGGTTTTTGTTGGGTTGTTGTAAGCAGCTAAGGGTGAGCATGGGTACAGGGTACCTAGATACCCGACCGGAACCGACACTAACGGGTAGGTTCCGGGTAGTAAAATTAGGAACCTATCAATGTCGATTCCGGTTCCGGCAAATAGAGACAGAGTATCCGGACCCAGAACCGATACCCGAAACCTGTGAAATATTAAATATTTTTATTTTTTTAATTCCATTATTTTTTAATTAATAAAAAAAGAGGCCATACTAAAGTACACCATTTAAGGGGGGAAAAACCAAATGTAGAACAGTCACTTTCACCATCAAGAAATAAATCAAATAATAGAAAGTGACAATCATAAGCAGAGAAAAAGCCAAAAGCGGTAGAAAACTGAAAAACTGAATTTTTTTAAACTATGTACTCCTTTAAGTTATTGCAAAAGAAAGTTGAAACGAAAACCAAAGCAAATCTTTGAAACATTCTTGGGATATTTGCTCCGAAAGGATTCTTTATGGATTTTGTGGCACTGGCTTTCAGAGGATAAGCAGACGAGTTTATTCCTAAACCAAAGCTGTTATTCGAAGGCATTATTTTGCACAAAGAAACACCGATTTCGGGTACCCAGGAACCTATCCGGAACCACAGGGTCCGGATAGGTTCCGAGTAGTAAATTTAGGAACCGATCTTTTACTGGGTAGGATCTGGGTAGTTCAAAAAAGTTAGGGTACCCAGACCCGCTCAGCCCTATACGCAGCGGATATACAAAACTTATTTCAAACCCAACAAACGTAGAACCGTTTGACTATAGGATAATTTTAAACTGTAAACATAAGACTTGAATGATACTTACATGTTTACAATATCTAGAATCTTTATCAACTGTGGGTGCGCACGCGAATGCCCTTTCGATTGCAAGCTCCAAGCTTCAATGTATTCCTCATTTGGAAAGCTAGAAAATCCGCCAGAAGTTCGAGAGAGTGTTTTGATTCTGAGTCTCTAAGACTTAGACTAATGATATGAAAATCAAGTGTATTGATTAATGAAGTGTATGTCTGAATTTATAGGTAAAAAATTAGGTCAAATTGGATTAGGGTTTGACTTTGGGCCTGACCCAAAATTTGAGACAGATTAGGTCATGGCGCCGCAATAATCTATTAGGTCTATCTCTATAGATCCTAATTTCCAGAATGTAGCAGGCTTCACCTAAATCCTTCATCATGAAGGTACTGGACAACCACTCCTTGATTGACTGCATGGGAGTCTTATTGTCTCCCATTATCAATATGTCATCTACATATATAATAATGAAGGCAATACTCTCATCCTTGCATTTACTATAAACACAAGGATTATCTTTGCTTCTGACGAAGTTAAATGACTTGATAGCCTTGTCAAAGCAAATGTTCCAACTCCTCGAGGCTTGCTTAAGCCCATAAATAGACTTTTGTAGCTTGCATACAACATTTGGTTTGGACTCAAGCTAAAAACCCTCATGTTGTTTCATATACACCTCCTCAACTAGATTACCATTGAGGAAAGCGGTTTTGATGTCCATCTGCCAAATGTCATAGTCATAATATTCAGCTATTGCAAGCAAAATCCAAATGGACTTAATCTTAGCAATAGATGAAAAGGTTTCATCATAATCGACCTCAAGCCGTTGATTATAACCTTTAGCCACCAACCTTGCTTTATAAGTCTGTACATTTCCAAATGCATCGATCTTCTTCTTGAAGCCCCATTTGCATCCTATGGGTTTAACTCCAGCTGGCAAATCAACGAAGTTCCACACTTGATTGATGTACATAGATTCCATCTCGGATATTATGGATTCTTGCCATCTCTTCGAATCAATGTCCAACAATGCTTCGCTATAGGTTGTAGGCTCATCGTTATCGGGAATATCTATCTCACTGTGTGTTTCCACAAGGAGATTTAGTTTTTCAGGAGGACGATGAGTCCTAGTGGACCTACATAGTTGATTATTTTGCAGTTCAGTGCTTGGTATGTTCTGACTGTGAGAGGGTTCTTGTGTGTTGGATAATCCATTAACTTGAAAGCTTTCAAGAATATAATTTTCATGTATTTCCTGAATGAGAGGAGGTGCAACCATTGCATCTACTCTCAAAGGCCGTGTAGGAGGATCTTGCATTTCTGTATTGTTCCTCATAACACTCCCACTGGCCGAAGGGCGTACTTGAAGTACCCAATATTTGCTAAATACTCCCACTGAATTCTTTCCTTGGTCATTCAGCAAGGATTCAACATCTATGTTATCTTGCGGTTCTTTAATTTCTTCAAGTTCTATCTCTGTGTAACTATGTTCCTTGTAGACATATTCTTCTTCAACGAAAGTTGCATTCCTGAAAAAAATGACCTTACGTTCTCCAGAAAGATAGAAGTAGTATCCATTAGTTTCCTTTGGATATCCCACGAAGTAACATTTCTCACTTTTGGATTCCAACTTCTCAGTGAGCATCTTCTTAACATATGCAGGGCACCCCCAGGGTCTCATATGTTTAAGACCTGGATTCTTGCCACACCATATCTCATAGGGTGTCTTTTCTACTTACTTGGAAGGAACCCTGTTCAGAACATAGATTGAGGTTTGTATTGCATGTCCCCAAAGGTATGTCGGTAGAGTTGAGAAGCTCATCATGGATCGAACCATATCCAATAAGGTTCGGTTTCTCCTTTTGGCAACACTATTCATCTATGGTGTTCCAGGAGGTGTCCACTCTGATTGTACTCCATGTAGCTTTAAGTAATCTAGAAAATCCTTGTTCCAGTATTCACTTCCTCGATCCGATCGAAGGGTCTTGATACTTGTTGCAAGTTACTTCTCTACTTCCGACTTGTACTCTTTGAACTTCTCAAAAGCCTTAGATTTATGTCTCATACGATACACATATCCATACATTGTGAAGTCGTCAGTAAAAGTGATGAAGTATGGGAAACCTCCTTTAGCTTGAGTCGAAAATGACCCACATACATCAGTATAGACCAACTCAAGCACATCATTGGCTCACACACCTTTCCCATAAAGTGGCTTATTGGTCATATTTCCTCTCAAGCAAGATTCGCAGTTACCATAAGACTCCAAGTCAAATGGTTCGAGGTAGTCTAACTTCCTCAACCTTGCTATCCTTGATTCGTTGATATGACCAAGTATGCAATGCCATAGGTAGTTAGAGTTTCTATTACTTATCTTAGCTCATTTATTTTGTACATTGAATATTTCTCGACTACAATTTAGTGTATATAATCCATCCACAAGAGGAGCAGTTCCATATATAATATTATCAAAAGACAGTACTTGACTGCCATTATAAATATATGAAGAAAAACCCTCCATGTCCAAAACAGGGATAGAAATGATATTCCTCGTTAACGAGGGTACATAGTAACAACAATTTAACACTAGACAATAGCCAGAAGGCAAATTTAATCTATAAGTTCTTACGCGCTCAACATCCACTCGTGCTCCATTTCCAACGCGTAGGTCCACCTCTCTTAGTCCAACCTTCATGCTATCAGTTAGCCCCTGCATATTGGTACAAATGTGTGAGCCACAGGCGGTATCCAATACTCAGAAATGAGAGTTATTTATAGACATGTTTATTTCAATGACGTACATACCTTGTCCACCAGAGGTAGAAGCACCTGGTGCTTTTCTCCTCATGGTGCAATGCAATCCTTCTCCAATGCCCTTTCTTGTTGCAGTTGAGGCATACATCCTTAGCCGGATTCACCTTCTTCTTCTTCATCTTCACACCTCCCTTAGCCTTCATAGTTGAGGGCGCATCGACTGCTTTGCCCTTCTTCTTCTGCCATTCCTTACCTTTCAGCTTAGTTCGGCTAGTAGAGCTCACCATGAGCACAACTTTGCCTTTGGAAGTGGAAGACTCAAAGGTCTTGAGCATGTTGTGCAGCTCCGGCAGACTCGCCTTCGTTCCATTCATATTGTAATTCACTATGATATTTTCAAAGGAACGAGGGAGAGAGTTCAGGATAAGGGTAGTAACGACATTCTTTTGCAGCTTCGTTCCAATCGAAGCAAGTCTCTCTATCAACCCTATCATCTTCAACACATGCTGCGAGACCTGATCCCCTTCATTGAGCTTACACTTAAAAAGTTCTATCAGTAACTCATAATCCATAGTCTGGGATTGTGAGTCATAGAGACTCTTCAAGTGTTCGAGCATCTCATTGGGACCCATGTTCTCATGTTGTCTCTGAAGTTCCATAGACATGGAAGACAACATCACACACTGTGCTGAAGTGGCATCATATAGGTATTTTTGGTAAACATCCTTATCAAAAGAGGCATATTCAGCCGAGTCTGTTGCAGGGACTGTTGGGAACACCGTGTCCAACACATATTCTAATTTCTCTTATCTCAGCACTATTCGCCAATTTCTTAGCCAGTCAAGGTAGTTAGGTCCAGTAAGTTTGTTCATTTTAATCAACATTTTCAATGATAAGCTCGACATTTTTTATAATCTGAAGAATTAGATAGATGGAAATCAAACTCAAAATTTATTTCCTATTATACACATTCGTTTAGGCTAATCAACATGGTCTTTTATTTAATTAGCTCCCACTATTTTAACATACTTCTACGACCCCATGGTAGAATACAGACCTATATTAATTAAGGTCATAATGAGCCAAGATCCAAGCCTATGCTATCTCCGCGTTTGCTTTGGCCGATAACTTTAATAACACACCTTGGTAGGTTCTAAACCAATTGCAAAACTTGTTTGCAACTCTTGGTTGATCAAATATTATATTTAATCTTGCGTCCTTAGATTAGTCCGACACTTTGACGCCAAGATTTGTCTAAGCAAGTCAACCCCATTACATGATTGCGTTTATGTATCTAAGTAAATTTACTCTTTGTGAGCAAACACTTTGGTGTAAATACCCACAAAAGTTTATCATTTACCTTTACATTTAAAACACATCTATGAAAGAGTCTGGGTCTTCCTAGACTTAGAGCAAATGCTTTGGCATAAATACTCGTATCGCCGAAAAGGATTTTGCACTTTAACAATTATAATGGACGACGCGTTTTAATTTAAACTTGTATTTAAAATGTTCCTAAAATTTTGGGGAACATTTTAATTCAGAGTTTTAACCAAGATCAACTCTTTTACGCCATATCCAATATGACATCTTAATATCATCCAAAACTAATTATACATATAATTGGGAACCGACAACCCAATAGGCATGATATAAGATGGTTTAATCAAATACTGGGTGCTGTCTGCCCAGACAATTATAGTGGACACTATGCTAATTATTAAATGAAAGCATTTAAACACTTATCATATAGTTCGTATATAATTCAATAATATACAATTAATAATAATCATGGGTTAACTTGTCTAAACTCTAAAATTTAAGTCTAATCCAAACAATCCCTTAAACATTTTCTGATTTTAAAAACTGATTTTCAGGATATTTCTGTAAGTTTCAGATTTTCAGAATTTATAGTTTAGTCGTTCAAGAATTTAAAATTTCAATTTTGAACCCCTTTAAATTTAGAAAATCCAATTTTAATTTTCAGAAAATATTTTCAGATTTCAGGGACTTGTCTGTAATTTCCAGAATTTTAAATTAATTACAGATTTGACCAAGGGACCAAATTTGCTTTTCTAAAATTTACAGATTTTCCGTAAAGACCAAATCTGATGATTTTAAAAACCTTTCCAGGGACCAAATTGCAATTCTAAAAAATTTTAAAATTTTCAGATTTGCCCCATGGGCTAAATTGCAATTTCGTAAACTGCCACTGCCCCGTCGGAACAGTGACTGCCGCCACTGTTCACGCCCGAACAATGATTGACGCTACTGTTCATGCCGGAACAGTGTTCGGTTAATGTTCACTGTTCTGAAAAAAATAATATATATATATATATATATATATATATATATATTTTTAAAATTGAGTTCACGAATAAAGGATCGCCGCCACTGCTCACGCCAACAATGTTCGACATCGCTCACTGTTTTAATTTTTTTTAAAATTTTAAATTGGAGTCTCGGTGCCGCGACTAACCCTAGGTGGTGCCGCGATACTCCGTCGTGGAGTTGCGGCGCCTCCATCTCAGAAGCACAAAATCCGCATTTTTGAAATCCTAAAACTGGTTCAGGGTCAGATTTGCTGATTCATCTTCGTTACCCTTCACTATCAAACAACACGTTCATCGACCATCATCCAATCCCTTCTCGTTCTTCTCTTCAGTGCACCATGTTCGCAATGAACCGATTACGCACATTGACTTAGAAGAGTTAGATCGGAATGACTTCCTCGATTACATCATTGTTTAATAGTTTGGGAGACAAGGATGATGTACTTTTAAGATATTAGGTTTTCAAGCTTTAAATGACATAAATTTCAGATTTAAACAAATTGTAATCCATATTATTATTAATTAATTACCTTATAATCATACAAAACAGCCCTGACTCTTGATACCACTGTAGGTTTTTGTTGGGTTATTGTACGCAGCGGATATACAAAACTTGTTTCAAACCCAACAAACGTAGAACTATTTGACTATATGATAATTTTAAACTGTAAACATAAGACTTGAATGGTACTTACATGTTTACAATATCCGAAATCTTTATCAACTGTGGGTGCGCACGCAAATGCCCTTTCGATTGCAAGCTCCAAGCTTCAATGTATTCCTCCTTTGGAAAGCTAGGAAAATCGGCAGAGGTTTGAGAGGGTATTTTGATTCTGAGTCTCTAAGACTTAGAATAATGATATGAAAATCAAGTGTATTGAATAATGAAGTGTAGGGCTGAATTTATAGGTGAAAAATTAGGTCAAACCGGATTAGGGTTTGACCTTGAGCCTGACCCAAAATTCGAGATAGATTAGGTCATGGCGTCGCGGCCTATGGTGTGGGCGCCGCGGCGCTGATGTGTCCCTACACTGTCTCGTTTTATATTCCGCACATTCTTAATTAAATCCAAAATCTAATTTTTACTTAATTAAAACAATCATTATTTATTTAAATATCTCGATCCTAAATCAAATATTTAATACTCTCTCAATACATCCTTAGATCGAAAAGACAATCGACATAGTGTGACCCTATAGGCATTTACATATCGACATTAATCAAATTAAGGTCTACGAACTCCTAGACGACGCCGCAAGACGAACTCAATATGTGAAGTACGTTTACACGAATTCAGTAAACTTAACCTCTATGTGGTAAGATAAAATTCTTTCATTCACGACACATCCGATTAAGCTTACGATTTGTCAAGTGTCTATCCAAATGGCTTAATCATTATATCTCATCTATATTAGTTGACAACTAGACCATATTCTAAATATGTCTATTGCGTTGGCCAACGACTTAGTCAACCTAATATCACTGAGAAGCTGCGTGTTCTCTCGAATATACATTCGAGGAATGAATCCCAATCTTGGCTCAACTACCACCTTTAATCCACATCGTAATGTACCCAATACAAGCCGTATCCCAACCTATAAGGCATTTGAGCTTAGGACATGATCAAAGTATATTACTTTGTAGACAAGGTGCGCATTGACCTCAAGTCTAAGGACTTCTATCTCCCACACGTTGATCATACTTTAGACAATTATAACAAACAATATATCAGCAGGGTATACCAATACTTTCAAAGTATCCATATGTCCATCACGAGTAGCCATTACTCGTAGCAGGTGAGACATACTACATCCTATGAGGATGTGATGCAGACCACATGTCGACTTATCACATATCATCGATATCCCATTCTCGATGATCATTAGTCCATGCTATTTTAAGAGTTACGTTTTAATATTAATATCTCACATTATTAATAACAACGTAACCTCTAGGGATGCATATTATAGAATATTATAAACAATCAACTAATAATTCAATAAATGCAAATGCCAAAATATTAATCTCCATTAATAATAATACGAATGTGTATAAAGTACATTTGTTCTAATATAGATTATCTCTAGGACATACATATACTTTCAAAATTTGCATATTTTTAGATTACTTTAATAGTTAAATCCAAATGTGCTAGCCAGTGGATTCTATGAACTTAAAATAAAATCACTGCTTGTGCTTTTGAATTTCAAAGCTTGCTTGTATGATTTTATAAAATGTCTTGTAAATTCGTTTGATGCAAGTCACTGATCAATGCTATATAAATATTAACCACTGAAGTTGATTTCACATAACTTTATAATAGTGATTAGCCACTAATTTTTATCCTCTATGTTTTTGTGCATGAAATCCAATATGGATTCTCTCTTCATCTTCCCACATACAAAACTTTCCCATCGAGTCAGCCCCATTTCCTGCGGAGAACCAATGAGCGGCAGAACCAGGCCTAAGGCCCCAAAACACAGAAACAGTAACAGCAAACGCGGATAGAAGGTTCATTCATGGATGAAAATAGCTTAGACAATAGATTTTTATTACGTATATTTGCGCGGAAAACTGGTGGGCCGGTATACCCACCATCCCGCTTCTTTTATTTCTTTGTTGATTGTATTTATTATTGTGTAAAACATTATTCCACCCGTCTCAATTTATGTGATACATTGTTCTTTCTAGTTAGTCCAAAAAGAATGATTTATTTTCTCATTTTGTAATAATTTAACTTTAACTTTACATTTTATGTTTAACGAGATGATTTATAACAACACAAAAATCTTTTGACTTATTTTAGATCACAAGATTCAAAAGTTTTCCTTTATTTTTTAAACTCTGTGACGAGTCAAATTATATCGCATAAATTGGGACTGAGGGAGTAATATTTATTGGAATCCTAGGCTAGAAACTTGAAACATTTAGATGCAATAATAAATAAATTTGTTTTATTTAAATTCTGATTTTTTCCTTCTCGGCTACTGTACTGTTTTTTCTGCTATGCATGATTAAATCAGTCTTTTAAATAAAAATTGCAAACGGTTATCTTTTAATTAAGAAAATGCCTTTTCCTTTTACAAAAAAGATTTTATTTACTTTGGTCTTTTTGATTAAAAAAAATGAGAAAAAGGTTTAAGTCTACAAAAGAGCTTTTGGATATCAATAATAGTTTTGCTACCCCTTTCGATAAAAGAATAAAGGAATTATATTCAAAGGAAAAAATTTCAAATAAGTTTTCTTTCTTATTTTTGGAAAAAGAGAAAAGTGTGTGTAAATGAGTTTATTTGGGCGGAAAATAATTTTGAATGACAATATGTATACTTACAATATTTTAAACATTTTTAAGCAATAAAAATAATTTTTATTATATAAGATCCGAGGTCAATCATATTTTACGGATCCTTAATACCGGGGTGCCTAACATCTTCCTCAGGGATCACTTGAACCTTTACCCGAACCCTGGTTATAGTTAGGATTTTTCTTTTGTTTTGAAAACCCTATCTAAATGGTTTTCCTAGTTTTTCTTATATTAGGTGGCGACTCTAAAAAATAAAATAAATTCAAGAGTCCACGAGTTATTCAACAGTTTTTATGCCTCTGCGTAAAAGTGAACCGTCACACATATATTATGATGTTGATATTTAAAATATGTTACCTATTTTAAATCATATAGAAGCATCATCGAGTGATAGCGATGATATACCGTAGAGGTATTCGACAAAGAAATAAATATATCTGACGGTGAAGTTGATATTCATCCTCATAGGTAGGAATAACAGTTACTAGATATGATGCAAAGTCGGACACACCAGCAATAACCGATGACAGAACTCCAATTCACCAACAATAATCGGTTCCGCAAGCATCCCCAATTCAGTGACAGTCTGATGTGATTTCATATCTTGATAATCCTCAAGATCGTCCTGATGCCTTTGCCTTTACTAGGAATGATGATCATATTCGCTAAGTAATGTGGAATGAATCGGACGGTCTTATAAAAGGTATTGTTGTACTTGCAAAAGACATGATTTTCACCTCCAAAAAAGCACAACAAAACGCCGTTAAAATTTATTGCATCAAAGAAATAAGGGAGTTTAGAGTTGATGATTCTACTCCTTTGGGGTAAGGAGACCGATGATAGTATGTGGACTATCTCAAAATTCACTCACGTCACACTTGTGATATGAATGACTGTCGAGCAAATCATTTTAATTTAGATACCACTATGATTGCTCAAGTGATAGTTGGCGACATTGTCGAAACCCCCAGGTACCTTACTTACCTAAGTTCGTTTTAATTTTGACATCAATTAAATTATCATTGCTAAATATTGTTATTTAAACTTGTCCAGATTTCCCATCAAAGACTCCATTAGAGCAGTTTTGAGAGTATATCGCAAAATAATAAGCAGGAGAAAGGGATATCTCGGGCGTAGGCGCGCTTTTGAGATGATTAATGATAAATGGGAGGGCTCTTTCCAAAAGTTACCGAGGTATATGGCAGCTCTACAATACTTCAATCCTGATACTGTTGTAGAATGTAAGCTCAACACCCAATCTGGTGTGCCCGATAATATTTTTAATTTTATGTTTTGGACATTCAAATCATGCATTATGGGTTTGCTCATTGCCGGCCGGTAATACCCATAGATGGTACGCATGTGTACGGGATATACGACATTAAGCTACTGATTGTAGAAGGAATGGATGCCAATGGATTGATATGCCCCTGGCCTTCGCCATTGTAGCTAATGAGAGCAACGAGACACGTGAGATGTTTTTGACATATTTGAGGCAACACCTTATTAAGGATTGAAGGGGCATATGCGTGCTATCTGATCGAAATCACATCATATTGAACAATATGTTTCATTTGGAGGGTGACAATATCCCTTTGCTTACCATCGTCATTGTTTAAGGCATATAAAGATAAAATTTTGAAAGGCTTTTAAAAATAACACACTAAACAAGTGGATGTGGGCGGCTGCAACAGAGCATCAGAAAAAAAAGTTTCTTATGCGGATGGAGCTGGTCAAGACAACGAAGGTGAAAGCCTATAAATGGTTGAAGGCAATTCATGTTGACAAATAGACATTACATGCAGACGAAGGCAGAAGATGGGAGATGCTAACAACAAATAGCTCGGAGTAATTCAATGGTTTGCTAAAATCTGTACGGGGGTTGCTCGTTAGTGAAATGGTGAGAATGACTTTCAAGCAAGTTGTGGAGCGGTTCGTCGCTAGAACAAAATAGGCCAAGGGAATAATAGCATATGGTGAGAAATGGATGTCAAAATCTATAAAATTATTCGAGCCTCATAGAAAAAAATGTGAGCGACACTCGATAACCGAGTATAACTATGCAGAATGTGTATTTGAAATTAAGACATGTGTTTACCAAGATCGGGGATGCAATATTCATAGTATTTATGAGAATGTTCACTTGTGGTAAGTGACAATCATACCACATTCCATGTTCTCATGCCTTTAAGTGTTTCGAGGCAATTGGAAAGAGGTCATCATAATATGTGGCATCGAAATACAATGTGCAACGTTATCTAAAAGTGTATGTTGGTCATTTCTACCCACTTGGTGATGAGTCTTACTGGCCAACAAAGCCATTTTCTATGATTGCTAACAAATAATATATCCGTAAATTGCATGTTAACGAACGGACTTGGATTCCCAACAAATGGATATTTCGGATAGGACATACTCTCGGAAGTGCTCGATGTGTAAGAAATTTGGCCATGATAAGCGTTTGTGTTTCCTACGGGAACGTAGTAGAAGTACTGCTCGTGGTGCAAGTACCTCTGATGGTGGAAGTACCTCTCGTAGTGGAAAAACCTATCGTGGTGGCAGAACTTCTAGCGGTGGTCATGATTTTATAAATGTATTTAATTCTTCTTGATGTTTTTGAATGGTTAAGAATGATGAATCTTAAGTATTTTTTTGTTTGTTATGAATGATGTATTTTATCTTTTTTTAATGAGGCGTCTTGAATTATGAATTTTAAGTATTTTAAGATTGTTTTGAATGAAGTAATTCAGAAATAAAATTCTCTTTAAAAAACTCATAAAATACAATAATTAGAAAAGTAATCTAATCTTCGTCTCTTTCTGGCACCACCTCGTCATCGTCATCATTTTCATCTTCCTCCTTACTTTCATTATGTTCTTCATCTTCTTTCTCTTCATCTCTTTCTCCATCTTCCTGATTGTAGTCTAGATCCCAACTATCATCATTAGGAGCACTTACTTGGTTGACACAACAATATGACACTCTACAATCTAATATTTGTGGTAAGAAGAGTCTCGATGAAGATTTTTATTTTTTAACAATTTCCAATGATCTTCTTCATCTGCTCCATGAAAATTAAGATCGTCCAAAGCATGATACATGTCTAGTGCTTTCTGCATTTCTAAAATTTCTTTCATCAAATGTCACATAACCAGTGATTCATCCTTGAATTTGAAGGTCTGAAATGTAGCAGACATAGCTTGTGGCTCAACTTGCCACCGACATAATACCTCATAATCACACATTTTCGAATACAATTGAACCCATTGAAGCTTTTCACTCCCAAATTATAGCTCCTCCGAATTTCGAGGAGTGTGCGTCACCCTAAATTATATGTCTAATAACTTTAAAATCAATATTGATACAAATTGGTTGATTTTCAAAGGGACGAAGCACACCATATCATCTTTCATAAGATAAATTCGTGTAACATCCTAATATCTCTTTTTCAAAATATGATTCAATTGTGTTTGTTTCTATCCTACCATGAGGGCTTCTTGAGCTACCATTGCCTTTTGTCTATTTCTGAACCAACTGTTGAATGTAATATTTCTAGGCATTTTTAAAATGTGAGTTTTTTAACCGAATGAGTTATATAAAAGTTGCGTAATATAGCTGTGTCATATAAATCGATCAAAAGCGTGCATTGTGTTGTCAAATCAAGGATGTCATTCAGAAACATCATATTTTATGCATATAAAAGTTGCGTAATATAGATGTATCATATAAAACGGTCAAAAACGTACATTGTGTTGTCAAATCAAGGATGTCATTCAGAAACATCATATTTTACGCATATAAAAATTGTGTAATATAGATGTGTCATATAAAGTGGTCAAAAGATTGCATTGTATTGTCAAATCAAGGATGTCATTCAGAAATATCATATTTTACGCATATAAAAGTTGCGTAATATAGATGTGTCATATAAAGAGGTCAAAAGCGGGCGTTGTGTTGTCCAATCAAGAATATCATTCAGAAATATCATATTTTACGCATATAAAAGTTGTGTAATACATGTATGTCATAGAAAACGGTCAAAAGCGGGCATTGTGTTGTCCAATCAAGGAGTAGTATATAACATGAATGACGAACAACTAGTATTCATATTAAAAGGAGTTATTAGTCATTTTGGAACCAATTTTTTGATATTAGTTCTATTACATCTTTTAGCCCAACAGACATATTCGAAGTAATGGGTAGGTCATGAAAATTGGATGATGATTTTAAATATTCAAATAATTCAAACCAGAGATACAATCAACAATACAATAATACAATGACAACTGAGTGGAATTGGCGTGTTAGGGAGGTTGAAAGGCTGGAACAAAACTTGAAGGCACTAGGACTCAAACATCCAAAAAGTCGTGCTACGTTAATACCTCGTGCTACACCACAAGAGTTGAATTTTGCTCTTAACCATTTTCGCGAAGAGAACAATCGAATGAAAATATGCTGCCTCAAGGCAGAATATAGTCAACGTGGTTACATCATATCCAAGTGGGATTCAGACTGTGAGATGTTCGATGAAGATGATTCCCTATGATCCTATTAATATTTGTTTTAAATAAAGTAGGTGGGTCATAATGACGACCCCAATGGTACTTGGGGTTTGTAACTATATAAGTAGCCTTTCATTTGTTATTAAACTACAACATATTTAATGTCGAGTAGTCGAAATGAAGAATTAGTTGGTATTCCTTCCAAAGAATCCGAATACCAATGGTGATGATAGCTCAAATCATAGAAGATATTTCAGTTATTCATCAAGCGATAACAATGAATTTAAGATAGACGATTTGAAACCCCACCTTTTTATTATTACACCCCATATTTTTTGCGCTTGTATGCGTCGTACATAAAGTAACGTAAAGCCCGATGAGACTAACAATTCATTTTTGAATAGAAACAAGTTTAAACAAGTGTTACATACGTTTTGTAAGAGTTTGGGATTAAACGGATCAAAGAAATTAAGTTCGTCGAAATTTAGGGATAGTTTTTGGTCAAACTTGTCCGGTATATATCTCCTAGTATATAAGGAATTATGGAGTGCATAACATATCTAAATTCAAGTTCATATAGTCTACTTTCCAATATAACAGACGGTTCATCAATCTGATAAATACAGTTAAAATTCCAGACCGTACAAAATTATACGGCCCGTAAAAAAATTATACGGACCGTAGAAAAAGGTTTGACCATTACATTTCAATCGTCTTTTGAGGCGGTCAGAAAATTCCAGCTTTTATATTCTTCATTTTATCGATCAAAAATCACATTTCCTTCATCTTCCAAGCCCTAACTTGCTCCAAAATTATTTGCTACGGTTCTCTAATGGTTCTAAACAAGAATCAAAGGCAAACTACGCTAAACTAACATTGTGAATCCCATAATCATCGTCTTATCATCTTTCTCTGCGTTGTGGTAATTGTGGAATCTTCTTGAGGTGCAACAAGTATTCTTTCACAAGTTTGACGCAAGTCGTACCTCCCAGCCCCCTTAGCTACTTGTACTAAAAAACTAGGGCACTATACGGAAATTCGTGCCTGCTTATCCCGGCTTGAAGTAAACTCTGAATTGAGTTGTTTGTGGGGATCTAAGGTAAGTTTCACCTACCTCTTATTGTTTTTAGATGTATTCAAGTAGTTGGAGAGTTGTAGTTGAAGGATTCTTTTAAGAACAAGTTGTAAATATTGAAGCAAGAGTTTATATGATGGTTGGGTTGTTTTACATGAAATTATGGATGGTAATGATAATCAAAACTTATTGTATGTGTTGTAGGAATTGAGGAAGTCGGATTGAAGAGTTGGTAGTGTTGAAATTCATATGAAATTGGATATAAAAGCTTATGTAGATTTCATGGACATAAGGTGTTCGACAAAATGTTCAAGTCTTCTTGTAAGTCTTGAATCAGTTGTTGATATAAAATCATTCGTATAATCTAGATAATCCTTCGTAAGGCATAAGAGAACTTGTGAAACTCCGATAATTATGATGACAAGGTATGTAAGGCTTTTTCCTTCGGCATGATCTTGTTTTAGACCAAAAGTGAAATAAAATATTGACGAACGATTCCATTCTTGGTAGCTTGGTTATCATGTGTTTCCCTTCCGTTATTGCTTATGATTCCAATATGTTCCTTATCGGAACTCACATTCACATCTTATGATATTCTTTGTGATACATTTGATTTAGAGAACTAGGGTTGGATTATAATGTTCGTTGTATATGATTCCATAATGATAGTTGGAGCATAACAATCATAGGTCATTCCGACTCTATTCATGGTGCCCCTTGAGGTCAGTCTTGCATTGCACTTATATATATGTAGCTATTTGCATATCGCGCTGCGCTATAGTCGGCCGGACATGCACGTAGATGTGCAGACCACTGATCAGTTGGTAGATATTACTGCATCCTATATGGCCGGGCAGTTTATTTTGCTCACCCCACAAAGGGACTTGATACTATACTATATGCTATAGAGCCCGATTTTACTTACATGTATATATTCATGGTTATATTAGTTGCATGCCCTCAGTGGACTTTTTCTGAGTTTCAGGTTGACTTCTATACCTTACTCTTACATTACATTCTTTATTTATATGTTTTACCTACCTTACATATTCAGTACATCTTTCGTACTGACGATTCTCTTGTCGGAGACGCTGCATTTCATGCCCGCAAGTTTAGGTAGACAACTTGATGATCTTGCTCAATGGGTTCACAATTCAGTTTGAGTTGGAGCACTCCTATTCTTCCAGAGTTGCCGATCGAATTTTTGATATGCGTTCATGTACATATTATGGGTATGGTGGGGTCCTGCCCCGACCTAATTGTTGGTTATATAACTTTTAGAGTCTTGTATACTAGTGAGTTATGTATTGTCATTTTGTATGGCCTGGTCGACCTTCTTGTCAGTCTGATAATACTATTGTTATGGCCTTGCCGGCCTTCTCAGATTAGTTGTGGCCTTGTTGGCCTTACGATATATGTACCCATATTGGTTTTGTTGTCACTTGTTCAAGTTGATATTTTCAGTTTCTCTTGTGATTCTCTTTCTGAGGCCTTGTTGGCCCAGACAATTATATGTTCACTCTATGATATACAGGTGGTACGCTCGGGCCGTTCAGGCATTGGGTTCCGGCCATACCCCTCGAAGTTGGGGAGTGACACTTATAAAGCGTAATGATGATTTTTGCGATGTGAAATATTTAGATCCACGAGAATACTATTGTGGTTTATGCCGGGAATGGACATATAGGTGTACCGAATCAGAACGTCTTGTTCGTGACTTGGAAAATCTCAACGCTCCAACCCCAACAAGGTTCTCAATGACCCTGCCTCGAACTGATCAACATTCTTGTGAGGTTGCGGTACAGGGGATTAGAAAAGAAAATAATAGATTGCTAGCAAGATGTTGTAGATTTTACATGCTAAAGTTAGCCGAAGAACAAGCATCATCAACTGGTAGTGAACTAATATCTACATAAAGAAGATATGTCTTAAGAAACCCAAAATATTGTTCTGAGGACGATATTGGGGACTTTTATTCTAGTGATAACTAAGGGTACTAAAGTTGCTTTGATTGTTATAATCTATTATTAATTTGTTTAAGCATCTTAAAGTTAATAATACATAAAAAGTTTAACAATTCACAATTTTTAATGAAAACACAAATAAATTAGTACATAATATGTGCCAATTACATAGTACATTAAAAAGTGATAGAAAATACATAATACATAAAAACGTGCAACTAGTAATAACAAAATACATAAAAATAATAAACTTAACCGACAATGCAACATTTCAAGATTAGAAACAACAACAAGAGAGCACAAATCATCTTCCAAAATTTCAATTTCTCTTTCAAAGCATTTTTCTCATATTGAGTGTCTCTAAGGTTACAACAACAACATACCCAATGAAATCCCACAACATGCGGTCTGGGGAGAGTAGAGTGTACACAGACCTTACCTCTATATTTGTAGGTAGAGTGGCTATTTTCGAGAGACCCACAGCTCAAGACAGAGCATAAGCATAAGCAAAGCAAAAGCACAAGCAAAACAAGATAAACGGTTAGTATGAAAATGCAGTTATCAAAAGCGAATAATCCATGATAGTGCATTCTGAAAAAGTAAGCAGTAACTAGCGCAGCTAAATAAGCTAAATAAAGTACACTAGAGAACACATAGTAGCAGAAATCAAACTACAGGGACTATAAAGTCATACCGCGCCTATTAGTATGATAGGCTAAGTGAGCCTACATTAATAACACTACAACTATCAGTTTGCAAGCATAAGTAGGACTACGCTCGACTACCTACTACTCTTCTATCCTAATCCGTGTCCTCCACAACCCCCTATTTAAGGTCATGTCCTCAGTAAGTTGCACATGCGCCATATCCAGTCTAATCACCTCTCCCCAATACTTCTTCGGCCTACCTCTACCCCTCCTAAACCCGTCCATAGACAACCTTTCACACCTCTGCACTGGGGCATCTGTGTCTTTCCTCTGAACATGCCCTAACCATCTCAACCACTCTTTCCGTATCTTACCACCGAGGCCACTCACACTCTGTCCCATATATCATAATTTCTAATTCTATCCCTCCTTATATGCCCACACATCCATCTCAGCATCCTAATCTCCACAACTTTCATCTTTTGGATGTGCGAAGTCTTGACAGGCTAACACTCCGCCCAATATAACATAGTCTTGAGTGTCTCTAGGTTATCCTTGATTTTTTTTATTTTTCTTCGGATTCTTTTAGCAAGACCTCTAGAAGGTCAATTTTTTCTTGAGCTTCCATAAGTTTAAACTGCAAGTCAAACTTCACGGTATCTCTAGTGATACGTGAAGTTGTCGTATACATAAGACTTTTAAACTTCACCACCACCGTTTTATCCACGGAAATTCCATCTTCCCATCGAAAATATTTGCAACCATCAATATCCTATAAACATTACAAAAAAATTAGTTTTTGAAAGTAAAATATGTAGATAATGTGAAAAAATCCTAAACCCCAAAAACTTATAAAAACACTTACGTCGGACACTTTACAACGCTAAATATGACAACCCGGATTATCTTCGGTCCTTGATGTTCTGAGCTGACAATAATAACCGCAACCACAAACGTGGGGTTCTATAGCAAACTTTGACGTTTTGTAGCTTTGAGACATGAATTTTTGGGGGCTAAAGTATGGTAATAGAGTGAAAGTGGAGAGGCGAAGAGTGAAGATGAGAATGGAGAAGTTTTTCATAGTTTATAATACCCCTATTGCGTAGTAAATTACTGCGCAATAGGACTTAACCGCGTCGTTACGGTTAAGTCCTATTGCGTAGTAATTTATTGCGCAAAATATACTTCTGTCACAAAATTTCTTTGTGGAATTTTTTTGTTTACTTTCTCACTTTTTGGGTCATTTAAGTTTCATACTCATTTTACCACTTATACCAAAATAAATAATTAGTACTTTATAATAGTAATAATTTACATTATTTCGTCACAATTGAACCTATAACAGTGATGTTCGAACTAACTTGTGCACCTTAACTATAAGGTCTAGTCCAAAGACGAAATTTTATTTTTTAAACATTACTATTTTCTTTTAGGTTGTGAATCTACTTTTTTATACCCATCGCTACGAGCCCCCCACTTTGCTCCGACTCGAACTCGCACTTGTCGGTTGGAGGTAGAGGTTATCTTCCACTTGAGCAACATTCTCGTATTTCAAAAGTTTACTTTATTCCCTTTCTTGGGCTCGTTTTCTTCGTTATTCTTCTTCAATTTATCCTCGATTTTGAAATTTCATCATTTAAAAAAAATATGTGCCTAATCTTCCCTTTTCTTTCTTTTTTTCTTTTTGCCTTTCTCTCTCTTGTATTTCTTTATAAGTTTTTCTGTAACTCTTTCTCTTTCCAATAGCTAAGTCAAAGTTACTCTCACAAAATATCGAAAATTATTACTAAAATTGAAATAGAAACGAAAAAAGTATCTAAAGAAATTCAAACATAAATTAGGTTTAATCAAACAAAGATATATAAATTCATCAATATTTTTTCCCACAAATTACTAATTGATTGAATCACTTTCGTCGCTTTTCATTATTCTACTAAAATTGTTGGAATCTAAATTGACAGAGAAAAATTGAATATCGATTTACTTTTTTTTCCGTCGCTTTTCATTATTCTACTAAAATTGTTGGAATCTAAATTGACAGAGAAAAATTGAATATCGATTTGTTTTTTTTATAAAAAAAGTAAATCGAACTGAAAAAAATCAAAGTCGCTCGAATTAATTCAATGTACACTTCTTATTTGGTCTTTGTTGTAGATAATGGTTCCCTCGTGACCTTTAATTTTTGAGTCCATCTCTAATCAAGCCCATCTATCCTCTCACCAACATAATTAATTCGGGAAACAATTACATACCCACCAAAAGCAAAGTAATTACCAAATCATACCCCTTTACTTTAATACCCATCCCTCGGAGGCTATGGATGCCAAAGAGGCTTGTGGGAATGGAGCATGGTTGGTTGCACATCTGGTGGCTGAGGAACATAGAGGAAAGATCACTTGGGCCTACAAGAAATCTGAGATTACAAATAAGTATTTCACTGCTGAGGCTAAGAGGTGGCAGAACATCATCACTTACAAGGTACGTCCCTCGAGTAACACTTCTGACTGCACGTACATTCGCGCTATGATAATATTTTGCATACTGGATGATATCCCGGTAAATAAGGGCTACCATATCATACGGGAGTAGAAGGACTACTTGATCATGGAAGGGACGAGTCTGATGTTGCTATTGCTGATTACGGAGTTGTGCTAGAGGGCGGGAGTGCCAGATCACCTTGACAATGATTGGATTGATCCTGAGGGGGTCTTTCACCCTCTAAAAATGTCAGAAGTAGGTACTTCAGTAAAGAGTAAAAAGAGGAAAGTGGATCTGAATGTGAGCGGGGATGGTGATGTTGATGATGAGTCTCAATCTCAGTCTCAGTCGCAGCCACAGATGATGAGTCTCAATCTCAATGTGAGCGGGGAAATTCGAGATTTGGTTGCCGGACTTCCTAGGCCTTCTACTGGGGTTAGTACTTCGGGTGTCTCTGCCGACTACTTCACCCGAGAGGAGATGAAATAGTATCTTGAGGCATAGAAAAGCCTCCAGACCTCAGTTGGTACCTTAGAGACGACGTATAAGGACTTGGCCAATGATTATGGTAAACTCTGCACAAGTTACAAAAAGGAGAAGAAGAGGAACAAGTCTAGGGGTAAACTTCTCGTGAAGGTGTGGAGAGGTATCAAAGGCTTGTTCAAGCATTTTGATTACAAGGATCCTCTCTCGGTTGAAGACGAAGATGATGATGAGAACTATTCATTCCTGGCAAATCTCCAGGACTGGGACAACAACAGTACCGACGGGGTGGCGAGGTGGCAAGCTCGAAGAGGTAAGGTTGAGCTCCTGTCTAGTATTGGTTTCTAGCCCATATCGGGCTTCATTTCAAACAATATTATTTCTGGTGCTTGTTGAATATTTGGATAATTTTTGTTTGGTTTGCTTGCTTTTATTTTCTGTTTTGCTTGGTTTGGCGAATGCTTCAGACAGTTTGGGTTTTGTAGCTAGTCGTTTATTTATGTCTTAGTTGTAATTGTTGGATATTTGAGCATTTTGAATATCTGTACTGTTTGCTGGTTTTCTCTGATTTGAAATTGTCATGGTATAAGTTGATATGTGCATAGGTTGAAGAATGAGAAACTAGGGATGACAGCTGATAATATCTGGACCGGATCTTACTAGATCCAGATCCGGATCCATTTCTCATACCTGTATCCAGATCCGGATCCAAATTCATCGGATCCATAAAAATCAGATCCATCGGATCTGGATCCACATGTAAAATTTTTTGCCTTGAATAATATTCCAGATCAAAATAATTGGAACACAAGACACCAGTCAAAATAATGCACTGAATCATATTTGTCACAACATGAACTGTAAAAAGATGGAGATAAATACATGCCATTTCAAGCAAAGTTAAAGGACAACTTCTGAATAGAAGGTTCATTGAACTAGAAGTAGAATGATAAAATTTCACGATTAACTGCTAAACATTAAAAAAAAGGATAGAAAGGACAAAAGAGAAAGAATTATAACTTGACATTTGTGAATTGAGCATATTAACAATTTCCAGCGCATTCAGTTTGAGATTTTCTAGTTTCTCGTTTCAAAATTGGGATTTCCAGTTTCCAGTTCAACTTCCAATGCATTCAGTTTGGGATTTCCAGTTTCTCGTTTCTAGTAACTAGCAAACTGGAACTACAACAATGTTCTTTAAAATTCCATCAACATCTTCTATAACCTTCTGCCAAACTTCATAAACTAGTCTTCGAAATCACTAGTTTCAACGTCATCAACATCCTAAAATAACAAAGAAACAATCATATTAAAAAGAGATTACTAAAAAAACCATCTCAATAAATATTTATGATTAAATATATCATTTACCATATCAATATAGTTAACTACTTCCCATCATTCTTCAGAATTTTCAGTAACTATCGAACAAGCATGTGTGCCCTCCAAAGTACCTTTATTTGAAAGAAATTGAAAAATAAATAGAAGGTTCATGTTAGGGAAAAAATTGATATTAACGTATATGAGAATAATCAATACATAAATAATAGATACCTTTAATGTCTTCGATCATCCAATTTTGCAAGCACATTAATGCCTCCACCGTTTTAGAGTGAAGCCTAGAACGATGAGAACTAATCACCCTTCTACCCATGCTAAAGGCACTTTCCGAAGCCACATAAGAGACGGGAATTGCAAGGATGTCCTTGACAATTTTATGTAAAGTAGGATACATTTGATCCCTTTTCCACCAATTAAGTACATCAAAATCATCATTCTCGGGTATAGGATCATCCTCCAAGTAATGCTCCACCTCACCCCCTCACATTCATCTTTCTTTTCTTTGTTCTTTTAGCTTGAGCATATTCATCCTCATCATTATCACAAGACTCTGAAATTCCTCGTTTGCCACTTGGAAAAGGTTCTTGACTTTTATTTCCCTCACTTCTCATTTGATATCCAATCACAAGTTTATCAAGATTTTTTCTAACTTTTGCCACTTCATTATGAGTATCATCTTTGTACAATCTCTTAAAATAGTACTCCACACAATCTATTTTATTTCTTAGATCTAAAATTGAAGCAACCGCCAACATCTCATTAATATTATGCCAATATTTGTCAAACTTGTCAATCATATTTTTAGCCATCATTCGAATGGTCTCAACATCACTCTCCACCCAACGCCTCAAAAAAAAAAATCGAACTCACCGTTTAATATGGCAGAAAGTATTGAATCTGATTTGTCTTACTACCTTGGAATCGGAAGTGGTGGACATGGACTGACGTCGTATGAGTAGGGATGGCAAGTAGAGAAGATGGCTAGGGACTAGGGTTTTGGTCTTTGGCTCTTTGCCCCTTTCGTATGGTATGAATGAGTAATGACTGAGGAGTGAGGAGTGAGGAGATTTTGCGGCTTTGGCCCTTAGGCATTTACCCTTTCGTTGGCTTAACACGCATGGGCAGGGCTTCGGTCCTTTATGGACTTGGGCATGGCTGAGAAAATTAAAGAGATAGATGTATAAATGAATAATCTATTTAATAAAAAAATGAATCCACGGGTCGTATCTGGACCGGATACGGATCTCAAATACAAGATCTATATCCAAATTCGATCCGTCAAAAATGGATCCGGGTCCGATCCAGATCCGTCGGGTCTAAATTTTGAAGATCCATACCCTATAAAACGGATCTGGATCCACCAGATCCGGACCGGGTCCAGGATCCACTACCATCTCTATGAGAAACAGGGGCAAAACTCACTAGTTTCTGCCCCTGTTTCTTCGCTGGCACGGGAGTAATCTCGAGGCGGGCTCGCCTTCGCGGGAAATTTTTTGCTTAGGCAGACTTCAAGTGAGGCACAAGTATCCGTTGAGGCGTGAACTTAGTCGCAATCGCGCATTCGCTGTGGCGGATGATAATCGCCGACGGACACAATATAACCATAAACTACCTGCTCTTGTAACCCACCAATCGCTAGCGCGATTACACAGGTGTGGAAAAATCACGCTAGGGCAGAATACCTGAATCAGAACAACAACTCGAACTAAGCAAATATCCAACCTTTCTCAATAACCTTTGGACAAGATTTCCACACACGATCTACTTTAAAAGAGTGTCAAAATCAGATACCAATTGAAATATACTAGATACCAACTTGAATCGACCAGATATCGAATTAAATGAGGAAGCATGATAGGAGTGAAAGAAAGAAAGAGTTCCTAAAATGCCTGATAGCCTCTCAAGGATGGGTACGGGCGTCAATGTACCAATCCACGAGAATATACTAAACATTATCCTTGTACTCGTGAGACATGTGAATCAATAGCTCTGATACCAATTTTGTCATGACCCAAATCGCAGGTATCATGGTGGAACCTACACAATCCCCCGAGTAGGAGAACCAATACCAAAAACAACTTTAAGAATGTTAAGAAAAATGTGGAAAAGGAGAAATGTAGAATAAAATACCCATTTTAATTTAAACATCTTTAAATACCGATCCGCACAACAACCTTCTTTCTCAAAACCTGATCTGACTTATACAAGGACTCTACGATACCACGAATGAATGAAAAATACAATGATACTGCTCTGAAACAAGGAGACAGTCTACATAAGATGAAAACGAAGGCCACCGAATAAGTAGTCTGCATCAGCTTCCCGTGCTCCAATCTGCAACCTGAATAGATAGAGTACCTGCATCCACGTAAAAGATGCAGCAAGCGTAGCATGAGTATACAACGTACCATATAGACATCACAGTCTGATAATGATGGAAGGTACGCAAAGAGAGATAAATATCAAGTTGACACCACATATTCCTAACACTAGCAATTCAATAAGCCAAATAGGTCATGTTGTTCACACAATATTTCATAAAATTATCACGTCACCTTGATCATAAAAGGATCCACGAAGGCATGTAAAACCTACAATACACTCAAGATCAACAACTCACATAGACACCAAATCACACCAAGGTTTATTAATCACGTAACTACCCAATCCGCAATATACTCATGAAAATGCCCAATCCGCAATATACTCATGAAAATGCCCAATCACATATAAGCTCATTTATCACAGAAGTATCCTAGACTCACACATGGGTTTACTAATGTTAGAATTCATGTCTGACCTCACGCGTTAATTAGACACACAGTTCTTTACACTGCTACCTTAAGCCTTCCACAATATATGAATCTTAGGATGGAGGACACTTATTAACACTTATTATCTCTACTCTTAGACCCCAAATATAGCCACAACTGATTACAAGCAAGACACCTCTTAATTCGTTAGACTCTTTCCATAAATTCTAAGTAGTTTTCATTTCTTTACCTTTATTTTCCAAACAACAATTTCACATATATACAACCTACAAGCAAGACCACATGACAACAAATCAATAATTATACCCACAATCCATACTAGACCCTTTGTCAAACAAAAATGTCATTCATCAAACAATACAAGCCAATAAAATCCACCGACCACTACAAGGTCCAATATAATCAATCCAAACGTGAGATCCCATTTAATCGAGAACTCATTTAAGTTTCAATAACCAATCTATGTCACGTTACCACACAACAAGTAATCAGTGTATGAATGAATGTATGAGTATGAATGTAATGCATATGTCAGGTGCCTTTATCATTCCATATACATGCGCTCAAGTTTTTATTATGAAACTCCACTCATGTGGACCCGCAATTCCATCGAAGCTGAATAATAACTATTACATGCATGCAATCTGTTCCCCGTGTATCATTATCATCTCAATGTTTCATAATCTCAAAGCGTTCTTATCTTCCCGGTCTCTTAAACCCACAACATATATCATACCACTCTAATATCAATATCATCAGAACCATGAGTGTATGAATGCAAATGACAAGGCAAGAATCATAATGTCATGAGATGTAACAAGTATAAAATGCATATCACATGCTTTCATAAATATATCAACATATAATCCAAGTAAAATCATGATATCATATCAAAGCATGTATGATGAATAAGCACAATGATAACAAGTATGACGACTAGCCCACATAATGACGACAAACCCAATCAATCAGCAGTCGGAATCAGCTTAAGACTGATTCTCCAAATCACCCGTCATCACAGTTCAACACCGGTGTCCACTTAATCATTCATCACAATGATTTGAGTGGGACCCCTAAACACTCCCAATACCCCTCAATATTTATAACTAATTACATACTAAGATAAAAAACTTGTGAAAGTAAACTGTAGCTTATCTCAAGCCGAGGAGGAGCCACGAACAGTCGATCCTTTACGCACGCATTGACTTCTATGGGACGTCTCGTAGTAACCGTAGTCTAACACACAAGTTCTACACATTAATATTAAATCAAACACATACAAGAACTTATTCCTTAACCATACAAAATAATACCTAAAATCCATCCTTGGCCTATAGTGTCAAAATCTGAACTTTATTATTCAACAAGGCTTAACACATGCGTACTAGTTATAACCAGAAATTAATTTGACAAACAACCTTAATTAGACCCTCAATTTCATGATTCAATAAAAGACTCAATTTACAAATCCTAGGTTTCTTCTCCAAATAAGAAAGGAGTTTTCATAATCAATTTAAACTTTTTAACATGGTCATTTTATCAAAACAAGTACTTATTTACAAAAGATCAAGGTTTACCAAAATATTTTACATCCTTTATTCATGATTCAAATAATTTCCTCTACCATAGAGTTTTCAACTCATTTTCCCCAAGACTAGAAACATGGAAAACAATCAAAAGGGATAGAGAGATTACTCTCAGCGTACGAAGACCGCCCGCTATGACTGCGGGGTGAGATAATTAACATAAGTATAGACAGTTGTCTCACTGTGTATATCTTATTTATGGTAACAAAATAGTTTGTATTAATTGTATATAATTAGCATTGTATACTTACCATAATTGTAGGATCCTTGTACAAGTAGAATAAGGTTTTGGAATTAGAATAGGAATAGGATTTTCCTATTATGAAAATTGTAAATTGTATATATACTCTTTCATTAATAAAAATAATCAAGGGATTATTTCTTTCATGGTATCAGAAGTCTAGGTCTTAAATTCCTCACTCCAATTTTCTCAAAATTTCGTTGACAATCCCTCAAATTTCGAGCCTCTTTTCTAAAAAATTCGTTTCCGACGGTCTCTCCTCTCTTCCCAAAATTTTCTTCCTAATCCCTACATCACGTCTTGCGTTGCTATTATGGCTAAGAACACATTTCACCCTGCCCTCACTGTTTCTAACATCAAGAATCACATCCCTATCATTCTTAAAATAGAAAACGTCCAATACGAGATGTGAGAATAATTGTTCAAAGTTCACGCACGCTCGCATCAAGTTCTCCATCATATTATCCCTGCGGCTCCAACGGATACGGAGGTGCCCAAACCCGAGGATGATCCTAAGTTATGGACAACCCTTGATATTACTGTTCTTCAGTGGATTTACTCCACTATTTCTACTGACCTTTTGCAAATGATTATTGAGCCTGACACTACGGCGAAGACTACTTGGGATAGTCTACGTGATATATTCCAAGATAATCGGAATTCTCGTGCTGTTACCATTGAGCAGGAATTTTCCCATGTCAATATGGAAACTTTTCCGAACGTTTCAGCATATTGCAAACGGTTGAAAGAATTGGTGGACCAACTCCGCAACGTTGCGCCCGTTAGTGAAGATCGTCTTGTCATGCAGATGGTTGCTGGCCTATCCGAGGCCTATAGTGGCGTTGGAAGTTGGAACTCTTCTTCGTCAAAGTAATCCTCTCCCGAGGTTCTATCAAACCCGCTCTATGCTTACTTTTAAAGAAGTCAGTTTGGCTAAAAGGCGGCTACAAGTGCTAGTCCCGTGGTCATGATGACGTCCTCCACCAATTCTTAAGGGTTCATTGATAATTCGAAATAAAACCGTTCTCACGGGGGCGACAAAAATATTCAAAAAAATAATAGAAAAAATCTCGGGGGCAAACGCGGCAATGGTAATAGTGGCAGTGGGCCATATCCCTACAATAGTGGGTCACAACCCAGCTGGTCCCAGCCTTGGCCCCCCTGGCCGTGGGCTTGGGCCAGTAGGCAGTGGCCTAGTACCCCCTATTTTCCTCCAGCTATAGCGCCTGGCAGTTGGGCTGCCCAACAACAGTCACAGCCTAATGCAACCTGACCCATTAATTCTGGCCGAGCAGGTTTCCCAAATTCTTATGGGTTGGGGCAGCAAGCAAGTGTGCTTGGGCCCCGACCTCCGCAGGCCCATCACGCAGCGAGCCCCACTCAGACCGATATTGAAGCCGCTATGCACACACTTGGTTTAACGCCACCGAACCCGAATTGGTACATGGACACCAGAGCCACTACCCACATGACATCCGATCAAGGTGCTCTCTCATTTTATTTCAATTTGAGCAACCCGCGTGGCATAATTGTTGGTAATGGTAATTCTCTTCCAATTTGTGGTTATGATCATAAAACGTTGTCTCCCCCCCATCCACCCCTTATCTTGAAAAATATCCTTCATGCCCCCAAATTGATTAAAAATCTAGTGTCTATTAGAAAATTCACCATTGATAATTCCGTGTCTATTGAATTTGATCCGTTTGGGTTTTCTGTGAAGGATTTCAAGAAGGGGAGTCCTCTCATGAGGTGTGATAGTAGGAGAGATCTTTATCCTATCACGCCATGTTCCGATCTCTCAAGTCTAGCCTTGCCGTCCGCTTTTGCAGCCCTTGCTCCTTTCTTGTGGCATGCTCGTCTTGATCATCTGGGGTCGACTATTTTGTCTTCCTTAGATAGAAATAATTTTATTTCATGTAAGGGTACGTGTAGTACTCCGAATTGTCAATCTTGTTCTTTAGGAAAAATTGTTAGGTTGCCATTTGTAGACTCTAATTGTCATACTTTAATGCCATTTGATATTATTCGTAGCGATTTATGGACGTCTCCTGTTCTAAGTTCTTTGGGTCATCGGTATTATGTTCTATTTTTGGATGATTATTCTAAGTTTTTATGGACTTTTCCGATAGCGAAAAAGCCTCAAGTTTTTTCCACCTTCTTAAAATTTAGAGCATTCATTAGAACCCAATTCGAATGAAAAATAAAAAATATTCAATGTGATAATGGCAAAGAATATGACAATGGGGTGTTTGGGGAATTTTGTGCTAATAATGGGATCAATTTTCATTTTTCTTGCCCACATACGTCTTCACAAAATGGGAAAGCCGAATGCAAAATTCGTACCATTAATAACATTGTCCGAACTTTATTGATTCATGCTTTCGTACCCCTTTCTTTTTGGCATCAACCTTTACAAATGACTACATATCTTCTTAACATCCTTAATTCCAAAGGTTTGACATATTTGTCCCATCTTCAAATTTTATATAATAAGACTCATTCGTATTCACATCTTAGGGTCTTTAGGTGCTTGTGTTAACCACTCTTTCCGTCCACCACAATGAACAAACTTCAGGCTCGGTCTACCCCTTGTGTCTTTTTGGGTTATCCATCAAATCATCGCGGTTACAAATATTTTAATTTATCATATAATAAAATCATCATTAGTCGCCATGTAATTTTTGATGAACCTCAATTTCTGTTTGCTAAGGTTAGTAATCTCGTGCCTAGTTCGTATAATTTTTTGGATGATGGTATATCCCCGTATATTATTCACCATTTTCAGATGTGTCCCGCACCTAAATCCACCAGCTGGCCCCACTGTTCCAGCCGCTGTATCCAGTTCTGTAACTGGGCCAGTGACAGTAATTGGGCCAGATTCCCAGCCCATTACCGCTACTGTTCCAGTGACGGGTTCCAGCCCATTACCGTCACATGATTCCAGTATTGGGCCAACAGGCCACTACCTGCTGGCCGGTCCGTCACGTGTTCCGGTAGTTTCCGAAATTCACCTAATTCTCCCCCGAGTCATAGACCGGTCACTCATAGTCAACGAGGTGTTTTTAAACCAAAAAGATATTTTAATTTACATTCTAATGTTCTTAAATCACCCTTATCCCGTAATCACGTGTCTGCTTTAAATGACCCGAATTGAAAAATTACTATGACCGACGAATATAATGCTCTTATTGATAATAAAACGTGGGAGTTAGTGCCCCGTCCATCTGGTGTTAATATTATTCGGTCTATGTGGATTTTTGCTCATAAGGACAATTTTGACGGTTCTTTTGCGAGGCATAAGGCTCGTCTTGTAGGTGATGGTAAGACTCAACAGGTTGGTATGAATTGTGGCGAGATGTTTAGTCTAGTGGTCAAGCCAGCTACTATTCGCACTGTGCTCAGCTTGACTCTTTTGAAAGCATGGCCCATTCATCAGTTAGATGTGAAAAATACTTTCTTAGATGGTGATCTCAAGGAGACAATCTATATGCATCAGCCCTTGGGGTTTAGGGATCCCAAATATCCTCATCATGCCTGTTTGTTGAAGAAGTCTTTGTATGGGCTTAAACAGTCTCCACGAGCTTGGTATAAGAGGTTTGCAGACTATGTTTCGACTATTGGGTTCTCTCACAACAGGTCTGATAATTCATTGTTCATATATAATCGTGGTTCTTCTCTGGCTTATATACTATTATATGTGAATGATATTATCTTGACTTCCTCTTCTGATTCATTACGCCAGTCCATCATGACAATGCTCAATTCTGAGTTTGCAATGAAAGACTTGGGGCCCTTGAGTTACTTTTTGGGGATTGCTGTCACTCGTCATGCAGGTGAGTTATTCTTATCACAGCGTAAGTATGCAACTGAGATTATTGAGCGAGCTGGTATGTCCTCATGCAAGTCTACTTCCACTCCAGTTGATACTAAACCGAAGTTGGGTGCTGTGGTAGGCTCCCCTTACAAGGATCCAACTTGCTATCGCAGTCTTGCTGGGGCTCTTCAGTATCTTACTTTCATGAGACCAGATATTATGTATGTCGTACAGTAGGTGTGCTTGTTTATGCATGATCCCAGGGTTGAACATATGAATGAGCTCAAACGTATTATTCGGTACATCCAGGGGACACTTGACTATGACTTACATTTATATCCTTCGTCGACGTCTATACTTGTCTCGTATACAAATGCTGATTGGGATACTTGTCCAGACACCAGACGTTCTACGTTTGGCTATTGTATGTTTCTTGGTAATAACTTGGTCTCATGGTCTGCAAAGCGTCAATCGACTTTATCACGCTCTAGTGCAGATGCCGAGTATAGATGGGTAGCCAATGTGGTCTCTAAATCTTGTTGGTTAGGTCATCTTCTGTTAGAGCTTCATTGTCCTATTCAGAAAGCTACCTTGGTTTATTGTGATAATGTTAGTGTCATCTGCCTTTCTGGTAATCCGGTTCAGCACCAGTGCACTAAGCATATAGAGATGGATATCCACTTTGTTCGCGAAAATGTAGCTCGTGGACAAGTACGCGTCTGTCATGTCCCTTCCAGGTATCAAATTGCAGACATCTTTACCAAAGGTCTTCCCTCGATCATTTTTGAAGATTTTAGGGACAGTCTCAGCGTACGAAGACCGCCCGCTATGACTGCAGGGGTGTGATAATTAACATAAGTATACATGGTTGTCTCACCGTGTATATCTTATTTATGGTAACAAAATAATTTGTATTAATTGTATATAATTAGCATTGTATACTTACCATGATTGTAGGATCCTTGTACAAGTAGAATAGGGTTTTGAGATTAGAATAGGAATACGATTTTCTATTATGAAAATTGTAAATTGTATATATACTCTTTCATTAATGAAAATAATCAAGAGATTATTTTTTTCAATTACCTCTCATGAAGGATTTTTGGACCCATCCCCAACAATTTCTCTCTAAACTGGCCTCAACTTCGAGGTACAATTTTTTAGGAAAGTGGAACACTTTAGGGCTTTTATTTTCACTGGTTAGACAGTGCTTCCACCTCTGCGGACTTGACTCCGTAGGCGCGGATGCGCTACCGCATGATAAGGGACCGCTGAGGTGAAGACACTTGCCATCTCGCCTCAGCATAGAAGCGAGAAGGAAAATGCAAGCGTATACATAACTTTTACGTCGCGCGGGCACGACTTCACTGGCACGGAAACTGACCTCTCAGAGTTACTTCAATCAATTAATCCTCTTCCCGAACCGTAAGAGTTACTTTATCTCACAAAATATATGTGTAATAGTTATCGGTGAATATGACAGTAGTCAGACAAAACAAATATGACGATTTGTATGCAATTTGCCTGTTGGCTTGGAACACACTTGGCTACTGCGAGCCAGCGATTGCAACTAATTCAAGGAGAAAGTTACTCATTTTCAGGACACAATCTTTTAAAAAAGACACTGTAAATTATATTAGATTTTTTTGGTTATATAAAAATATTATATTAAATATATTAAATTTTTTAGTTCTGGGGTTAAATAAATTATTTTAAAGTCAGCATATGGAAAAAACAATCGATAATAAAAGTGATGGAAAAGTTTCAATTCCATGAGAATTTTAGTCATTATCCTAATCAATTAATAAATAATACATTAAAAATGGTTTTACAAAAATATCGTAAATCTTGAAAAAATGTGTAAAAATAAGACATGACTCATGATCCTGATGATAATTCTAATTGAGCATGAAGAAACAAACTGCAATTCATACATATAATATAACTAAAAATGTCAAATCACACACACACACACACATATATATATATATATACCTGAAATTTCAGTCCTTAACCCCATTTTGGTTCTCTTTAGGCCCAAAATAAAGGTAACCTCTAGCCAAAACCTTCTCTCTTTCGGCGCACGTTTAGGACTGTTCCACTAAGGTGCGTACTTGCGGTGAAGCTACGGCGTTTGCCTAGCCGGAATGGCTAAAGGCCAGCCGAGAAAGGATGCTCAGGTAGTTAATAAGAAGAATGCTCCAAAAAGAACAGTTCAGAAACGACCGATTAACACAAATCCTAATCCTAGTGGTACAGTAGCTACTCAATTAACGGTGGTCACTCCACCTCCGATTGGGGGAGGGGTGATACAGGTCGGAACTATACAAAAGCCATTGGATCAGACGAATGGAGAGGTGACGAATAATGTTGATGGGATATCGGAGGGGTCAGAAGAGGCTATGGAAGAGGAGTCGGTAATTTCAGACCGATTTGAGCATGTGTAGGCTTCAGCACAGAGGAAATTGCAAATGTCAGCTTCTCCTACAACTGAGAAACCATGGGTATCCATTCTTTGGCAATACAAAGGCATCTAAAGGAATGGATCTCCAATTCATTCCGCTGATGATTAAAGATGGGGTTAAGATTGGGTAAATTAAACAAAGAGGAAGTGGCAAGTGAAGCATCGATATGGAAGAATGCGATCATATTATATGTTATTGGGGATTTCCCGACCATAGTTGCAGTTGCTAGATTCCTAGAGAGGCAGGGTGACTACTGTGGGATGTGGGATATGTAAAGCAGTACGGGAAGTAAATAAATATTACAAGTGTTCGAAATGATAAACAAACAAGCCAATATTCAGAAATGTCGCAAGCTTGTTGAGTCTTGAATCTTGATAACCTGAAATCAAGAAACACTAAATCTGGATTGTTACAACTGTGGGTTGAGTCGAGAGATGACTCTCTGTCTTTAAGACAAGATTGCCCCGTATATATGCTTTTACGTTAACGGACAATAATCTCCCAAGATAAAACATCAACTAATCAACACTACAAAACAAATAAGTTGATTCTGACGAAGAAAGCAACACACGAAACAACTTGCTGAAGAAATGGAAAAGGAAGGAAGAGTTTTGAGTTTTCTGTTCACTGTTTGTGGACAAAATTTCTCTCTTCTGTTTCTGTGTTGTATATTGTCTTGTAGTCTCGTTTTTCTGTCACCACACTTGAGCCAAAAGGTTGCAATATATAGCATAAGGGGCGGCTGTTCAACTGCTAAGTAATGACTGTTTATGGCCATTGAAGGAGGGAGTAATCAGCCAAGTAATGACTGTTTATGGACATTGAAGGAGAGAGTTAATCAGCTAAGTAATGACTGTTTAATGTGCAATAACGCTCCAAAAATCAATCCAAACGGAAGGCAGAAACTTTCTGCCTTCCGTCGTTCCCAATTTCATATTTTCAGAAACTTCAGTGACCAAACTGTAAATATTAAACAATTTGGGGTCTATCAGAAGAAGCCCAAAGCCCAAAGCCCAAGACCCACGACCCGAGCCCGGACCGGACGGGCGGCGGCGGCGCGCGTGTTGGCTTAGCCTTAAACCCAAACACATCTAGGTCCTCCCTCCTTCAAACACATGGTTACCCCTTGGGTCCCAAATCCTTAGCCAATTTTGAGACTTATAAAGAGAGATGTGGTAGATTTGTCCCACACCATATTTTCATGCCTCAAACACCTTACTTCGTGGACCAATATCTCTTTCATTTCTCAACGAAATTTGACGATCTTTGGCCTTACGGTCATCTACTCACTTAGTAGATTATGCATGTGTGAAGAGACAACGCCTCCAACATACGGAACCCTAGTGTTTAAGTCATTAAATACGGGTGGACGCACCTCCCCACCAAAGGCAAATTTCCAACAACTACTCTCAAAAGCCTAAAGTTTACTATCACAATGATGAATATTTCGTTGTAAATTTTCACTCATGTGTTGATAGAGACTTAGTCCTAGGGTTTGGTCCTCATATGATAAACAATAAGCCTGTTATAGTCAAGCCTTGGACTGCAAATTTTAACTTCAAGGATGAAGTCTTGAAGATTATTCCACTGTGGGTTAGGTTCCCCAATCTGCCACTTAGTTGTTGTGGTCCTAGATCACTTAGTCGAGTTGAGAGAATATCTTATGCTAGGGTACTTATTGAGATAAGTGTAACTGTGCCTCTAGCTAACTCTGTGAAGGTGATGGATCCCATGGGAGTGGTTTTTGATCAAGATGTTAGGTATGATTGGAAGCCTCAATATTACTTTTTGTTAAATTGGGCATGTATGTGCTCCTAAGCCACCTGAAGTAGCCCTTAAACAGAAAGAAGCAGGCCCAAAGGCTGTTCCAAAGAGGACAAAGCAAGCATGGAATCATAAGCAAGGCCAAAATGATAAGCAGACTTATGTGGAAAAACCTGGCATAGTAAATCCTCCCATAGCGACCCCAGTACATGGAGAGGAGGAACAAGGTTGGATCAATGCAAAAGGGAAAACTCCTATCCAGAATCTTAAAGGTCCTACAGGGGAGGTGCAAGTCACAAATGGTTTTAACCCACTGTTGGAGAATACTCTCTAACAAGCCATTCAATTAGCCTTTAATTGAGTGGAACATGGGCAACACAACAATAGTAGTGGAGTAAAGAGTCCTAAACCACCAAATATATCCATATGAAGATAGTTAGTTGGAATGTTAGATGTTTTAATAAGCTTTTTAAGCATAAGAATTCCCAAAAGTAATAAAGAGGGAACACATTGATATCATAGCTATTGTGGAACACAGGGTAACCAGGAAGAATGTTCAGACTATTGTTCAGAAGGTTGTTGTTGGCTGGAAATGGGAGCACAACTATATGAGAGCTGATACTGGAAGGATATGGATCCTATGGAATCCTACTGTGGTGGATGTTACAATCCTGCATACCTATACTCCGTTAATGCAATGTTTAATAGAAACTAATGGGCATAACACTCAGATTGCATTTACTGTCATATATGGCCTACATACAGTAGATGATAGAAAAAAATTGTGGGTTGCTTTAGATACATTACACTCCATGTTCACTAAACCTTAGCTAGTCATGGGTAATTTTAATACCATTTTAAGAAGTGAAGATAGGTTGGGGAGTTAGGTGATGGGCAGTGAAACAAGGGATTTTGAGAAATGTTTGCTGGATACTGATTTAGTAGAATTGAAGACTATAGGCAGATTCTATCCATGGACAAATAACCATATTCATAGTAAAATTGATAGAGTCCTTGTCAATCATAGGTGATTATCTCAGTGGCCCCATCTAGATGTTGTGGTTCATGACCCCCATTTCTCTGATCATTGTTTGTTATGTGTTCATCTAGAGGAGTATCAGTGGGGAGGAGCAAAGCCATTTAAGTTCTTAAATCATCTTGTGCAACATGTTGAGTTCTAGGAAATAGTCAGGCAAACATATAGTATAACTGTATCAGGTTATCCTATGGAGAAAATTTGGAAGAAGCTGAAACTGTTGAAATAAACTTAAGCAGCTGAACAATGTAGCATATCCTAAGATTAAAAGCAACATTCATGAAAGTAGGAGGCATCTCATGGAAGTTCAAGAACAATTGAGAAATACTCATGACGATCTAGACCTGTTTGTAAGAGAGGAAGAACTAAAGGAGAGCTTGGAGAAATGGGTATTAGTTGAGGAAAGCATATTAAGACAAAAATCAAGAATTCAATGGTTAAATCTTGGGGACTCAAAACTCTTCCTATTTTCATGCCAATATAAAGAGCAGACTCAGTCAAAATTGCATAAAGAAGTTGATGACTAGTAGTGGGATGATTATTAACACAAGTGATGCCATTGCAGCAGAGATTATTGGCTTTTATGAAGAACTGCTGGGCTCAAGTGCTACTGAACTGTCAGCTATAAATCCAACTGTTATGCACCAAGGCCCAGTGCTAGTAAGGGAGCAACAACTGACACTTATATGCCCCATATCAAAGGAGGAAATAGGAGCAGCTCTGAAAGATTATGCTGATCTCAATGCCCTTGGGTGTGATGACTATAATGCTGTATTTTTCAAGAAGACATGGGAGAGTATAGAAGTAGAAGTTACAGAAGCAATGCAGGATTTCTTCCAGCACAAGAGGATGTTTCATGCTATCAATTGCACTAATGTGACACTGATTCCTAAGGTACAAAATCCATCCTCTAATAAGGAGTATATTCCTATTTCATGCTGTACAATGCTATGCAAAATGATTTCAAAAGTTTTAACTAAGAGATTGCAACATGTTGTGAATAGTTTGATTGATCCTGGGCAGGCAGTTTCTGTACCTGGGATGATTTATTACTGATAATATCCTTCTTAGTCATGAGCTTGTCAAAGGGTATAATAGGAAAAGAATGCCTCCAAGGTATATGTTGAAAATTGATATGCAGAAAGCATATGATTCTGTAGAGTGGGTGTTTATAGAGTAAGTTCTAGTTGCTTTGCATTTTCCTAGGATGTTTGTTGACTGGATAATGACCTGTATATCTACTGTCTCCTATTCAATTGTTATAAATGGTCAACCCACTGTCCCCTTTGCTGCTAAGAAAAGACTTAGACAAGGTGATCCTTTATCCCCTTTTCTGTTTGTTCTAGTTATTATAGAGTATTTCAGTAGGTCACTCAAAATGTTTCATAAATTACCTTAGTTCAAATATCACCCAAAGTGTAGTAGAGTCAAACTGATACAATTAGGATTTACATATGATCTCCTTCTTTTCTGT
Organism: Anisodus acutangulus; assembly: GCA_029783415.1. NCBI lineage: Eukaryota > Viridiplantae > Streptophyta > Magnoliopsida > Solanales > Solanaceae > Anisodus > Anisodus acutangulus. The sequence continues at coordinate 44,492,290 of CM056493.1, read as the reverse complement.
AGAGGAGATATCCCTTCCGTACAGGTGGTTTTTGACAAATTCAAAGAATTTTCCAATGCTTTTGAGCTCATTGCAAATATTTCCAAAAGTTCCATTTATTGTGTTGGTGTATCTGATCAAGTACAACATGATATCCAAAATGTCTTGGGGTTCAGTAAAGAACAACTACCATTTAGGTACTTGGGGGTACCACAAAGTTCAAAGAAAGTGTCAATTGTCTAATGTCAGCCTTTGTTAGATAAGATCCTAGTTAGGGTCAAGTCTTGGACAACTAGGTTCCTATCCTATGCAAGGAGAGCCCAACTTATCAAATCTGTGTTGTTCTCTGTTCAAGTATTCTGGGCACAGGTGTTTGTTCTGCCTAAAGCTGTTATAAAGATGATTAAAGCAACATGTAGGAATTTTCTATGGACTGGTGGGGCTGATATGTCAAAAAAGGCATTATTGGCTTGGGAAAAGATTTGCTACCTAAATCAGCAGGTGGCCTGAATATCCTGGACACCAATACTTGGAATAAGCATCAATTGGAAAACTATTGTGGAACATATGCACTAAGGATAAGCTACGGGTGAGATGGTTGCATGCCTATTATGGGAGGAGAAGAAATATGATGGAAGAGGTGCCAAAACAGGCATCATGGATAATCCATAAGATCTTGCAGAGAACCAAATACTTTCATCAAGTTGGCTACACAATTAATGAAGTTGTGCACATGCCTTCTTTCTCAACAAAAACATTGTACATCAAGCTCAGAGGCAGTTATGAAATGGTGTCATGGAGGAAGCTTGTGTGTAATAACATGGGACTGCCAAAGTGAGTTTTATGCTGCAATTGGCTATACACAGAAGGTTAGCCACCAGAGACGGGTTATATAAATGGGGCATCACTATAGGAAAAGTTGTGTCCTCTATGTGGCTTGAGGGATGAAGGCATTAACCATTTGTTCTTTGAATGTGAGGAATCAGCCTATGTGTGAAAGATGCTACTCAAATGGGCTCCACATACATAGAAATCCAATGCAGTGGAGTAATGAAGTCAAATGGGCAGAACAAATAGCAAATGGGAGAAGTCCAAGAGATCAAGTATACAGAATGCTGTTATTTGGAGTTGTATACCATCTGTGGAAGAAAAGAAATTTGAGAATATTTCAGAACAAGAAGCAGCCTGCAAGAATATTGATTAAATGCATTATCCAGGAGATTCATTTCAAAGATAGAAGCAATCCAAGAGTTGCAAAGTGGCTGGAGCAATTTAATTGTTACCATGTGTAATCATAGTAAAATAGTTCGATGTGTTCTTGAGTGAGTATGTATAGCTAGCTGAACTGTTGCTGGGACTGTTCAGTAGCAGGTTTCTTTTCCTGTACTTAAACGTTCACTTTTGGTATAATGCAATTATTTATAAATAAAAAAATGAATAAATAATTTTACATAATCGAATATAGTATACAGTTTTACGAATGATCGATGTGGATAATCATATGGTGACTTATTTTTCAAGGTCATGATGATTAGATCTCGTCTGAGCTTGCGAAAAAACAATAATCAAAGTTTAAATCAAGAAGAAAGAGGCATTTGCTTAGTAATTATATTTTCTTATCGCCACCATTATAAGCTGAATTAAGTTGTATAAAATTAACTGAATGGTATAACCTTTCTTGATTTAAACTTATTTTTGGGTTTGCCATTATATATTGTTGTGTGTGTATAGTGATATTGTGTTGAAGATAAACCTCTATACAACAACGTATGCAAACAATATGATTTCTTGCAATATATCGAATATTCAGCTTAATTATTTTATTATTTTTAGATATTTCAACAACATGATTTAGATGTTAATAGGAGCAACGCTGGATATGGTTGCAAATGTCTCATATTTTAAAAGTTTCTGCCTTGTTTTTAAGAAATTATAGCATTCTTCTTTTTACGGATGCATACCTATCAAGAATTTACTATCAAGTGAAAGTAGTATTTTATAGAAACCGTACCGAAATTCCATCGACACATGGCTTTCTTAAGATGAGTAGTAGATCATCGTCAATTTTACAGTGTACACATGCAAAGAAACAGTAATTATTTGTGATAAAGATACTTAATTTACAGCTTTATCAAGCACATTTGAAAATTGCGATCGATTTTCATTTATTTCCTGTCAAATTAATTCTTGTGATTATTTTAGTAATTGTGGCGAAAATATAATATTATCTGTAAGAAATAATTACTTTTGTCTATCTTGTACGTGTTTGTCATGATTTTTCATGTTAAATTTTCATGCATTAGATGAAACTTTATACTCCGAATACTTGTTCAGTTTTTTCTTATCCTATACAAATAAAATAATGTGATCAATTAAGGTAAAATTAACGATGTTTAAAAGGGTATAGAGTACGAATTATTAATATTCTTATCTCGATTGTTTTTTTATTTTAGTTAAACGCTTCATAACATTAAATTGTTAACAGCAAATTTTGATACCTAAATTTTATAAATAGTGAATCATTTGTCTAAATAAATACTAATACTAATATATGTAATATTGGCTTATACGTATATTATGAATTTTAATGAGGTTTGTTTGAGAGAGTTAGGAGATAAACAAAAACAACATAATTGTAATATAACATCATCACCATCTGTATCAGAATCAGTTAAACTCATTTTGATAACATATATATAGTACAAAAAGCGTCCAAAAGGAATTATTAGCATAAGATCTCAGAGTTGTTGGACAATGCTTTCTTGAGAAGAAGGGGAAGAAAAAGAATAGAATTCCCAAAAAATTATATTTAGCATAAAAAATGAATTCCAATATTTGGATTTTCAAAAGGACTTACCAGTGAACCCTTTATTCCCTTTGTACGTAATAGTAGATGGGGACAAAATGTGATTATGTAAATTGCTGTTGGAATATGTAAAGCAACAAAGGGAATAGTAAATAACTATTACAGTGATTGAAAGGATAAATAACAATGAGGACAACAACAAGTTGTCAATATCTTGATTTTGAATGAAACTTCAAATATAGAACTTGTATTCGGAAATACAAGAACATGAATTGCTACTCTTGTGGCTTGTAGATCCGCTGAGACTACGAACGGTTAGAATCCTTCGTCTGTTAAGTTAACACCTGAAACACTTAGCAACCAATTAGATAAACACAACACCACCGACTGAGTCGAGAGATGACTCTCTGTCTTTAAGACAAGATTGCCCCCGTATATAGGCTTTACGGAAGTATGGACAATAGTCTCCAAAGATGAAACAACAAACTATCAAGTGTGCAAAACCTACACAAATGATCTCAGCGAAGAACACGAATAATGAAGATTGCTAAGAGAAGGATTGCTATCAGGAAAATCTGATCTCTTTGTGGTGTTGTGAACTTGTTTTTCTGTTCATAATATATATGTTCATCTCTTCATCTATAGAATTGAGCCAAAGGCCTCAACTTATAGGTGTGCAAGATGGTCCCTTCAAATGCCTCATAATGGCAATCAATTGCCATGTAATGGATGACATTTAACCCCCAAGTAATGCAACAACATAATGGTCCAAGTAATGGCCATTATTGGGTGGATTCAATGCCATTGAAACCCTCTCAACATCCAAAACTTTTGGGATTCCGTCGAGCAGTCACTGCCAATAAAGCGCCGCGGCTCTGCCATATTAGCGCCGCGACGCTAATTCAACATAGAGCTTACTGCCACTCCGGCGCCGCGACGCTGCAAGGGGTGCCGCGGCGCTTTGACGCCGCGGCCCAGTTCGGGAGGCGCCGCGGCCCTTCTCGGCTCCGCGACCCTTTTCCGACCCGTTCCATCTTACACCTCGCACAATCCTTCCTTCGTTTACCAACGTGGAACCCTTGTCATTTAGCAAATAATCATCCATCATTCTATGTTTCAAATATTTCACTTACGTACCAATATCTCTTTCATTAATGAAATTTACGATACTTGGCACTAAGATTGCACGTGTGTGGAAATGATATTTCCGACGTGCGGGGCCCAATTGTTCGAGTCATAAATAATGGGATAAACTTAATTCCACATTAGTAAATTTCCAACAATCCCCTCTTGAAAGAGATTTTGGTGCACACACAAGGTGCCTACTTTTAGCATTCTTTCAGCAAAAAGATATTGCATCAGGAGAGATAGCTTCCGCTTTGAACCTTCCCTAGTTGAATACCATCGGACTTACTTACAGCGCGGTGAACGTGATGTCTTGAACCGTCAGTGTTTAATGTAAGCCAAGACAACAGTACCAACATAATATCTCCCTTTTATTCGTTCCTTCTTTGTTCTGTCCGTTGTGGCCGTGGACACACTATTCTTAAGTGCGTTCCTTTGAGGCGGCCTGTCTTCGCACTTAAATAGGTGATCTCCTACAAGGTATCATGCTATACCCTACTTCACAAGTGTTAGGAATCATTAAAAGTTTTCCCAACCTTAACCTCAACCGTTTGAGGATCGTTGAAGGTTTGGAAGCTTAACCTTTACCCACCATGTAGGTAGCACTTTAATGTCTATCGCGGGAACGGCTTTGGATTCATGTTTCTTAAACATAAATCATAATCCAAAGTGCTCTTGCTTCCACCGAAGCGCTCAACTGAACGTTTTGCAGCTTAGTTTTCCCATTGAACCAAATTCTTGGGATCTCCAGTCAGTATGGTTGGGCTACCACCACAAAGGTTCGTATTAGTTGGGTTTTTAAGCCCATGCCCCTAGACAGGCAGAACTCTTGATCTTTAGGTAGTCCCTTTATTAAAGGGTCCGCTATATCCTTTGATTAGTAATCAAGGAAGTGACACCCGTGATGATCAACTGCCATACGGTCTCATGTCTCTGATAAATCCGACAGATATGTCCATACGCTGTCATCCGTGCCCTTCCTGAAGCCACAATGTATAACTGCTGAAGGCACGAGTTTCTCCCAATAAGGGACGTCCTTTAAGGAGTCGTGAAGATACTCAACTTCTTTCATGCTTTGTTTAAAGCGATAAACTCCGATTTTATCATGAATTGGCCGATGCAAGTTTGCTTTGAGGATTTTCCAAGACCCACCATACACATTTACTTGTGGCTTTGGTGTTCTTCATATCTGTGTCCAGTTTGCATCACTGTGTTCTCCCAGAACCGCAAGACATCCAGAATACCATAATCCGTAGATAAGCGAATATTTCAGATATCGTCATATCCGACTTAACGCCTTCTATCGATCATTTCCAGAATCACGAGTGAACCTTAGTTCAACTGATATGCTTTGTAGGCCGATACCAAGTCGGTTGTAGTGTGTACAATACATTGAACTACATGTGACCTGCATATATCGCTCCTTGTATATGGATGCACCATGATTCCAGTCAGTTCTGTGATTCATATCCATTGGTGGCCTTAACGAGATTGTCAACTAACTCACAACTGAGTTTGGAGTTAGACTAGTCCGTTAGATGTCTTAGAAATCCCAATTCGTAAGGTGTCATCTGTGATACCCATATCTTTCATATCGAGACTTTTGTTTCAATATGACTTCCACTTTCAGATTGTTGGTTTTTCCAACTGTTGGCTTTCTGACTTCAGAGTCAATATTTTTGTTGTCAGATTCATTATTTCTGTTTTATCTGAAACTTCCAGGACCAAAATATAAACATTTCAGGGACCAAAATGAAAGTTCAGGAAGAAGCCCAACAGTCCAGCAAACCAACTCTGATCCTCCCCTTCCAACTCTCCGGTTAGGAAGGATGTTTCAACATCCATGCCACGCAAGACTGCAATGGCCCTGGATGTTAAGCTATTCTTAGGGGAGCACATGTACAAGTAGCCGAGGCCTTATACTCGTCAGTAAATCCATCTACTTTGTACTCAATTTTGAGTATCCACTTTTACAACCCAAAGGTTCTTTTCCCGGAGGAAGATCAACCCATTACACAAGTATGGTTCTATATGATGAAATCTATTTCTCTCTTTGTAGCTTCTTTCCAAAGCAACGCTTCTGGAGATGATAATTATTTGTTAATTGTCCATGGTTTGTTATCAACCATACTAGCTAGAAGGCTCGGAACAAGTCTTTGTCCCCTCTTTTCTCCGTCTCGGTTCAACATCTAGAATCCCTGAGTTCTGTAGATCTGAAATATTAAGTTCCGGATAATCAGCAACTTTCGAGTCCTGTAGCTCTGGAACGTCTGGTTTCGGACAGTCAGACACTCACGGGTTCTTGTTAACCTCAAGCAATTACTTTTTTTCCCTTCTCAAGGAAAGTTATCTTCAAAGAATTCAACATTCTTTGACACCAAGAGGCGATAAACACTACTGTTATTTGCAGATCCAGTGGATATGGAATTTACAGTCTTAGGTCCAACTAGACCAGTTTCGGTATTCCAACCTCTACCAAGCCACCCCACATCACAACATTTGTATGTGAGATCATTTCCATGTTTCACACGGAGAGTTATCCTTATCATTATGCGGAGTTCTGTTGAGAATCACATTAGCGGTAAGGATCGCCTTGCCCCACATATTTTGGGCGTACTACTTTGCGCTTGGCTAACACCGTTAGACTGAGGTGAGTAATGAATAGTCGTTTAATGAACGATGCTTCACATTCTCCCCCTCTATCACTACGAATTCCTCAATCCATAGGCTTAGTTGATTTTCAACTTCTGCTTTGTAGCGCTTATCCGCTTCAACAACTTCATCTTTGCTTTTCTACAAACCAAGCAATACGTTGTACCATCATCAATGAAGGTCATAAAGTACTTCTTTCCTCCCTTTATTTTGTACAAACTTCAAATCACCCATGTAGGTGTGACTAAGTTCTAGAGGACCGATGCTTCTTTCGCTATTCCTTTGACGGAATGGAAAGATGTTTTGCCTCTTCGCCTACCTCAAATTCATTTTGAGGGTTTATGTCGACAGAAGGCAACAATCTCAACTTTGTTAGCTTTTGAATGACTTTCTATTTAACGTGTCTTAATCTATGATGGCATAGATGCACGGATTACAAATATATCATTCATTTAGCTACAAACATACTGTATCATTCTTAGTTATTACAGACCTGTTGGACTAGTCTCAAACCAGCTTAACCAACGGCGTCCCTTAAACCAAGTTTAGGACATGTATCACATCATTTTAGAGTGATCCCATTCCCTGAAGTCCTATTGAGGACAATCTCTCCAACCCCTTCTACTTTAGAGGTGACGTTGCTTCACATGAACAACCTCTTGCCCGTAGTTCGGGCGTAACCGGATCATATGTGATCTGGATACTCTGGCCCACTCCAGTTGCTGAGACAGACTGAGTGTCCAATTTTGTTTCTGCCTTTCTTTTGGCCTTCAGATCATTTAAGACCTGGAAACTTTGGTCCACCTCACTAGGTGTCCATTACTCTTCTGTCAAATGAATTCTGGCCCCACTCCAGTAGCCCGTAGGCTTTGTACAACTGAGTGTCCAATATCATCCTATCAAATAAATTCTGGCCCATACCAGTCGCCTGTAGGCTTTGTACGACTGAGTGTCCAATTTCATCCTATGAAGGATCTTCTGTCAAATAGTGTGACAGGTTCAACGTCTTAAGATAAGCCATTATCTTTTAGTCTTCTTCCCTTGTGATTGGTGCCAGAGAAATCCCTGGCGCTTACTTAAGAGTGATAACAGTTTTTGCACAGTTAATGGATCTCTATCCTTCGTATGTGCTAACATACTTTACACACTTTTAATAATTACACATAAAAGAACAGATCTTTTAAGTTTTATTTAGAATAGTCCAATCTTTAATCAGGAAGGAAGGAGATTCAATATCTGATTTTAGAGTGTAGGGAATATAAGTTTTAATGAAAATACTTTTATATTCCCAGCCTTGCTTTACACACTTTTATTCAGATATTAACTAAACGTATTATTGATAAGGAAGGATTAACTTAGACCTTTTGGATTCTGGCCCACTTCAGTTAGACTGAGTGTCCAAATCCTCCTTACCATAATTCGGATCCTCTGTTTGGGATAGATATAGGACTTTCTATATGATAGAACATCATCTTCAGCCTTCTCATCTTATCCCAGTTGACATCCTCAGCCTCTCGTGGGCGCTTGTTTCCACCACCCTCGAGAGCGGTGACACCAACTCGTCCTTGATCTTTAGCCGTACTAGCATGATTATCAGCAGTATCTTGAAGCTTAGCATCAGATCCAGAGATCCCACCTTTGATGAAAACAGACTTGTAACTGTCATTAAAGAGAGAACCAAAACTAGGACCAATCTTGAAAGCACGGTTGTTGTTTGAACTGATAGCAAAAGTGTCAACAGAACTATTTTCAAGAAAAAAACCACAGCTAAATTTGGTCACACACTTGTCGACTAACATCTTTCGAATCACTAATACAAATCTTGTCTTAAAATTGTTGGAATATGTAAAGCAACAACGAGAATAGTAAATAACTATTACAGTGATCGAAAGGATAAACAACAATGAGGACAACAACAAGTTGTCAATATCTTGATCTTGAATAAAACTTTAAATATAGAACTTGTATTCGAAAATACAAGAACATGAACTGCTACTCTTGTGTCTTGTAGATCCGCTGAGAATACGAACGGTTAGAATCCTTCGTTTCTTAAGTTAACACCTGAAACACTTAGCAACCAATTAGATAAACACAACACCACTAGTTGAGTCGAGAGATGTCTCTCTGTCTTTAAGACAAGATTGCTCCGTATATAGGCTTTAGGGAAGTGTGGACAATAGTCTCCCAAGATGAAACAACAAACTATCAAGTGTGCAAAGCCTACACAAATGATCTCAACTAAGAACATGAATAATGAAGATTGCTAAGAGAAGGATTGCTATCAGGAAAATCTGATCTCTTTGTGGTGTTGTGAACTTGTTTTTATGTTCATATGTTCATATATGTTCATCTCTTCATCTATAGAATTGAGTCAAAGGCCTCAACTTATAGGTGTGCAAGATGGTCCCTTCAAATGCGCCATAATGGCAATCAATTGCCATGTAATGGATGGCATTTAACCCCCAAGTAATGCAACAACATAATGGTCCAAGTAATGGCCATTATTGGGTGGATTCAATGCCATTAAAACCCCCTCAACAACCAAAACTTTTGGGATTCCGTCGAGCAGTCACTGCTAATGAAGCGCCGCGGCTCTGGCACATTAGGCCGCGATGCTAATTCAACATAGAAATTAGCTGCGGTGCTGCAAGGGGGGCACCACGCGCTTAGGCGCCGCGACCCTTCTCGTCTCCGCGGCCATTTTCCGACCCGTTCCATCTTACACCTCACACAATCCTTCATTCGTTTACCAATGTGGAACACTTGTTATTTAGCAAATAACCATCCATCATTCTGTCTCAAACATTTCACTTACGTACCAATATCTCTTTCATTAATTAAATTTACGATACTTGGCTCTAAGATTGCACGTGTGAAAATGATATTTCCAATGTGCGGAGCCCAATTGTTCGTGTCATAAATAATAGGATAAACTTAATTCCACATTAGTAAATTTCCAACAATTGTATCCAACATACCAACTATGAACTATTCAATTACACCCACATAAATAAGGGGATGGCATTCAAATGAGACATTTAACTGGGAGGAGGCGTTTATTCATGGATATAAATTCAGTTATAATGTGGTGAACTTGTTCGAAGTAGAAATATATCAAATATTAGTGTAAGATGTATTAATCTCCCTTAGGGACCCTTTCTCATTAATACAAAATATATATAGGTGTACAATGTAGAATCCTTATACAATAGGGATTCTAATTCTACCATAATTACATAACACCAAATATGGTAATTATGATACAAAATATACACGACTAATATACTATACATGGCTAATACACCTCCTCAGTCGGAGCGGGAGGAGTCCAGACGCAAAGACTGGATCTGAAGTCGAGAAAGAGCTGTCTTGGAAGGCCTTTGGTGAATATATTCGCATACTGATATGAAGAAGGCACATGCATCACCCTAACATGACCAAGAGCACCCTTCTCATGAAAAAAGTGTATATCCATCTCAATGTGTTTGGTTCGCTGATGCTGAACCAGTTTATGAGATAAATAGATGACGGATATGTTATCGCAGTAAACCAAACACCTTACGCAAGGGACATTGCAGCTCCAAAAGAAGGTTTCGAAGCCAACATATCTCAGCAATAATAACGCCTCTATACTCTGCTTTTGCACTCCAACGGGATAGGGTGGCCTACCTCTTGGCAGACCATGAAATGAGATTATCCCCTAAGAACACACAGTAGCCGAAGGTGGAGCATCGCATGTCTGGACAGCCTGCCCAATTAGCATCTGTGTTTGATAACAACCTGGTCGGTGTTGAGGGGTATATATGTAATCCATAATCAAGTGTGCCCTTGACATATCAAATGATACGTTTAAGGGCAGTAAAATGAGACTCCCTAGGGGCATGCATAAATAAGCACACCTGCTGAATAACATAAGTGATGTCGGGCCTGGTGAAAGTAAGCTACTGAAGTGCACCTGCAAGACTCCTGTAGAGAGTGGGATCTAACACTGGGTTACCATTAACAACACTAAGCTTTGATTTAGAGTCAACCGGTGTGGACATGATCTTGCAGTTTGCCATTTTAGTCCTGTACACTATCTCATCTGTATACTTGCGGTGACATAAAAATATAGTATCTGCAAAACGAGTCATGGATATCCCAAAAAAATAGCTCAACTTTTCTAAGTCAGTCATAGCAAATTCGGTTTTAAGTAGTGCAATAATCTCATTTTTCAACACATTAGAGAAGGCAGTAAGCACAATGTCATCCGCATATAATAATAAATAAGTAATGCTACTACCTCGATGAAAAGTAAAGAGAGAATTTTCACACTTGCTACATACAAACCCAATTTGCAGAATGTACCGTGCAAAACGATCATACCATGCTCGAGGGGCCTATTTCAAACCATAGAGTGACTTACGAAGATGACATACATGCTGAGAGGCTGCTGGATGAACGAAACCAGGCGGTTGGTGCATATAAACAGTTTCTTTCAGATCACAATGTAGAAACGCACTCTTCACATCAAGCTGATGAATAGGCCAATGCTTACCCATAGCAATACTCAGAACTGTGCGAATGGTAGCCGGTTTCACAACTGGGCAGAATGTCTCACCACAATCAATACCCTCCTGCTGATTAGTGCCATTAACCACAAGTCTAGCCTTAAACCTTTCTAAGTCACCACTGTCTTTGTATTTGTGACAAAAAAACCACATGCATCGAATCACATTCACCCCATCCGGTCGAGGAACCAAATCCCATGTGTGTTATTTTGCTAAAGCATTAAACTCCTCATACATAGCCGCATTCAAATTTGGGTCTTGTTTGGCTAATTTCGAGTTTTTGGGAATCAGGTAAATGGTTTGTGTGGATAGGTTAAATTAGACTTTAGGCTTGAAAATCCCGTGTTGGGCACGGGTTTCATACGGTGCAGGGGGGGGCGGTGTTGGTTTTTGGGCTGGTTACCGGGTCTGGATCACGGTGCGTGAGTGGGTCTAGAGAATGGTGTGGTATCGATTTGGTTGCTGGGTAAGAATGCGGGTCGGTTAATTTCTGGGTTCGACGAAGGGTGGTGTGAAGATACTGATCTAGGCAGATCGATATGGGGTGAGACGGAGGATGTGGTGTATAATGTCGGTTGGGGTTTGGGACGGATGGGGTGAGTCGGGGTGTTGAGAGTGGTGGTATGGTGTGGGTGTCTAGTGGGTTGGAGGGTTGCGGGATTGCCATGAGATGGTGGAGGTGACACACGGAATGGGATGACGACTGGTGGTGAAATCGAGATGGTGGGCTAATTGCCAGTGATGGCAGACAACGACATTTGTGAAGGAGAACGATACGGTGATGGGGACGCAGATATGCGATTGGTGGTGGTGGTTGTAGGTGGCAGAACCGCATAGAGGCGTTCGGCGGTGTCGGTAGTAGCTGGCAGAGGTGGTATTTGGGTGGTGGACTGACACAGTTCGCTGAGAATTACGTGGGAGATGTCGGACATGTCAAGAAAGGTATAGTCCATTTTTCAAAATTTTTGAATATTTGAAAAAAGGAAGGTGGTCTCGTCAAACGTGACGTGATGAGAGACATAGATTTGACGAATGGACAGGTCATACCAGAGATAACCCCTATGATTAGACGGGAAGCCTACGAAGACACATGGTGTGGTTCGAGGTGCTAATTTGTGAGGGGCGGTGGAGGCAAGATTGGGAAAACACAGGCAACCGAATATCCTAAGGCGGTCGTAGGAAGGGATCTGACGGTACAAAAATTTGGTTGGGGTCATATTATGAAGGGTGCTAGTAGGTAAAATATTTAGAATGTATTCTAACCATTTTGACTGCATTGACCTAGAAGGACGGAGGAAGAGATGCACGAAACAGTAAAGTACGAACCATGTTATTTATGGTGCGGATGATTTGTTCTACTTAACCATTTTGAGGCGATGTGTGGAGACATGAGAAATGAAAAATCATGCCATTATTTCTACAGAATCGGTGAAACATGGAATTATTGAATTCACGACTCACACTAAATGGATTTAATGTATTTTTCAAACTGTGTTTTGATAAATGTACGAAACTCAAGAAATTTGGCAAACACTTCTGATTTAAATTTGAGTGGGTAGATCCAAATATAATGAGAAAAATCATCTAACAAGACAAGATAATACTTATGACCCAGTGAACTAGAGACATGAGATGTCCATAAATTAGCATGAATAACATCAAAAGGAGAAAACATAACATTTGTAGATGATTTAAAAGAAAGACGAACATGTTTGCCTAAAGAACAAGAAACACAGTGTTGGATAAGTTTCCCATTATTACATGTAATAAAATTATTGCCTCTAAGAAAATTAAAAACTGGGGCTCCTAGGTGGCCAAGCCTATTATGCCAAGTTAGCGTAGAGATATCGGTTAGAGATATGGGAGAGCAAGAGCTGACATTGGAAGTGGATGGGAATGGATAGAGATCCCCGTGCTATTGCATCTCGTAAGAGGTGTCCCCATACGAAGATCCTTCACAGTAAAACCAAAAGGGTCAAAGTCAATAGAGACGAAATTATTACAAGTAAATTTGCGAATAAAAATTAAGTTCTTAATGATGTTCGGGGCATACAGGACATTATTAAGGGAAAATGGTGGATGAGGCGGTGGTGTGTAGGCGGTACCATAGCCCTGGATTGGATTGTGATGACCATTTCCAACAGTAATATATTGATGATTCTTTAAACGAAACAGTTTGGAAATTTTACCTACAAAGCGGGTGAGGTGAGATGTGGCGCCCGAGTCCATGTACCAATTTTCATCGGGCAGTTGCAAGTTCAAACTGCTAAAGGCCTGACCCAAATCAGAGGGGACCAGATTATTGGGCTGCTGTGAGAAGTGTGCCTGGGCTATGTGGGCATGTGGTTGTTGGTAGTGGGCTGATCTGTAGCCTGGAATCAGGCCCAATACGCCTGGGTTCTGAAAGTGGAACTGGGCTGGCTGGACTGTTGGATATGTGGCCCAGTTGCCGTGTTGGAAGGCGTCTGCTGGGATGTCACACGAGGCTGATGAACTGGGCTATTGCGGCTGCTGACTGGCCTGTTGTCCCCTGCTGCCTCTACCGCGGTCCTTCCCGTTACATCCACTGCCGCGGCCCATGTCGCAGCGGTTCTGCCACGACTGACTGTTTTCCGGCAGTGGTGGCTGGTCGGCGGCGGTATTGTTTTGTGTGGACGTGTCAACTGCTAACGCCTTTTGGTTGTGCTCGTCTTGCTTCGCACGTCGTGTCTCTTCCAACAGTAACTGCGAACGAGCTTTGTTAAAATTGGATAGGGGGTCAACCTATTGTATCATCGTGGCTAACATGTCATATTCACCCTTTGGTAGGCCTGCAACTAATTGTAACACCATATTCATTTCGGAAACAGGCGTGCCGACGTTAGACAATTGGTCAGCCACCAGTTTTAACTGCCTGCAATACTCCGACATATTAGAAAAATTTTCAAGACGGGTGTTGTTGAACTTCTCTTCCAAGTACACTACGCGTGTTCTTATTGTCTTGAAAAATTTCTTCCAAACGTGTCCATAGATCACGGGTGGAGGCACCCGTTTTCATGATTGTGTAGAGTAAATCCTTGGATATAGTGCCATATATCCACTGTTTGACCACAACATCGAGGCGACGCCATGTGGTGTCATCCATATCGGGAGGACGAGCGAAAGAGTCGTCTATATGATCAAGCACATGATATACACATGCATGAATTCGAAACAGTTCCACCCATGACCAGTATTGACCATCTTCCTGATCAAGAATTAAAGGTATAAAGTTCTTGATGTTAGTAACGGCGAGAGCCGGATGGAAGGATGGTGAGGAGAGGGTTGTGGGTGTTTGGATGACGACTGAGGTAGAAGCGGAAGCATCGGAAGAGGTGGGAGTAGCGTATGCCGTCAGCCGAAGAGGAGAAAGTATGGGGGGGGGTGGTGGTGGCAAGGAAGAAGATTTTTCTAGGTTAGTGTTTTGGCTCTTGATACCATGTAAGATTGTATTAATCTCCCTTGGGGACCCTTTCTCATTAATACAAAATATATATAGGTGTACAATGTAGAATCCTTATACAATAAGGATCCTAATTCTATCATAATTACATAACACCAAATATAGTAATTATGATACAAAATATACACGGCTAATATACTATACACGACTAATAATTAGCACTCATAAAACTTTATAGCATGAATTTCTCTTCCGCATTGATCTTAAATAGTATTCACTTCGTTTTAATTTATTTATTTTATTTTTATTTTTAATTTACTTTAAAAATTATGTCCTTTCTATATAAAACGCATTGTAACAAAAGATATGAGCGGTTATCGTTGAATTATAAATAATACTTTTAACTTAACTAGGCCATGTATTATGTCAACGAAATTCCATTTATAGTTTGGCAACAAAGTTTTATGTGTTAATAAGTCCAATTAGTTCTCTATTTTTAGTCTTTAGGTAATTCAGTTACAGTTTTATAATGTAACAAATGTTTCTAAATTAAGTAATTCTCTATATTTGTATCATTTCATAACAATCCGTAGATTTCGGCTAAATACATTCTTGCTGATTATCTGCAGAACTTGTCTGCTCTAAATCAAATCTTTTCTGATGCCCCAGAATGATATAATAACTAGTGAATTTATTTGCGCTTCGCACGATCATTAAAGTAAATTCTAGTAAAAGATATTAGTTGTATTAAAAAAATTTGGATAGAAGAAAAAAAATAGTAGTAATTATATATGTTGTTCGGAAATAATAATATTAATTATTATAAATAATAATATTTAGAGATATGAATTTTTTTATGAATTTAATTATTTGGTACAATAACATTTTACGTAATTGTACATAGAGATTTTTAGGGCTTATGTACACCATCTCGACTTCCCAGTCCCCATACTGTTATAAAGATCAGAAAAAAAATATTAGCTATTTCAAAAAACACAATCATTAACTATTAGTATATTCTTGACATATTATTTGAATTTTTTTCTTTGACTCCAATTTTCAATTCTCATTCCTATATTTATATCTTCAATTTTAAACCTGGATAGACAAACTAGAGTAATAAAACTCGATAATTTTAAATTCTTATTATGATTTTCAATATGGGACTCATTAATAACATTATTACGATTTTCTTAATATTCGTTTAGCTTCAGTTGAACCTTTATTGAGAGTAAAATTAGTTTTCATTTTCTTAAAAAATTAATTATGATTAAGCACTGCAAAGAAAGTACTAACGGAACATAGTAGTTGATCCCTTTCATCAAGTGATTTTTTAAAAAAGCAATATAATTAACTCTATCTCAGTTGACAATATTTTAAAATATCATCAATATAACACGGAAAGTTCAAATTCTGATTTTGCGCGTCTCTGATCTTTAATCTTTTGAAACACTTCTAAAATATGATTACAAAACAATTTCTACAGCAACGTATGGAATTAAAGAGAGTTGTGATCATTCACCTACACCAAACGTACAACATAACCATTCATTGGTGTGAGATTATATCATT
This sequence comes from Anisodus acutangulus, assembly GCA_029783415.1. Taxonomy (NCBI): domain Eukaryota; kingdom Viridiplantae; phylum Streptophyta; class Magnoliopsida; order Solanales; family Solanaceae; genus Anisodus; species Anisodus acutangulus. The sequence goes on along the minus strand of CM056493.1, from coordinate 44,476,185 downwards.
CCAACTATTTATTGCACCTACAAAACTGCAACATTTTTTATCGCGCTTCGTGTTGTCGTGAAACATATTTTCTCATACACGTATAAAAACAAAAATAAAAAAATACAAATCAGAAACTGTTGGGTTTACAAAGGATGCAACAAACGGAAATTACAAGTAACTGCTAATGTAAGAATTGAAATTACAATTTAACTAGAAAACTGAAAATTACAAAGATGTTGAACAAGAAAAAATGGAAAATGTTTTTGATTGCTGAGTCGAGTGTGGCGCTCTGTCCTTAAGACAATATTGCAGTATGTATCCTTTATACGTCCTGGACAATTCGTCTCCCTAGATAAAACAGCAATGGAACAATTGAGCAAAGAAAACTCAAGAGCTACCGTGAAGAATATTGAGTAACGAAATGATGCTTGGAAGTTGTAGGAAGAAAGTATTTTCTGCTTGTGTATTTTCGTGTAGTGTAAGTGTTGCTCAACAATGGTGCAATGGGTGTTTATATAGGTGAAAGAGGGGCTGTTTGACTGCCTCCATAACAGCCATTATTGGCCAAGTAATGACCATTATGGAGGTAGTAAAGCCACCAAATAAATGGTGAGAAAGACCAACGGATTGGCCATTATAGGAGGAGTAATTCAGCCAAAATAAATGGCTGAATTGAGTGATTGACGTTTCTGTTCTGACTGCCCAAATTCTTACTTTCTGGAAACTTCAGGGACCAAACTGTACATCTTGAAACTTCAGGGACCAAACTATACATCTGAAAGAATTTTGGTCCAAACTGTACATCTAAAACTTCTGGGATAAATCTGTACTTCTGGCAAAGTTCTCTTGCCTCTACACACACCTCACACTTATGTTGAGGGTTTACGTCGATAGACGGCAACAACTCCATCTTTACCAGCCTTTGAATAGACTTGTAGTTAATGTGTCATAATCTATGATGCCATAAATTAGAAGACTCAAGCAAATAAGAAGAAGGTTCAACTTTATTACTTGGACGCAATACAAACATGACATTCACTTTGAAGAGGCCTTCACAGACGAAGCCTCTTCCCACAAATGTGCCATTCTTAGTGAGTACAAACTTATTGGATTCAAACACTAGCCTAAAACCAGCATTAACCAATAAAGGTCCAGAAATTAAATTTCTTCTAATCTCTGGGACGTGCATCACTTCCTTCAGAGTGAGTTCCTTGCCGGAAGTCATCTTCAAGACCACCTTTCCAACCCCCAGCACGTCCGAGAAAGCGTTGTTGCCCATGAACAACTTCTTGTCAGCGACTGGTATGTACGTGGAGAAGACATCTTTGTTGGAACAGATGTGTCTTGTTGCACCTGTGTCCACCCACCACTGCATCAGATTCTCAACCAAGTTGGCTTCTAGCACCACTGTCGAAAAATCCTCAATCATGTCATCCAGTAGCGTGTCCTTGACGACGTTTGCTTGCGCCTTGGCTTTCTGTTGTTGCTCAGTCTTGAGCTTGCGGCATTCCTTGATCCTATGACCAGGTTTCCCACAGTGATGACAATTACCTTTGAACATCTCAGCTGCGGGGGCTTTGCCGTCTTTGTGAAACTTCCGCTTCTTGCTTGAGTTTCCTTTGGCCTCAGCCAGATTTGCCTTTGCCTCAGCAGTTTGTCTGCCCCTAGGTAAGGCCTTCTTATTATCTTCCTGGATTTGGAGTTTGATAACAAGCTCTTCAAAGGTCATCTCCTTTGTCTTGATTTTTAAGTAACTCATAAACGCATTCCATGAAGGAGGTAACTTTTCAATCAGCGATGCAACCAAAAACTGCTCGTTTGGTTTCAATCCTTCCAAATCCAGGTGATGTATCATCATTTGGAATTCCTGGACTTGGGACATCACTGTCTTGCTATCCACCATTTATAATTTTAGAAATTTCCCAACGATGAACTTCTTAGTACCCGTATCTTGTGCGTTGTACTTCTTTTGCAGTTTTAACCACAACTCTTTGGCAGTGCCAATGGTGTAATAGACCGTGTAGAGAGGGTCTGCTAAGCAGTTCAGTATGTAATTCTTGCACATGAAATTGCTATGATTCCATGCGTCACGAACCATGTTCATGCTATTAATGACATGGATACCAAGACCCCCTTCACCCAAAGAGTCCATTTCATCTCCAGCTTGTGGAGGATCTTCCGTAAGGAACCGGTCCATGCCCATAACTATTAAGTAGAACACCATCTTTTGCTGCCATCTCTTAAATTCTGATCCCATGAATTTTTCAGGGCGATCATGGTGGTGTGAGGAAGAAGGTGTATCACCCGGCTGATCGGGAAAGCGGCGGTGTTCGCCTTGAAGCGATGGCGATAGCGGCGGCGATGTTCTTGCCTTGGCGATGCGGCGATGGCGAGGAAGGCAACAACGTTGCCTCGAGAGGCATCAACAGTAGCAACAACATCGGTCATATTTCCAGCCATGTTATTGCAGTTACCGTAAGCAACTATGTAACTGCTAATGTAAGAATTGAAATTACAATTCAACTAGAAAACTGAAAATTACAAAGATGTTTGAACAAGAAAAAACTGGAAACTGTTTTTGTTTGCTGAGTCGAGCGTGACACTCTGTCCTTAAGATAATATAGCCCCGTATGTATCCTTTATACGTCCTGGATAATTCGTCTCCCAAGATAAAACAGCAATGGAACAATTGAGCAAAGGAAACTCAAGAGCTACCGTGAAGAATATTGAGTAACGAAATGATGCTTGGAAGTTGTAGGAAGAACTGATTTTCTGGTTGTGTATTTTCGTGTATTGTAAGTGTGCTCAACAATGGTGCAAGGGGGTGTTTATATAGGTGAGGGAGGGGCTATTTAACTGCCTTCATAACATCCATTATTGGCCAAATAATGGCCATTATGGAGGTAGTAAAGCCACCAAAATAAATGGTGAGAAAGATCAACGGATTGACCATTATAGGAGGAGTAATTCAGCCAAAATAAATGGCTGAATTGAGTGCTTGGCGTTTCTGTTCTGTATGCCCAAATTCTTACTTTCTGGAAACTTCAGGGACCAAACTGTACATCTGAAAGAATTCTGGTCCAAACAGTACATCTGAAACTTCAGGAACGAAACTGTATATCTGGCAAAGTTCTCTGGCTCAAAAAGATAATATCAGAGGACCCGAGAACCCAGAACCGAATCGGACGGGACGGGCAGCGCGCGTGTGGTCTTTCCTCGAACCGAAGCACATCTAGGTCCTCACTCCTTTAAACACATGGGATACCCCTTGGGGTCCCAAATCCCAAACCAATTTCGAGTCTTATATACACAACAATTCTTTCTTCCTCTACCGATGAGGGAGAATTGATCACACACCACACTTTTCCATGCTTCAAAAACCTTACTTCGTGAACCAATATCTCTTTCATTTCTCAATGAAATTTGACGATTCTTGGCCCTACGGTTATCTACGTACTTAGTAGATCATGCATGTGTGAAGAACCGAATTCTCCAATATGCGTAACACTAGTGTTTAAGCCGTTAAAGTTGGTCGGTCGCAACTCCCGCCAAAGGCTAATTTCCAACAATCCCCTCTTGAAAGAGATTTTAGCGCACTCACATGGTGTCTTTTCATTTTCAGCAATATTTCAGCGGACCGATGTTGCATAAGGAGAGGTAGCTTCAGCTTTGAACCTTCTATAGTTGAATACCATCGAACTTACTTACTGCGCGGTGAACGTGATGTCTTGAACCGTCAGTGTTTAGTGTAAGCCAAGTCAATGGTACCAACACAACAAATTCCCTTACTCTCTTCTTCGTAATATTTTGTCCGTTTTGGCCATGGACAACGTCTTGGATTCTTAAGTTCATTTGAGGCGGCCCGTCCTCGCACTTAAATATGTGGTCTCCTACAAGGTATCCTGCTATACCCCACTTCACAAGTGTTAGGAACCATTAAAAGTTTCCCAAAAACCTAACCTCAACTGTTGAGGATCATTACAGGTTTTGAAAACTTAACCTTTACCCATACTGCAGATAGCACTTAACGTCTATCGCGGGAACGACTTTGGATTTGGTGTTTCTTTTCAGAAATCACTATCCGAAGTGCTCATTCTTCCACTGAAGCGATCAACTGAACCTTTACAACTTAGTTTTCCCATTGAACCAAATTACTGGGATCTCCAGTTAGTAAGGTTGGGTTACCACTGTATTGGTCCATATATTTTGGGTTTTAAGCCCATTCCCCTAGACAGGCAAGCCATCTGATCTTTGGGTAAGCCCTTTGTCAATGGGTCTGCTATATTATCCTTTGACTTAATGTAATCAATGGATATTATACCCGTGGTGATCAGTTAACTAACGGTCTTATGCCTCCGTCGAATATGACGAGACTTGTCGTTGTACATACCATTCCGTGCCCTTTATAGAGCCGATTGACTGTCGCAGTGGATCATTACCGAAGGTACGGGTTTGTTCCAACACAGAACATCCTCTAAGAAGTCATGAAGCCACTCAGCTTCTTCTCCTGCTTTGTCTAAAGTGATAAACTCCGATTCCATCGTGGATCGGGCGATGCAAGTTTGCTTAGAGGATTTCTAAGACACAGCCCTGCTACCAATTATAAATATATACCCACTGGTGGACTTGGTATTCTCTATATCAGATATCCAGTTTGCATCACTGTACCCCTTTAGTACAACTGGATATCTCGAATAGTGTAACCCGAAATTTAACATGTATTTCAGGTATTGTAATACCAAATTCAACGCCTTCTAGTGATTATCACTCGGATTATGGGTGAACCTAGCCAACTTATTGACTGCATAAGCAGTATCAGGTCGGGTGCAGTTTGTTATATACATCAAACTACCGATCACCTGTGCATATCGCTCCTGGTATACAGGTGCACCAAGATTTTTATCAAGCTTTTGATTTGTATCCATTGGTGACGTTATCAGTGAACTGTATAACATCTTGAACTTTCTCAAAACATCCTCGATGTAGTGAGACTGAGATAAGACCAGTCCGTCAGACGTCTTAGAGATTTTAATCCCTAGGATGACTTCTGCGATACCCACATCCTTCATGTCGAAGCATTGTTTCAACATGTTCTTAGTCTCTAGGATAACCCTAGGACTGCTTCCTGTGATCAACATGTCGTCTACATATAGGCATATCATAACAAATGAGTCAGAGTTACCTTTCATGTAAACACATTTATCACACTCATTAATGGAGAACCCCTTCGATAATAGAGTACTATCAAATTTTTCGTGCCATTGCTTCGGGGCTTGTTTCATCCCGTACAGAGATTTGACAAGCCGACATACTTTCTTCTCTTGCCCTTGAACCACATACCCCTCGGGTTGGTCCATATAAATTTTTTCTTCCAAATTACCGTTTAGGAAGGCTGTCTTAACATCCATCTAGTGTATCTCAAGGTCACGCAAAGCTGCGATCGCAATGAATACCCGTATGGATGTCATTCGGGATACCGGAGAGTATGTGTCAAAGTAGTCAAAGCCTTCTGTCTGTCGATAGCCCTTGACTACCAACCTGACCTTGTACTTGTCTATAGACCCATCTGCTTTGTATTTCCGTTTGAGTATCCATTTACAACCCAACGGTTTATTTTCCGGAGGAAGATCAACCAACTCCCAAGTATGATTATGCAGAATGGAGCCTATTTCACTCTCAATAGCTTCTTTCCAGAGCGGTGCTTCTGGAGTTGACAACGCCTTAGCAATTGTCCTTGGTTCATCATTAACCATATAAGCTACAAAGTCAGGACCGAAGGATTTATCCTTCCTGGCCCTTTTACTTCGCCTTAGATCCATCTCTGGAGTCTCCAAGTTCTGAGAATTTGGAACACTAGATTCCGGATGTTCAGCCACCTCGAGATTCGCTAGATCTGAACCATCTAGATCCGGACAATTAAGGACTCCCAGTTCTTGAGAGCTTTGTGCATAACTTCGTTTGCGAGAGGTTATGTCTTTTTCCTTTCTAGGAAAGGTATCTTTAAAGAATAAAACATTCCTTGATTCCATAATTGTACCGTGGTGGATATCTGGAATATATGACTTATGCACTAAGAAGCGATACGCACTACTGTTATTTGCATATCCGATGAATATGCAATCTACAATCTTAGGCCCAATCTTGACCTGCTTTGGCTTGGGTACTTCAACCTTTGCCAAACAACCCCACACCTTAAAATACTTGTAGGTGGGTTTCTTTCCTTTCCATGATTCATATGGAGTTTTGTCCTTACCCTTATGTGGGACTCTGTTAAGAATCGTATTAGCGGTAAGGACGGCTTGTCCCCATATGTTTTGGGAAAGTCCGGAATTGATAAGCAAGGCATTCATCATTTCCTTTAATGTGCGGTTCTTACGTTCCGCCACACCGTTTGATTGAGGTGAGTATAGAGCCGTCGTTTGATGAATAATGCTTTCTTGGGCACAATATTCCTCAAATGGCGCTACATATTCTCCCCCTCTATCGCTACGAATGGATTTAATCCGTAGGCTCAGTTGGTTCTCAACTTCTGCTTTGTAACGTCGGAACACTTCAAAGGCTTCATCCTTACTTTTTAATAAGTAAAGGCAACAATACCTTGTGCTATCGTCAATGAAAGTCACAAAGTACTTGTTCCCCCCTCTAGTTTGTGCAAACTTCAAATCACATATATCTGTGTGAATAAGTTCTAGAGGAGCGGTATTCCTTTCGACGGATCGAAAAGGAAGTTTGGTGAGTTTTGCCTCTACGCATACCTCACACTTACGTTGAGGGTTTACGTCGACAGACGGCAACAACTCCATCTTTCCCAGCCTTTGAATAGACTTGTAGTTAACGTGTCCTAATCTATGATGCCATAAATTAGAAGACTCAAGCAAATAAGAAAAAAGTTCAACTTTATTTCCTTGACGCAATACATACATGGCATTCACTTTGAAGAGGCCTTCACAGACGAAGCCTCTCCCCACAAATGTGCCATTTTTATTGAGTACAAACTTATTGGATTCAAACACTAGCCTAAAACCAGCATTAACCAATAAAGGTCCAGAAACTAAATTTCTTCTAATTTCTGGGACGTGCATCACTTCCTTCAGAGTGAGTTCCTTGCCGGAAGTCATCTTTAGGACCACCTTTCCAACCCCCAGCACGTCCGAGGAAGCGTTGTTTCCCATGAACAACTTCTTATCGGTGACCGGTGAGTACGTGGAGAAGGCATTTTATTGGAACAGATGTGTCTTGTTGCACCTGTGTCCACCCACCACTGCATCAGATTCTCAACCAAGTTGGCTTCTAGCACCACTGCCGAGAAATCCTCAATCATGTCATCCAGTAGAGTGTCCTTGACGACGTTTGCTTGCGCCTTGGCTTTCTGTTGTTGCTCAGTCTTGAGCTTGCGGCATTCCTTGATCCTATGACCAGGTTTCCCACAGTGATGACAATTACCTCGGAACATCTCCGCTGCGGGTGCTTTTCCATCTTTCTGGAACTTTCGCTTCTTGCTTGAGTTCCCTTTGGCCTCAGCCAGATTTGCCTTTGCCTCAGCAGTTTGTCTGCCCCTAGGTAAGGCCTTCTTGTTATCTTCCTGGATTTGGAGTTTGATAACAAGCTCTTCAAAGGTCATCTCCTTTGTCTTGAGTTTTAAGTAACTCATAAACTCATTCCATGAAGGAGGTAACTTTTCAATCAACGATACAACCAAAAACTGCTCGTTTGGTTTCAACCCTTCCAAATCCAGGTGATGTATCATCATTTGGAATTCCTGGACTTGGGACATCACTGTCTTGCTGTCCACCATTTATAATTTTAGAAATTTCCCAACGATGAACTTCTTAGTACCCATATCTTGTGCGTTGTACTTCTTTTGCAGTTTTTACCACAGCTATTTGGCAGTGCCAAAGGTGTAATAGACCGTGTAGAGAGGGTCTGCTAAGCAGTTCAGTATGTAATTCTTGCACATGAAATCGCTATGATTCCATGCGTCACGAACCATGTTCATGCCATTAATGACATGGATACCAAGACCCCTTCACCCGAAGAGTCCATTTCATCTCCAGCTTGTGGAGGATCTTCCGTAAGGAACCGGTCCATGCCCATAACTATTAAGTAGAACACCATCTTTTGCTGCCATCTCTTAAATTCTGATCCCATGAATTTTTCAGGGCGATCATGGTGGTGTGAGGAAGAAGGTGTAGCACCAGCAGTCTGGAAGACAGCGGTGTTACTGCCTTGAACAGTGGCAGCAGCAGCGGCAGTGAAGGCAGCAGTGTTACTGCCTTAGCCAGTAGCGGCAGTAGCGGGGAAGGCAGAAACGTTGCCTCGAGAGGCATCAACAGTAGCAGCAACATCGATCATATTTCCAGCCATGTTATTGCAGTTACCGTAAGCAACTATTGTCTTAAGTTTGTTGGGTTTACAAAGGATGCAGCAAACGGAAATTACAAGTAACTGCTAATGTAAGAATTGAAATTACAATTCAACTAGAAAATTAAAAATTACAAAGATGTTGAACAAGAAAAACTGGAAAGTGTTTTTGATTGCTGAGTTGAGTGTGGCGCTCTGTCCTTAAGATAATATTGCCCCGTATGTATCCTTTATACGTCCTGGATAATTCGTCTCCCTAGATAAAACAACAATGGAACAATTGAGCAAAGGAAACTCAAGAGCTACCGTGAAGAATATTGAGTAACGAAATGATGCTTGGAAGTTGTAGGAAGAAAGTATTTTCTGCTTGTGTATTTTCGTGTAGTCTAAGTGTTGCTCAACAATGGTGCAAGGGGTGTTTATATAGGTGAATGAGGGGCTGTTTGACTGCCTCCATAACAGCCATTATTGGCCAAGTAATGACCATTATGGAGGTAGTAAAGCCACCAAATAAATGGTGAGAAAGACCAACGGATTGGCCATTATAGGAGGAGTAATTCAGCCAAAATAAATGGCTGAATTGAGTGCTTGACGTTTACTGCCCAAATTCTGACACTGTACATCTTGAAACTTCAGCGACCAAACTGTACATCTGAAAGAATTCTGGTCCAAACTGTACATCTGAAACTTCTGGGATAAAACTATACTTTTGGCAAAGTTCTCTGGCCCAAAAAGATAATATCAGAAGACCCGAAACCCGAAACCCGGAACCGGACCAGACGGGACAGGCGGGCGGCGCGCGTGTGGGCTTTCCTCGAACCGAAGCACATCTAGGTCCTCCCTCTTTTAAACACATGGGATACCCCTTGGGGTCCCAAACCCAAACCAATTTCGAGTCTTATATACACAACAATTCTTTCTTCCTCTACCGATGAGGGAGAATTGATCACACACCACACTTTTCCATGCTTCAAACACCTTACTTCGTGAACCAATATCTCTTTCATTTCTCAATGAAATTTGACGATTCTTGGTCCTACGGTTATCTACGTACTTAGTAGATCATGCATGTGTGAAGAACCGGATTCTCCAATATGCGTAACACTAGTGTTTAAGCCGTAAAAGTTGGTCGGTCGCAACTCCCGCCAAAGGCTAATTTCCAACAGAAACTTCTTACCGTTGATAAGTAAAATAAACACATGAATATTAATTCTTATATTTAGCTTAAATTTTTTGTAGAACTGAGAATTGACAATATAAATATGTAAAAGTAGAACACGTATAAATTTCATAGATTAAGTGGGAAAAAAGTAAGAAAAAAGTACCGATAAGAAGAAAACAAAAGCATATTACTTGTTTTTAAGCGTCAAGATTCTCCTTGAGTGCATCTACCTCATGACTTCGAATTTTTCATGCTTTATAAGTACAAAAAAGATCAACATTTAAAATGTTATTTTAATAATAAAAAAATGTAAAAAAACCGGAGAAGATAAAAATTCAGAAATGTTACAACTCATAAGAACACTTGCTTACAAATAGAAGCATATGCTGAATACATATGTTTATATAGTAGTTTTGAAGGTTTAATATTAAAAAACTCTTTCATATTCTACAATTACATGATAAGACTCCATTCAACTTTTTATTAATTGTGACTTTAAATATTTTTATTACAATAAAGAATAGGAATGAGTAGAGTAATAAATTTTGAGACATTTAATTATTACATTCAAGAATAGAAATGGATGGAGGAGTAGTAATTGTCATATCTATTTTTGCATAATAAAAAATAGAAAAAATAGAGAAAATTATCAAAAAATGAGAAAAAATAAATAGTAATTTTGAAGGTTTAATGTTTAAAAACTCTTTCATATTCTGCAATTACATGATAAGACTCCATTAATTGTTTTTATTAATTGTGATTTTAAATATCTTTATTACAATAAAGAATAGAAATGAGTGGAGTTGTAGATTTTAAGACATTTAATTATTACATTCAAGAATTGAAATGAATGGAGGACTAGTAATTGTAATATTTATTTTTTCATAATAAGAAAATAGAAAAAATAGAGAAAATTGTCAAAAAAATGAGAAAAAAGATAAATAGAATCCTTGTTCATTGAGAGGTGCCACATAAGATTGTCTATTTCTAACTTTATATTATATATTAATTGGTTGATTTTCTTTTCTTTAAAACGACCAAAAAAAAGAATCACAGAGTTTTCAAAAACTCTCACATTTATTCTCTCTTAATTTCTTAAAACCTTTTATTTTCTAGGGCTGAAGTTAATTGGCTGGTACTCAAACAACATCCTACTAGTACTATTTCCAAATATTATATATCAACTAGTTTTTACTTGTAGGAATCTAGTAGCTCAGTTGGTTGGCTACCTGAATTTTCACCTTGTTGGTGAGGGTTCGAATCCCCACGTTGTAATCCCCTCCCCGTTTCCTCTTCCCCTACACCCTATGTAATAAAAATAATATTTTTTAAAAAACTAGTTTATACTTAAAGGCCTATTCGAAAACCTAAACTTTATAAACAATATTTTATGGAAGTAGTCCCAAATAAATTCACAAAAAAAAAACCCAAAGAGAAACATGAAGAGAAAAAAAGAAGGAAAAGGGAAATTTAAAGAGGATTAGGCTCTAAAAATGACGTTGCGTAACTTCGATTCACTAATGTAAGTGGGTAAAGGAGGAAAGGTTGCAATATCATCTTTTTGGGCTAGATGTTTATTGTTTTAATTTCTCAATTTACTTTTGATATAAAAACTCACCCATAATAATTCATTGTTAGCACCCCAATCTTTATACGATTTGCTGTAACACACTTAATCTTTACGGAGGTCCTATTTCCCCCTGAATATATTTATAAGGAATTTCTTTGATATTTATCGAGTAAGCTGGATAACAATTCAACCACGTGCTGAACAAAAGGCCAAAAAATAAAGGAATCCGATAATTTTTAGGTCAAAAAATTCACAAATTCATTGCGCCTAGAAAACCAAGGAAACCGAGTCATCGCAGTTATTCTTCACAAAGATATAACCCAGTATTAATAAGAAAAATATGTCGGATATAATTGCAGTACGGGAAGTAAATAAATATTACAAGTGTTTGAAAGGATAAACTAACAACCAAGATTCTAGTTTCCGCACTCTTGTTGAGTCTTCAATCTTGATAACCTGAAATCAAGAAACTAAATCTGGATTGTTACAACTGTGGCTGAGTCGAGAGATGACTCTCTGTCTTTAAGACAAGATTGCCCCGTATATATGCTTTTACGTTAGCGGATAATAGTCTCTCAAGATAAAACAATAACTAATCAACACTACAAAGCAAATAGGTTGATTCTGACGAAGAAAACAAACACGAAACGACTTGCTGAAGAATGGAAAATTTAGAGGAAAAGGAAGATTTTCTGTTCTTTTCGTTTATGGCTTCTGCTGCTCTCTTTTTCTGATTCTTCCACTGCCCTCAAACAAGAGTAAGGTATTAATATATAGTGTTTTGGAGGAGGAAAGGTGATTAAGAGGTCCTTTAATTGGTGTATTCATGGGCCAGAAATGTTTTGTAGTAAGTGCAAAATGTTTCAGAAGTTTAATGCTATAAACTATTGGCTTTCTGATTGCTGACCACCATTCCTGAAACTCCATGGACCAAACTGTACATACTAAACAGTTTGGTGTCCAAAAGATAATCTCACCAGCAGCCCACGACCCGATCCCGGACCGGACGGGCAGGCGGCGGTGGCGCGCGTGTGGGGCTAGCCTCGAACCCAAGCACACCTAGGTCCTTCCTCCTTCAAACACATGAGTTACCCCTTGGGGTCCCAAACCCTTATCTATTTTTGAGGCTTATAAAAAGAACAATTCTTCCTTTTTCCACCGATGTGGTAGATTTGTCCCACACCATATTTTCATGTCTGAAACACCTTACTTCGTGGACTAATATCTCTTTCATTGCTTAACGAAATTTGACGATCTTTGGCCCTACGGTCATCTACTCACTTAGTAGATTATGCACGTGTAAAGAGACAAAGCCTCCAACATGCGGAACCCTAGTGTTTATGTCATTAAATATGGGTGAATGCATCCCCATCAAAAGCAAATTTCTAATAAAATGATGTGCATTGCACCAAGCCACTTTAATAATAATTACTTCAGTTATTTTGGAGTGCCATTACCTGGAACTAATCGGCTTATGTAAGAGATGGAAATAATCATTAAATTTAAGTATTAGTATCAACATTGAAAGAAGAGTATTGCTGTTATGAAATACATATCCTTGATATGAATGTTCATACACATTCATTAACCTTTTGTATGTTACATGTATATATTGATTTGAGCACTTAATATTTATAACCTTCATTGAGTGGTTACATGTGCCTATTGATTTGGGCACTTAATATTTGTAACCTCAATTGGGTGATTTCATCCTATAAATTTGGGATGTTATTCACCTTTGAAGGTAGAAAAACATACACTTGAAATAAGAAGAAAGTCTCCTCCTTCTCTCTACTTCTTTGTCTACATCTCTTGTCTTATATTGCTATTGCTATCATTTTATAACACGTTATCAGAACACGACTCTGCCATCTTGAGCAGATATTTTGGAAAGACTAAATCAATTTCCAGGTAAGTATCATATATCTAGTATTTTTATTGTGTTTATTTATGTACAAAAGAACATGTATGTTTACTGACTATCCATGATAACTGTCTATCTGACCGTGTTCCATGTATAGATGTTACACCTCTCCCTTTTTCCATTTCTTGAAATCTTGTTGCTGGCATTTTCATGTCTATTTCCTAATTTATTGGAAATTAATTTTATGGTTCTTTGATCCTTCATTTCTTTTTGGGTTGAAATCATAAGTGATCACCTTTCATTAGTTTCGTTATAATAAAATTTATTTGTGTGTATAATCATCAGAAGTTGTAATATTTTTATAGGTCTATTATAATTACAATTAAAGATGTGTTAGAGAAAAATTCTCTACATCATATGTATGCCTTGATTTACTCCTGAAGTAGCAACATCTTAAAAGAGGTTCTAAGCCATCATGATTTGATATGCTTAAGGCACATTCGGATGATTGTGTTCCATTCCTGAAGAATGAGAACTTGATAAATGTTACAAATACAGATCCATTCCTTGAAGTGAATGTGATAGTATATAATAAAGCTTATAAATAGTGACGTGTGTTTGGTTGTGAAGTTATCAGGACTCACCTCCAGAAGAGGTAGAATAGTTGAGAAAAATATTCTAAATATTTTATGCTTTACTCCTGAAGTAGTAAACTCAGAAATCTGCTCCCAAAGTAGCAATTTTTGAACTCTACACCCGAAGTAGTAGAACTTGGAACTTTACTTCAAAGTAATAGAACTTTGAACTCTACTCCCGAAGTAGTAGATTATTGAACTCTACTCTCGAAATAGAGAAATTTTAAGTTTACTCCTGAAATAGTAAGACCTTGAAATCTACTCCTTGAGTAGTAAGACTCTGGAATTTACTCTTGAAGTAGTAACTCTGAAGTTTACTCTCGAAGCAGTAAATATGAAATTTACTCCCAAAGTGGTAAAAATTTGAACTTTACTCTTGAATAACTTTGTAGCTTTGTAGGTTATAACAATGATTTGGTTGGTTATCATAATCCCGCATGCTTACTTTTATTTTTTTCATTCAGAGGCAATCGTGTGTACCAAATCAAAAGATTATGCTACTGTTATAACTTGATGCATATGAAATAGTCACAGGATCTATGCTCAAAAGAATGACTAGTCACATAGCAATTATTTTTCATGAAATCATTTAAGATGTTCTAGCAGATATTGTTATGTCTACGATATATTTATGTTGGATAATATTACCTCAATCTGATAAGCACCATATCTATTCAAAGTGAAGTTATAATATTTTAAGATTCATGTCGTACTGCTAAGTGATAAAGTATCGACTAATTATCATCTATGATGTGATAACATATTTGTGGAAATAATGTACTTCTTAGTAGATTAAAAATTATTGAACAATTGATAATGATTATGGCAATTGATTACAACTACAATAACCCTTTTGACAATAATTATTAGTTTGAGTCTTTTTATTTTTATTTTTTAGATATAAGGAGATATTTATGGATAGCCATTGAAATATATTACTAAATTATTATATTGATCATATAAGTAAATTGTTGTATCCTAATAGGACTTATCATGATGTGCCAAAATTTCTTTAAGATGGATACATAGAGTAGCTATATTTTAATAGGACTTGTCCAAACTTATCAGTTTTAAATATATGACGCAGTTTGTTATATATTTAGTCTTCACTTTGTATTTTTTGACAATCTACTTATTTTATTTTGTGCATGTCATTTCATTTGAATATATGTATAAGATATAAATAACTTTCAAAGCAAGTTTGAATTAGAATTGAATTATGAATTTATTATTTCTAATTCATTAGTTTACAGTTTACTTTTATGACATCAAAAGTGTCTAATTAAATTTTCTTCATGACACCAACAGTGGCTAAGAAATATTTGATAGTATAAAACCAATTAAGGGCTCTAGAATAGCTAACTATTTATCAAGAAGATCATGCCATTAGTAGTGTCCAAGCAATATGTGATTATGGAGAATAGATTAAGTGCTCCTGAAGAGCTTATATACTATTATGTCATTCGTTCTAGATTGTAATAGACAAAGTTGTTATGATCGAATCACAAGTTATAGTAAACCCGAAGTTTACTAAAGTAAATGTCTATCATATTGAAGCTATAAATGATTGAATGACTAAATATCTACAAAATCATAGTGGGTAAAAAATATGTATTTGAAATGTTACCCTCTTTATTCTTCAAATTGTATTGCACAAATATAAGCATGACATGTCACGATAAACCAGAAGTTTATTGTATAAAATAGAATTAATGTTATAGTAAACCAGATGTTTACTAAAACAAATAGCACATGACATGGTAAACCTGAAGTTTACTAGTACAAATAATTTTATCAATTGACGTGACAATTTTGGTTGTCCTGATTTAAATCTGATGTGCTAAGTTTGTATTCAGAATATATTGAAGAACTAGAAGATTCTTCGAGAATTAATTTGCTTGTTCTCATGATAAGTTGATTATACTGACTAATGTTAGGATTGAATTTCCTAAATTCTGAAAAATATAAAAGGTGAATAAGGGCCCATTCACCTGTTATGTGATATTTTAAATAGATGCATCGATAAGACGGTCACATGTGCATTTATTTTCAACCCGCAGTTTGACATATGCAAAATTGCTTGCTCAAAATAATTGAGTTGAGAGCACAATTTTCAGATTATGTAATCAAGATAATTTATCTTGTTAATGCTGGTTTATATTCAAGTTGGTTTAACGTTGAATGCATCCGATAAATAGCTAAACCATTGCGAATGAGAACAAAACTTCATGTGTTGATATGAAATATGATATATTGCATACAACGACATTTGTATACTTTAGACTAATAAATTATGATAAATTCTTCCCTCATAATTGGTTCAAGGTCAGGAACTAAATGTTTTCATCTAATAGTTTTGTTGTGCGATCTATTATTAATGAATCTACCACGATGCACACAAATAGATTTCCCAAAGAAGTTGAAAATATAAGAAAGAATAAGCAGCTAAGAAATATATTCTGAATTATCACCAGTATGATCCTCGTTCAAATGATAATTCAAGTCAAATGCTAGAAGCATTTGCTAACCCAACTATTTCATATTTCAGCTGCAAGATGCTCCTAAATGTCTTTGAAGGACAGGGTTTATAATATACGTGAAGCATGGTAGACAAATCGGGTTCAAACGCAATAATCCTTGAAAATGGAGAGGAGCAAATGAACAAAATAATTATAATAAGGAGGCAATTTGCTCTTGAAGAGCCTACGACATAACACTTCATAAAACCTCATACGAGGTTCAGGTACCTGAAAAAAATAATGAAGTGATAAGATCTCAGTAAGTTGTGTCTAATTGCAAACCGATACAAAATTATATCTTGTCGACGATATATTTGATACAATATAGTGCGAAATATTGTATAATATTATGAGGAAATAAATTCTACGTCTCTTAAAGCATGCTGATGTAGAAATAATTATCAAGTAGAAGTATCTTGGTAAGAGTAAATTTACTGGACCTGCAGTCCTAACATTAGAAGATGTCATGTAAATGAAAATTGTCTCAGCCTATATGGCTTATGTGACAAAATTTATATGAATTTTTTTGAAGGATTCAAAATGCCTGATGCATATACAAGTTATTGAAAAACTTGCTTGTTATCCATAAACGAATTAAATGAACTAAGGTTGATGTACTGAAATCACCTTAATAAATATTTATTGATGAGGGGTACAAAGATGACTCTGTTTACCCTTATCCCTTCACGATATTCAAAATCTTCCATAAAGTTGAGCAAGTTGCTGATGTTAAACAATGGCCCAAATGGGGCAATGGCCCAATACGGACAGCCCAACAAAGGGGTAGTAAATGGCCCACTACGGACAGCCCAGCAAAGGGGCAGTACACGGACTCAAAGGGACTGAAATCATGGGATTGGTGGATTGGTATCTTGTACCAATCTTGTATATATGGTATATATATATAATGTATATTGTAGTGTATTTATTACCTAAATTAGGATTATACACTTACCATAATTGTATAGTTAGAATTATGATAGAATAAGATTTTAGAAATAGAATAGGAATATGATTCTCCTATTATGGAAAATATGTAACTTGTATATATAGGCTTTAAATTAATGAAAATAATCAAGGGGATTATTTCTTTCATGGTATCAAGAGACTAGGTCTAAACAAAAGTTTTTCTCTCAACTTTTGTCCTCTCTTTGATTTTCGGCCGAGACACCCCCCCTCGGGCTTCTCTTCCAAAATTCGTCTTCCGCTCTCAAAAACACCTCTCTTAAATTTCCCTTCCTTCTTTGTTCTTTCAATATGTCTAAGAACAATTATCATCCTGCCCTCATGGTTTCCAACATCAAGAACTGTATCCCTATTGTCCTTGAGATGGAAAACGTCCAATATGTGACGTGGACGGAGTTGTTTAAAATTCACGCTATCTCCTATCAAGTTCTTCATCACATTATTCCTCCCGCTAGACCTCTTCCTGCAGAGGATCCCGAGTTATGGATTACTCTTGATGCTACCATTCTCCGATGGATCTACACCACTATTTCAGTGGACCTTCTACAGACGATTATTGAGCCGGATACCACGGCTATGGCTGCATGGAATATATTGCGTGACATATTCCAAGACAACCAACATTCACGTGTCGTCACACTCGAGCAGGAATTCTCTCTAGTTCGAATGGACGAATTTCCAAACGTTTCGGTATATTGCAAGAAACGCAAGGAGTTGGCAGATCAACTCCGTAATGTTGGCGCACCGATAACAAATGATCGTCTAGTTCTACAGTTGGTTTTCGGTCTTTCGGAGGCCTATAATGGTGTTGGAACTCTCCTTCGCCAAAGCAACCCTCTTCCTGACTTCTATCAACCCCGCTCTATGCTTATGTTGGAAGAAGCCGATTTGGCTAAAAAGGCGGCTACCGGAGCAAGCCCCGTCGTCATGGTGGCGTCCTCTCCTAGTTCTTCGGGTTTTGTTAATAATTCGGGCAAGAATAATCGCAAGAATAATAACAAAAACCGCGGGGGCAAACGCGGAGGTTCTGGTGGTGGTTCCGGTGGTCAGCAAGCAGGCGGAGGGTCCCATCCAAGAAATAGTGGCCCACCACCCCCTGGGCCCAGCAATGGGGCCCATGGGAGTGGGGCTGGGGCAGTGGGCCATGGGCAAGCAGTCCTGAACATCCAACAGCAAATTCCAGCGGCCAGTGGGCTGTCCAACAGTTCAGGCCCAATACCCAGCAGTGGCGGCAGCAGCAGCTACGACCCAGCTCTATCACGGACCGGAATTCTTGGGCCCCGACCTCCGTAAGCCCATCATGCAGCAGGCCCCACTCAAACCGATATCGAGGTTGCGATGCACACATTGGGGTTAACTCAATCGGACCCAAATTGGTATATGGACACCGGTGCCACTACTCACATGACTTCTGAATCAGGTACTCTCTCATCTTATTCCAATTTGAGCACCCCTCGGGGGATAATTGTTGGTAATGACAGTTTTATTCTAATTCTAGGGTATGTTCAGAAAACGTTGTCTCCCCCCAATCCACCCCTTCTCTTGAAAAATACTTTATATGCTTCTAAATTGATTAAAAATTTAGTGTCTGTCCGAAAGTTCACTACTGACAATTCCGTTTCCGTTGAATTTGATCCTTTTGGTTTCTCTGTGAAGGATTTCAAGACGGTGAGTCATCTCATGAGGTGTGATAGTAGGGGGGATCTGTATCCTATCATGCCCGGTTTCAGTCCATCTAGTCAAGCCTTGCCGTCAGTTTTTGCAGCCATCTCTCCTTCCATGTGGCATGCTCGCCTGAGTCATCCGGAATCTTCTATTTTATCAGTTTTAGATAAAAATAGCTTTATTTCTTGTAAGGGTACGAGTCGTACTCCACTTTGTCAGTCTTGTTCATTAGGGAAAATTGTTATGTTGCCATTTGTAGACTCCAATTCTCATACTTCAATGCCTTTTGATATTATTCATAGCGACCTATGGACGTCTCATGTTCTTAGTTCATTGGGTCACCGATATTATGTTCTCTTTTTAGATGATTATTCTAGATTTTTGTGGACGTTTCCAATTGCGAATAAATCACAAGTGTTTTCCGTCTTCATCAAATTTAGAGCGTTCATTCGTACTCAATTCGAAAGAGAAATAAAAAATATTCAATGTGATAATGGGAAAGAGTATGACAATAGGGAGTTTCGGGAATTCTGTGCTAATAATGGGATCAATTTTCATTTTTCGTGTCCTCATACATCTTCACAAAATGGGAAGACCGAACGCAAAATTCGTTCCATAAATAACATTGTCCGAACTCTCTTAATTCATGCATCCATACCTCCATATTTTTGGCATCATGCTCTACAAATGGCCACCTATCTTCTTAACATAATTCCGTCTAAAGGTCTGACATATTCTTCCCCCCTCAAAATCCTATATAATAAGAACTCGTCTTATTCTCAACTTAGGATTTTTGGATGCTTGTGTTATCCGTTATTCCCATCCACCACAATTAACAAACTTCAGGCTCGGTCTACCCCGTGTGTATTCTTGGGTTATCCGTCGAATCATCGTGGTTATAAATGCTTTGACTTATCTTCCAAGAAAATCATAATTAATCGCCATGTCGTTTTTGATGAAACCCAATTTCCTTTTACGAAAGTTCATACTCCCGAGCCTAAGTCATATAATTTTTTGGATGACCAAATATCCCCGTATATTATTAAGAATTTTTCGGACATCTCCCGCACCCAAAATCCTCCAGCGGGCCCACTACCCGTTGGACCCACTGTGCCGTCTCCAGTTCCAGTTTCTGGATCAGTCCCAAAAATTGGGCTAGTCCAGCCCAATTCTGGAACTGGTCCAGAAGACGCCACAATTTACCGATTTGGGCCAGCAGGCCCACTGCCTGCTGGCCCGTCCGTCCCGTGCCCATAAAATTCCCAAAATTCACTCAATTCTTCCTCGAGTCATAGACCGGTCACTCGTAGTCAACGGGATATTTTTACACCTAAAAGACATTTTAATTTACATTCTGATGTCTCTAAATCCCCCTTATCCCGTAACCCTGTGTCCGCCTTAAATGACCCTAATTGGAAAATTGCTATGACTGATGAATATAATGCTCTTATTGATAATAAGACGTGGGAGTTGGTGCCCCGTCCTTCTGGTATTAATGTTATCAGGTCTATGTGGATTTTTGCTCATAAGGAGAATTCAGATGGTTCATTTGCTCTACATAAGGCGCTGCTTGTGGGTGATGGTAAGACTCAGCAGGTTAAGATAGATTGTGGGGAGACGTTTATTCCGGTGGTCAAGCCGGCTACTATTCGCACTGTGCTTAGCTTGGCTCTTTCGAAGACTTGGCCTATTCATCAGTTGGATGTCAAGAACGCTTTCCTACATGGTGATCTCAAGGAAACCGTCTATATGCATCAGCCATTGGGTTTCAGGGATCCAAACCGTCCTCATCATGTATGTTTGTTGAAAAAATCCTTATATGGGCTTAAGCAGTCTCCACAGGCCTGGTATACGAGGTTTGCTGACCTTGTTTCGACTATTGGGTTCACTCACAGCAGGTCAGATAATTCCTTGTTCATCTACCGTCGTGGTTCGTCCTTGGCCTACATTCTGTTGTATGTGGATGATATCATTTTGACTGCTTCTTCCGATAACCTTGCACCAGTCTATCATGCCCATGCTCAGTTCTGAGTTTGCTATGAAAGACTTAGGGTCTTTGAGTTATTTTTTGGGGATTGCCGTCAAGCGTCATTCAGGTGGCTTGTTTTTGTCTCAATGAAAGTATGCTGCTGAGATCATAGAGAGGGCTGGAATGTCATCCTGTGAGTCCACTTCCACTCCAGTTGATGCAAAACCCAAGCTAAATGCCACAACAGGTGCACCATACGAGGACCCGACCCGCTATCGCAGTCTTGCGGGGCCCTCCAGTAACTTACCTTTACTAGACCGGATATTATGTATGCGGTTTAGCAGGTGTGTTTATTCATGCATGATCCCAGAGTTGAGCACATGAATGCAATCAAACGCATCATTCGGTATATTCAGGGGACACTGGACTACGGTTTGCACTTGTATCCTTCATCTACATCCACACTTGTCTCGTACAAGGATGCTGATTGGGGTGGTTGTCCCGACACCAGACGATCGACGTCTGGCTACTGTATGTTCCTTGGCAACAACTTGGTCTCCTGGTCGGCAAAGCGTCAGGCAACTCTATCCCGCTCCAGTGCAGAGGCAGAATATCGAGGGGTAGCAAATGTGGTCTCCGAATTATGTTGGCTACGAAATTTGCTTTTGGAGCTTCATTGTCCCATTCAGAAGGCAACCTTGGTATATTGCGATAACATTAGTGCCATTTACCTTTCAGGTAACCCGGTTCAACACTGACGCACCAAGCATATCGAAATGTACATTCACTTTATTCCTGAAAAGGTTGCAAAGGGTCACGTTCGCGTATGCCATATCCCGTCTCGTTATCAAATTGCAGACATCTTTACAAAGGGTCTACCGGCGGTCCTTTCTTAAGATTTTAGGGACACTCTCAGCGTTCGAAGACCGCCCGCTATGACTGCTGGGGTGTGTTAAACAATGGCCTAAATGGGGCAATGGCCCAATACGAAAGCCCAACAAAGAGGCAGTAAATGGCCCAATACGGATAGCCTAGCAAAGGGGCAGTACACGGACTCAAAGGGACTGAAATCATGAGATTGGTGGATTGGTATCTTGTACCAATCTTGTATATATGGTATATATATATTTAATGTATATTGTAGTGTATTTATTACCTAAATTAGGATTATACACTTACCATAATTGTATAGTTAGATTTATGGTAGAATAAGGTTTTAGAAATAGAATAGGAATAGGATTCTCCTATTATGGAAATATGTAACTTGTATATATAGCCTTTCAATTAATGAAAATAATCAAGGGGATTATTTCTTTCAGCTGACTTGAATATTATTGGAGCTTTTCGAAAAGCAGTAGACTACCTACTAAAAGAAGTTGAAATGAGAAAATTAGATTGATCATGAAGTACCATATAATTGTTCAATTGATGCGTTTATTTATCTTGCGATAACTATGAGCATGGTATAATTTCTTCCTTACACGGAGACACTAAAATATGATCAATTGCATATTGTCGATTTGATGAGAGAATTTTTCCAAAATTAGGGGGAGAGAATAATGAAATAAAAAGGGAAATTTTGTGGAAAAATCCATCATCGTCTCATCTTGATCTACGTGCTTCTATTAGTGAGCAAGAGGTCCAAAAGATTATTCACTTGCAGAAAATAGCAAATCAAATGCCAGACACATTTATAGATTTGAAAAGGATTATCGAATCACATATTCCTGCAAAGAATATCTCAATTAGGATTGATGTCCCTGTAGGACCATCTACTAGTGTCATAACAAATGACTCCAAAAGCACACCTGAAGCGTGATAGACCATTGGGTTCTAAGGATCGGAATCCTAGAAAAAAATGGTCAAGATGACACTAAGAAAAATCTCATAAAGAAATGCAAGATTTGATCAATCCTGATATTCTTGAAGAAATCAATGAGCCGCAAACTCAAGAAAATGAAGAAATATCAATAAATCTAATTGATGTTATGACTATTTGAATCGCTTCGAAGTAAATGTGGTATGAAATATCCACAACCTTATATGAAGATAATGCCGCATGCATTGCTCAATTGAAGGGAGGATTCAGAAAAGGAGATAGGACAAAAGCACATTTTACCAAAGTTGTTCTTCACACACGAGCTCCAAAAGAATGGTGATATCAACGTGCAACAGAATCATTCAAGTGATAATATGACTGATTTGTTCACTAAGTCTCTACTAACTGCAACTTTCCAGAAGATGGTGCACAAGATTGGAATACGAATACTCAAACATTTGGACTGAAGTTCTCATCAGGGGGAGTTAATACATGTTGTACTCTTTTTTCCATATAAGGTTTTGTCCCACTGGATTTTCCTTGTAAGGTTTTTAATGAGATGTGATAGTCGGGCGAGATGTATCCAATAACCACAACCACACATCAAGCCAATTTACCATTCACTTTTGCAGCTTTAGCTCCTTCCTTATGACATGAACATTTGGGTCATCCGGGAGTACATGTTTTTGCTTCCCTTAAACAAAATAAATTTATTGAGTGTACTAGACCGTAGTTCTCATGTTTGTCACTCTTGTTCTCTTGGAAAATATGTTAAGTTCCCTTTTGTTGCTTCTAATTCTCGTACTGTTATGCCTTTTGATATTATTCATAGTGATATTTGGACATCTCTAGTTTTGAGCTCTTCTGGCCATCGATATTATGTTCTGTTGTTGGATGATTACTCTCGTTTTTTGTGGACATTTCCTTTGTCTAAAAAATCACAAGTTTTTCCACATTTCTTTCCTTTAGAGCATACATTCGCACTCAATTTGAACGAGATATTAAAAATATTCAGTGTGACAATGGTAGAGAATTTGATAATGGGCCTTTTTGGGATATTTGCAAAGCTAATGGTTTGTCGTTTCGTCTCTCGTGTCCACATACATCATCTCAAAATGGAATAGCACAAAGAAAAAATTGAACCATTAACAATATTGTTAGAACCTTACTTGCCCATGCATTTCTACTACCATCCTTTTGGCACTATGCGTTACAAATGACAACCTATCTTTTGAACATACTTCCGAGCAAACAAATAGCCTACGAATCGCCACTCAAAATTTTATACCTAAGGGATCCATCATATTCTCATTTACGGGTTTTTGGATGCTTATGCTATCCTCTCTTTTCTTCTACTACCATCAATAAACTTCAACCCCGGTCCACTCTATGTGTTTTTTGGGATATCCGTCAAATCACCGTGGTTACAAATATTTCGACTTATCCTCTAATAAAATCATCGTAAGTCGTACGTAATTTTTGATGAAATAAATTTCTCTTTTGCCAAATTACATTGTTCCAGGCCTCCTACTTATGAATTTCTTGATGATATCATACCCACGTATTGGATCCATAAATTAGCTTCCCAAATAGGCCAACATGTCCCGATGTCTCGGCCTAATTACCGAGCCCCGTAGCTGTTGGCCCAGCTGAGCCTCTCGTTGGCAGCCCACTGCCGAGAGGCCTAGTGGCGGGCGGTCCGCTGGGTCTCCATCCAGGCAGTCCACCGTCCTCTAGCCCACTACCCGACAGTTTAGTCACTGCTAGCCCACTGCCGGGAAATCCGCCAGTCTCGTCTGACCCGACTCCAATTCCGGCCCAACGGCCTGTCACTCGTAGTCAACACGAGAATTTTAAGCCAAATAAAAAATACGGTCTTCACACTCATATTGCCAAGTCATCGTTGCCCCGTAATCCTGTGTCTGCCCTTAATGACCCAAATTGGAAAATGTCTATGGCTGATGAATTTAATACTCTTATTAATAATAGGACGTGGGATTTGGTGCCCCGTCCCCCTGATGTTAATGTGATTCGGTCTATGTGGATTTTTAGTCATAACGAAAAATCTGATGGTACATTTGAGAGGCACAAAGCCCGTCTTGTAGGTGATGGAAAAACTCAATAGGTTGGTATGGATTACGGTAAGACTTTCAGCCCAGTGGTCAAATCAGCAACTATAAGAACAGTCCTCAGTCTGGCTCTTTCGAAGGCATGACCTCTTCATTAACTTGATGTCAAAAATGTCTTCCTACATGGTGACCTCAATGAAATAGTGTACATGTATCAGCCCATGGGTTACCGAGACCCTACTTATCCTAATCATGTGTGCCTATTAAGGAAATCATTGTATGGGCTCAAACAAGCTCCTAGGGCATGGTACAAGAGATTTGAAGATTATGTTTCACATATTGGGTTTTCTAATAGCAAGTTTGATAATTCTCTATTCATATACCGTCAGGGTAATGATATCGCTTACATTATTTTGTATGTGGATGATATTATATTAACTGCCTCATCTGATACTCTTCGCAAGTCTACCATGTCACTGCTTGGTTCTGAGTTTGCAATGAAGGATCTAGGGCCACTGAGTTACTTCTTAGGGATAGCTGTGACACGTCATGCAAGTGGTTTATTTTTATCCCAAAAGAAGTATGTGACAAAGATTGTTGAACGAGCTGGCATGTCATCGTGTAGGCTGTCCGCTACAACAGTTGATACTAAACCAAAGTTGAGTATTTCGTCCGGCAAACCATATGCCGATCCATCACATTACCGCAGCCTTGCAGGGCCCTGCATTATCTCACATTCACGAGGCCATACATCTCTTATGTTGTACAACAAGTTTGTCTATTCATGAATAACCCAATGGAGGATCACATGTATGCTCTCAAACGCATTGTGCGTTATATTCAGGGTACTCTCGATCATGGCTTGCATTTATATCCGTCTTCGACAACCACTCTTATTTCATACACAGATGCCGATTGTGGTGGTTGTCCGGATCTCAGACGCTCCACGTCTGGTTATTGTGTATTTCTTAATGATAGTTTGGTCTCTTGATCCTCAAAACGACAAGCAACCTTGTCCAGATCCAGTGCTGAAGAAGAATATCGAGGAGTTGTCAATGTGGTGTATGAATCTTGTTGGTTACAAAACCTTCTTTTAGAGCTCCACTGTCCGGTTTCGAAGGCGACATTGGTTTATTGTGATAATATTAGTGCAATTTATCTCTCAGGGAATCCGATTCATCACCAACGTACTAAACATATTGCTGGATATTCACTTTGTTCGCGAAAAGGTTGCTCGTGGACAAGTTCGTGTCTTACATGTCTCGTCACGTTATCAGATTGCCGACATATTTATAAAAGGTCTTCCGTTGGTTTTATTTGAAGACTTTCAGGACAGTCTCAGCATACGCCGACCTCCCGCTTCGACTGCGGGGGTGTAATAGAATATTATTTCCATAATAATTGTACATCTCCTATATTAGGTAGAATTAGATTCCTCTTGTAAATATGATTGATTAGTTATCTAGTTTGTATCAAAGTAGCTATTCTTGTAACATTATATATATTGTAAATCATTGATGAATAAAATCAAGGAGGAATATATGTCAAACCAACTCATGATTTTGAATTGTATTAGTATGCATGACACCTAAGGTTGCAAATACGCAAGACTGAAACATTGATAAAGATATACTCAAAAAAGATCGACCTAAGGTTGTGCTAGCTTTTTCTCTTTTGATAAGTCACTGGGCTGCTGTTTTTGTGTTGTTGCATTTTTTCTCTTCTAGAAGACAACTACCACAATCAACTTATCAAAAGAGGAAAAAAAACTAACACAATCAAATGAGTGATTAATAGCCCAGTGACTTAGCCGTAATATCTCCAAGACTCTAAAGACTTTTTCCGAGTAAACAGAAAAAATGCAACACAAAAACAGCAGCACCTATATCTCAATCCCAAACTCAAAGTAATTCCATGGTTGGCATTCAATATAAGAAGCACATAAATTTTTATGTAAAGCCTGCCATAATAAAATAAATGTAGTGTACAAAAGTTAGTTTGGGAAAAACTTTCAAAAGCTAAGCAATCAACTACAACCTGATTCACTGTTAATCCTAACTGAAATAGATTAACGTAGAGGAGATGAGAAATAAAGTGCATATTTTCAGTATCAATATGAAGTTGTCACTTACCATCATGCAACATTACTTATCAACAAATTCACCCTCTTGTTATCATACAAAACTAAAACAACCATTTTAATAAAGCAAAAAAATATTCAAAATACCTATAAAGTCAGCATATTTGAAATAGATAGAAACACAATAATGTATAAATAATTGTTCCATTG
Organism: Anisodus acutangulus; assembly: GCA_029783415.1. Classification (NCBI taxonomy): domain Eukaryota; kingdom Viridiplantae; phylum Streptophyta; class Magnoliopsida; order Solanales; family Solanaceae; genus Anisodus; species Anisodus acutangulus. The sequence continues at coordinate 44,449,314 of CM056493.1, read as the reverse complement.
TTGCTCACGTGTAATAATTTAGTCAAAGGCGCAAGGTCAAGAAGAACGAAGATTATTAACAAGCTAATCCAATAAATTCGTTCATTGTAGCAAAAATTCCTGCAATTCCTATATGATTTCTACTGGGGAAAGCTTAACTGTCGATTTTTCATGTGTGCTGACACAACGAAGCAGAAGAAGTAATGGACGACAGACAAAAAGAAGTAGTTAAAGTATAAGAGGATAAAAAAGACCATGACACCAGAATAATATAATTGTTTCAGCCCATGTATACACAATTACATAGGTAGGGGCAAAAATATGGGTACTAACATTTTAGTACACCTTAACAGAAACCTGCAAAAGTAAACTCAATTTTTTAAAATCAAAGCCCCTGAATTAAGCCAGAGAGTGGACATATACATGAAATACAGTTAGAGAAGATGAAGGGGGTTCTAAAGATTAGTGTAATAATTAACCACTCATTTCATGTTTTTGAAAATCACAACATATCTGTCGTGTACCATTGCATAAGCCTTCACATGGATTTAAATTTGGTAGTAACATAACAGGACAATTTTTCTTCAATGTCAATCTGTGGAGGTAAGCCAGCAGGATGTAATGTATGCAAATAATCTTCATATTGACTTTGATCATTCACGTCAGTTGTTTCATCAAATGAGACATATGTTTTAGGATCACCAGGAAATTGAGCTATGAGCAAATCATTCATTTCATCGACAAAGTCATTTTTTGTTGTTAGGATTACACGTGAAGTCATGGAAGATATATCAGAAAAGCATGTATGTAGATCTGGATAAATTATTCTAAATAAATGATTTAATGATTCATTTTCAGAAATGAAAGGAATGACAATACAATCAGGAATTTCAATTTTGTCATGGCTATTGGTTTTTTCGTTTCCATTTCCTATTCTCATCAATTATTCAGAAAATGTCGGATCTGTTTTGGCTCGCATGTTCTTGGATAATCTGAATTTTTCGAGCTGATTCCATATTTCAGAATATAATAAGTTTTCTCGAAAGAAATCTTCTTTTCTTCCACTTCGAACAACCGGGAGAGTTTGTCTAAAATCACCACCAAAAACAACAACCTTTCCACCAAATGGTGCATTTGTGTCCATTAAATCTTTCAACAGAAGATCACAAGCTTTTATCACTTTTTTTGGCCATGGTCACTTCATCCCAGACAATTAGTTTGACATCATGTATTAAAGCTGCAAGTGAACTTTGCTTACTGATGTTACAAGAAAATTGTTCATCAATTTCAATAGGAAATTTAAAACGGGAATGAGCAGTTCGTCCTCCAGGTAGGATGGAAGCTGCAACACCAGAGGTTGCTGTTGCTAAAGTGACAAAAGCTTTTGATCGTACAGCAGCCGGTAAAGCACTGTATAAAAATATTTTTCCAGTTCCACCAGGTCCATCTAAAAAAGGTGCACCAGATTGGTTAGAAAATATCCTATGAAGAACTTTATCATACGCTTTTCGTTGTTCAGCATTCAACTTTGCTTCTAGTAACAAATCCTCTTCTCTGACAATAATATGTCTTTCAAAATGACAATCTTTCGTCTCTCGAACAGCTGGTCACAATGTAATTCTTTCAGGTACAAGTTTATATTCATTAATATCATGGCCCATCAAACTTAAAAGTGTCATTGATGTGACTTAAAGTCAGGTAACGTATGTCTCTTGCATCCATATTACGCAGAATCTTAAAGTCTTCAGACAGCGAATATTCAATTTTTTTCCAAAGCTCCGATGGATTATTAGGATTACAACACACCAACGATGTTGCGAACAAACGTCTTAAACTATATGGCATTTGATAACTCACGGCTTCACACATACATTCAACCAAACTGTTATCACAGTGTAGTAATCCTTTTTTTTTCTGCAGACTCTCTGAATGTTTCACAACGTATCCCATCAACTGTAAGTAGATCTTGATATGATTTTGGACCTCTTACATTCATTAACAATAATCTAAGGTAATATCTTTCTCCTTCTGACGGGGTGACATGTTACAATACGACCAATAACAGTACCGTTTTTTTGGCGTGTCCACATTTTGTATGCTGGTGACCATACAAAGTATTCGAGAAATTATTTATATAGCAACATAAGTTGCTTAGCATCTTCGTCTGTGTTGTTCATAACAAAAAATGCAGTCAACATTGTTTTTCTAATCATTGGATTAACTAATATTCTTTCTATATTCTCAGTACTTTTAAAGGAAACAAATTGCTGTCCCTCTAAATGTAACTGAAGGTGATAAACAGCAGGAATCACTTCATTAATGGGGAAGCTAAATAAACACCAAGCAGCCTCAGGAGGTGAAACCCATCTAGCAGATTGATATTCTTTTATTTCATCTATATCTGTATCTGTATCACTATTGTGTATACGAAATGAAATTTATCATGACCTTTACAAATATATTTAACTATTTTGATATCAGAACAAATTTCGACATTCATATGACAATTATACTTGCATAACAAAAATGGATTATATGGAACCACCCATGAATTATCTAAAAACTGATGCCTTATTTTCAGTCTTACCTGTTTTTCGCCTTCTATATATTGGATATGATTTTTTCCCTTTTGATGTATGATCAGTAAAATCTTTTGGATATTTGATCTTGCAATTACCCTCCTTGTTCATGCAAATATTTGTCTGCTTTAACTTTCCACAAAGACCATGCATCATATGTTGAGTGACAAGCGAATATAGATAAGGATCTTTGCTAGAATCAGGCAATTCAGCACAAACAAAGTTGTCATAGGATTCAGGAGTAAGTAATTTGTGTTCATCAGTAAGTATAATAAGAAAATGAGCATGCGGAAGACCACGTTTTTTTAAATTCTATCGTATACATAAAAGCTGCAACTTTCCCAAAGATTTGTCTTTTTAATATATCATTTTTCAATTCTTCTACTATTGCTCTGAATACTCTACTAACTAAATCAGGTCTATTTTGTACTTCATCGGTGAGTAGTAGATGTTCTTTTATTTCTGGCCAAGATGGATTACATGTCATTGTTATAAACAAGTCAGGTATTCCAAAATGTTGAACTAATGCGATAGCATCCATATATCGCCGACGCATGTCCCTTGGCCCCCTATAAATGTAACAGGGAGGAACGATTTTTTTCCAACTTTAGCAGCTTCCCTTTCACCACATCTCAAAACATCAAGAATTCCTTGTAAGAATTCAATTCTAAATAAATCTTGATTAAATGAGAAAAAGTCTAATCTTTGTGTTTCAAGCTTGATATACACATCCACTATAAATTGTTGGAATATTCTTCCGAAATGTAATACTTCATTTGTTTCATTATATCTTATTTGAAATTTCTAACAGTAATACTCTCGACAAGAAACTGTTTCTCTTTTTCGTTTTCCTTTTTGTTGTGATTCAGCTTCCATGTGAAGAAACCCATCAATTGAACACATATTTGATATACAACGCAGCTCTTTGTGTTCACAGTAAGCTCTTCTTCTTGTCGCACTATTCGATTGAATAGTTTTTTTGATTCCACAATGCCATCCATTTTCACCATATGGAAATAATAACGGATATTGCAAGGGATCATAACATCCGTAATAACAATTTACCAACTGTGCTATATTGATGTGAGTAAAAGAGCAACCCACGACACTAAGCTCCAGCTATGCGCGGGGTCCGGGGAATGACTGGACCACAAGTGTCTATTGTATACAGCCTTACCTCATATTTCTACAGGAGATTGTTTCCACAGCTTGAACCCATAACCTCATATTTCTACAGTATAAATTCTAATATGAGGTGCAGAGATAGAGCCTTCAGAATTTTCCTCAGGCCATATTGCTGCAACCTCTGATGCACGGGGTAAGTTATATGTCCGCTGAAATCTGATAATTGTGGAACGTTCATGATAGATTTCAAGAAAATAGTGTATGGGTTGACCCTCAGTATGTCCATCAACTTTTGCACAATCGATTAGTTGACTTTTGTTGAACAAGCCATCCTATTTGTTAGTTCATTGTCATGATCGTAAAAGTATAACTGTAAGTTGCTGGGCTTTTTATTGGAAGCAATCAAATCATCTATGAAATGATACATTTGTCCTTGAACCCTAAATGTGTAAATACCACAATTTCTTCTCGCTAGTTCTTTATCGTATTTTACACCAAGCGAAGTGAATGCGAACATATTGTTGTATGTTCTTATATAAGTTCGAAAATGTTCAGATTCCTCTGTCCTTTCAAAAATTGCTAATTCAGATGGCATTTCATGTGATGTTAGTCGTATCGAACCATTGTCACAACAAAATCCCGGAGATTCGTATTCAAGCTTTTTTTCATTAACAATATTGACAGTTTGGTACTTTTTTGAGACCAACATATGCACTTTGTTGCTCTATAATAGCTGGACAGACTTTTTCCGGTTCGTCTATGACCTGAATATTTAAGATATTTAAGAAGTGTCGTTAGAAGAAAAGGGATTTGTGTTGCATAGTAATGGTGTTTATTATTATAGTATCGAGTTCGCGCAGACCTTTAATCGGAACTGTGTTTAAACGCGGGAGATGCTGAATAGACCTACCAGATGTGCACCCTTATATACAAACAATAATGGAGTAAACAATATGCCATACTGGAAAATGTAATGGAAAGAGTAGGCTTACCTATTTCATGAGCGGTGAGGGGATTGCATATTTGTTTTCCTTTGTCTAAATTGTTGTGAGGGTGTAGACGCACAAAGTTGGTGACTTGCAACTGGTTAAAATAATAGACAAAATGTTAAAGGAGCACGATAAAATGCGTTGTGTATTCCAGTTTATGCAAACAGTTGAGATACAGAAGGTATTATATACATGGAGAACAGAATGTGAAGAGTAGGCTTACCTGTTTCATGAGCGTGAGCGGATTGCATATTTGTTTGCCTTTGTCTGGGGTTTAGTCGCACAAAACTAGTGAATAGCAGCTGGCAAACAAAATAAACAAGACGTATAAAGTGCGAGAAGGTGTAAACTAAAGTATGAAATAGCACAAATTATTTGTGTATTTTAATTTATGGAAGCAGTTAAAATAAGTAAAGTATTATATACATTGTCCAAGAATATAAATAAGCGTCATTAAATTAGTAATAGTGCGAACCTTTTCAGCAAGTGTTGTGGTAAGAGCAGCTTGTTTCAGAACCAAGATGATGTTGACTGCTCTGGAGCGACAGCAGTGGAATTTTCAACAACATTATGCCTTGCGGGATAGCAGCAATGCTTCTTTTCTATGAGCAGATATTTGGCTATATGTATCGCGTCGTTTCAGTTGTGTTGTAGCCTTCCTTTTTTCGGCATATGAACAATTCTACGTTTTTTTGGAATCCATGAGCTGTAGAAGTTCAAGTCGTTTTTTTACCTGCACATTCCAAACATTGCCATGAATTTTTTTAAGAAGGCACAGATGGTATAGTGTAAGTATTGTCTACATGAACAGTAGTTTAATATCTACACACACACATATATATAAGAATTCAATTCTTTTACTATTAATTAGACGTACAAATAAAATTCTTATAGTACAAATAGGACGTGGAATTTTCATATTAGTTAATACAAATACCCTACAGTTGTTGTAGTACAAATAGAACATGGAATATTCATATTAGTATTACAAGCATATATATAAAGGTTGTTCGGTTATGCTTAATTCGAGATGAAAGCTCGCGCATAGTGAGAGCTTAGTGCTCCGGGCTGCCGTTTATCCAAACAGATATAGTTAAGTTAGTAACGTGCTTTTGAACTCTCTGTTGCGCCAAAAATTATGGACGATATTTGCTAGCAGAGTCAAAAGTGCAAAATAGGTTGAGCTGACGACAAAACCAGCACGGGACAAATGGAAGTACTATAGTATGAATTGTGTAAGATCGAAATAATTTTCCTTAGGGATTCCTTTCATTAATCACAATATATATAGTTGTACAGAGGTTGATTCATAATACAATAAGAATCCTAACTTACCTTAAATGGTTAATTCCTAATACAATAAGAATCCTAAGTTACCTTAAATATACATCTATCATAATTACAAAATATACTGTGAATATTCGGAGAATATTCGCTAATACTCCTCCTCAGTTGGAGCGGGAGGAGGCCCAACGCCAAGGTTGGATCGGAAGTCGGTGAAGAGCTGTCTCGGTAGTCCATTTGTGAAAATATCTGCATACTGATAGGAGGAAGGTACGTGTAATATTTTGACCTGACCAAGGGCAACCTTCTCACGCACAAAGTGAATATCCATCTCGATATTCTTGGTCCTCTGATGTTGGACCGGATTGTGAGACATATAGATGGCAGATATGTTGTCATAGTACACTATAGACGCCTTTCGCAGTGGACACTGGAGCTCCAAAAGAAGATTTCGGAGCTAACAGATCTCAGCAACGACATTAGCAACTCCGCGATACTCTGCTTCAGCACTCGAAAGGGATAGCGTGGCCTGCCGCTTGGCGGACCATGAAATAAGTTTATCCCCAAGAAATACACAGTAGCCTGAGGTGGAGCGACGTGTGTCCGGGCATCCTGCCCAATCTGCATCCGTGTAGGAGAGTAACTTGGTTGGGGCAAAGGGGTAGAGATGCAGTCCAAAGTCCAGTGTGCCCTTAACGTATCTGATAATACGTTTGAGGGCCGCAAAATGGGACACTCGAGGGTCGTGCATAAATAGACACACCTGCTGAACGACATATGCAATATCAGGCTTAGTAAATGTAAGATACTGAAGGGCACCTGCAAGACTCCGATATAGAGTGGGATCAGAAACTGGCGCGCCCTCATTGTCACTGAGCTTGGATTTTGAGTCAACCGGAGTTGACATAATTTTACAATTTTCCATCTTAGCCCTGTACACTATCTGCTCCACATATTTGTGCTGACACAAAAATATAGTAGTTGCAGATCTGGTCACAGATATACCCAAGAAATAACTCAGCTTGCCCAAGTCAGTCATAGCAAATTCAGTTTTGAGTAGAGCAATGATTTCATTCTTCAAATCGTCAGAGGAGGCAATAAGAACAATGTCATCCACATATAATAGCAAATAAGCAGTGCTGCTACCTCGATGAAAAGTAAAGAGTGAGTTATCACACTTACTACATATAAATCTGATCTGCATAAGATACCTGGCAAAGCGATCATACCACGCGCGGGGTGCCTGTTTCAAGCCATACAATGACTTCCTGAGATGACATACAAACTGCAAAACTGCCGGATGAACGAAGCCAGGGGGCTGATGCATGTACATAGTTTCTTTCAACTCCCTATGAAGAAATGCATTCTTGACATCAAGCTAATGAATCGGCCAATGCATGCCCATAGCAATACTGAGAACAGTTCGAATAGTAGCCGGTTTAACAACCGGACTGAATGTCTCACCACAATCAATACCCTCTTGTTGATTAGTGTTATTTGCAATCAGTCTTGCCTTATACCACTCCAAGTCACCATTGTCTCTGTACTTGTGACGAAATAGCCACATGCACTGGATAACATTCACACCGTCCGGTCTAGGTACCAAATCCCAAGTGTTCTGCTTGGTTAAAGCATTAAATTCCTCGCACATGGCCGCATTCCAATTAGGGTCCAGTTTGGCTTGTTTCGGATTTTTTGGAATGGGTGATATGGTTTGTGTGGAGAGGTTAAAATGGACCTTGGGTTTGAAAATCCCGTGATATGCACGAGTCTCCATACGGTGGGTAGGCAGTGACTACTGGGCTTCGGTTTCAGAATTCATTTTCGGATTCTGGGAGTCGCCGGTGACGGGTGGTGGAGGTGACTGGTTGGGGTATTGGTTGGTTGTCGGTATCAGTGGGTTAGGTGACGAGGTGGTGGAGCTTGGCAGTACAAGCGTGGGTAGTGGTTGCAGATTTACGATGTGAGTGTGGATCGGAGATGTGTCGGCGAGAGGGTTTCTGGACAACCTATCGGGAGTTTGGTGGCGGCGGTGGTTGTTCGGCCGTGGGAATGGGAGACATGGACCTCTGTGTTGCACGGACGACGTCGGTGATGGTTGTTAGTGGAGGTGAGACTACCCGCGCCGACGACATTAACGCGTGAATAGTGGACATAAATTAGAACAGTGATTTGACTGGTGGGGACAGATTTGTGTCATCAAGAAATGTGTAGTCCGTGGTTTGAAATTTCTGAAGATTGGAAAATGGAAAATACGTCTCGTCAAATGTGACGTGGCGGGAGATAATGATTTTACTAGTGGACATGTCTTATTACAGGTAACCCCTATGATTAGACGCGAGACCAACGAAGACATAGGGCGTAGTTCGTGGTGATAATTTGTGAGGGGCAGTGAAGGCTAGATTGGGGTAGCATAGGCAACCGAAAATTGTGAGTTGGTCATAGGACGGGATCCTACGGTATAGAACTTCGGCGGGGGTCTTGTTTTGAAGAGTGTTAGTGGGTAAAATATTAATGAGGGATTCTACCATTTTAATAGCTTTGATACCATGTAAGATTGGATTAATTTCCTTTAGGAATTCCTTTCATTAATCACAATATATATAGTTGTACAGAGGTTGATTCCTAATACAATAAGAATCCTAACTTACCTTAAATGGTTGATTTCTAATATAATAAGAATCCTAAGTTGCCTTAAATATACATCTATCATAATTACAAAATATACTGTGAATATTCACTAATAAATTGAACTCAGTTTTAAGTGATTAGCCACAACTCACCAAGAAGAAGAAAGCGAAAGTAGCAGAAGGAATTAAACAGAGAGATAGAAGAGAACAACCTTTCTATTGAAGAGGAGATAGAAAATATTTTGATTGGAAAATTATCCATTTTTGTCTTCGACAAAAAGAGATATTACCCAAATCGATACCAACACTAATCCAAATACTAAATTTGGTATTAATAATTATCAAATAATTGATAAAAAAAGGAGTCCTACAGCCACCCGAAAAGAACTGCAGTGATCAGCTATAAATAAAATCCCATAAAAATAAGCATACCTGAAAAAAAAGGCAATCAATCAGAATCTTGAAAATAAGTCAGAAAATCTTGATAAATCGTGGAACGTTTCCCCTATGAAGTCAAGTCTGCTATATAAAAGCGAAGACTTCAAAATCTGTTTCAAGAATGACCTGCTTGTAACCCAAATCCCATGCCAACATATGGCCACGGTGGATGGCCCAGAATTCAGCCACATTCTTGGTCGTACAATCCAAATTCTCAAAGAAAGCAGACACCCATCCCCATTCATTTTAACAAAAAAGACTTTGGTACACGCTAAAGCCTTCCATTTCGCCGTATTGAAAGAGTCATCAATCACTATGATCTCTTTCTTAGAAAAGAAATTGCGGGGCCTTGGAGTAACTGGTAAAGTTGATGTCATGTGAAGGAGGTCATGGTTCAAATCGTGGAAACAGCCTCTAAATGCAAAATAAAGATACGTACAATAGATCTTTGTGATCCGTCCCTTCTCCGGACCCTGCGCATAGTGCACCAGGCTGCGAGAACAGCCATACCGTCTATTTCATCACAAAAATTCTCTAGCTATGCCAAAACACATAGTATTCGATTCTATGAAGAATTTTGTCAAACAGCTGGATGATTAAAGCACTATAGGGCAAAAGACCGTACTACCCTTTTAAATAGCAGGCAGCCATGTCGACCTGCTGTCTGCTTATCGCCTCTTATTAGAAAGTAGAAAGTAGAAAGTAGAATAGAAAACACTTCAATGAATTTCTAGATTATAATCCCTGGTGGTGAGCATTTGCTTCTTTGCTCTTTTATAAAGCAGTAGCAAAATTGCAATCGAGTAATAAATGGAGTACTTAAAAAAACATAATTAATTAACGACAAAGCTTTTCACATTGGATAACTATTTGTAGCATACTTCTGGTACTTAGATTTTAATCTTATCATTTATTAACACATCATGAGAGAATAACCAAGGGTAAATTAATATGAATACAAAATCAACAATGTGGGGATTGTTGCTCCCAAACGCACACGCAAGTATATGTGGTCGTACAAGTAATATAGTAATATTAAAAAAATCGGACGTCGAACCCACAGGGACTTGTGATTAACCGTCAACTAAATTAAATTAATTCTAATTATCTAAACAAGAGATGAATTTCTAGGGTTATAATTATAAACTATCTAAAAATAAAAGAAAACAAGTAATGAACTACAACCAAGAAAGATCGGGTTTTACGTTCTCAATGAGATGAATGTTCCAGGGTTGGGGTTGGTTCACCAATCCTATTGAGTTCTCTAAATATTTCTCCTTAATCCGAACTATCGACGATTGCTAATAAACCGAATTATTAACTCTCGTAGTATTCTCCCGAACCACTACTCGCCTATTCAAAACTGTTCGCCGCCTATATTCCTATGGAATTGACCTGTTAAGAACGCAATTCGTTTACAATATTTAATTGAACACGGCACCTAGGTATATTCCTATCCTAGCCCAACTGTAGGGATAATCAGATCACACTCTCTTTAACCCTTCTCTAATCTAACAACATCTTTTCTAAGCATGTATATTACATAGTCGATATAACCTAACTGTTGGCCAAACAATCAAGTAATTATGCACATAATTAAAGAAACAATCAAAATCAATAACTCGTATTTATTGAAGTGTGTGACCATATGATATAAAAACTTAAGCAGTTAGATAGAACATACTTTTAATAATTGATTATATTCTCAACACGCCCCCTCACGTGTTGGCCTGATTTTTTTTCATGGTCCAAGCACGTGAAAATTCTTTTTTAATAATGGGTGGCGGTGAGATTCGATCCCAGGACCTTTGGCCTGCTCTGATACCATATTGAAGTGTGTGACCATATGATCTAAAATCTTAAGTTGTTAGATAGAACATTCTTTTAATATTTGATTATATTCTCAACAGTATTAAGATTGAAATAATCGTCAAACGCCAATATTCATGGTTTACCACAACCCTAGAATGCGAAGTTTAGCTCCACATAGATATGGAGGAAAAACAACAATTCATACAAAGAAACATAGAAACTAGTATAAGGAGAAGAAAATGTAAAACCAAATAATCTCCGGCCTCCACAGCGGTACCAAGCTCTCCCTAAGTCAAAAGTTATCTGCCTCCCTCTCAAAAATGAGTTTATAATGTATTTATATCATGTAGAAATGAGTCCGGACCATAATATCCTTAAAAATATGAAATAGAAAAATTGGCCGAAAATTAAGCCCGGCATGGGGTGCCCACGTTGAGCTGTGGCGCGGGGCGCTAGGCCAAAATTCTAGAACCTCAAATTTTTGGCCCTCCAACTCCGATCTTGATTTCAAATGAATTTCTTGGACTTCTACTCAGACTTCAAAGCCCCAAAGTATCGATTTTAGCTCTAAATTTATTCATTAGCTCGGAAACACATCACTTGAACTCTTTTTGATCTCTACTCCTTCGAAATAAAATATTTTAAACATAAAGTACCTAGATTCAATAATAACACACATATTAGCTCGACTTCATAAACTCAATATATGTTAGGTGTATTTAATGCATTTAGCTCTCAAAATAAGGTAGAAACATAAGTAAAGTACGGCGAAAAGTCATATAAATACACCTAACATCACCACTCCACACTTGAACCTTTGTTCGTCCTCGAACAAACAACTAAACACACCCTAAATCAAGCACATGAACACCACCACTTTGATTGATACCAATAATTAGGCCATATAGCAACTCAAACTATCAAATATACACTTCCTGATCATCACGCAAGATATACAAGGAAACTTAATTGAATAACAGACTTATAACATCCTAACCTCAAAGACGGACTCTAACTCATCAAATTCAAGCTCGCTCACATACTCTGTCAAAGAAATCTAATAACATCACCTATCTATCATGAACCAAGTGCCCTCACAAAAATAAATAGTCCACACACTTAAATCAAATAATGAATATAATTTAAGGACTTAGCAACAAAGAACAACTTTTTCACTCACAAAGAAATTCACATGTATGCATAGAGAACCATATGCTTGCCCATTATGTACATCTCTACTAATTAAGTGTGCTCGAATAGAATCAAATAGGACTTTAACAGGTTGTACTGTTGGCTAGGGGACGGGTAGGAGAACTATATAATAGGGACTTGCACTTCCTTAAGCACTTTGCACTTTAAGACTTCATCACCCATTATTTTCTACTCTTCACTTTATTTTTCAGCCCTCTCTTCATTCATTATTCCACAAGTATTTCTCATCATGTCAAGAACGCTTCATTTTTTTTCAAGCGATTATTTTTTATTTTCTTAATGTCACATTCTTTCTAAGAGTGCTTTTTCATCACTTTGTAGTTGGTCACCATTTTTCACTTAACCATCCCTTTCTTTAGATATTACAATTATAATAGTCTAAGCTACAGTGCTCAAGGAACTAGGGTGAAAAAACTAAGAATTAAACAAGTGGGTCAAGGCAAAAAATACAGCTAACAAACGAACAGTTACAAGCCCAAAGGGCTAACTAGTGGTACAATATATGAAAAGGCTAAAATTTCACAAGACATATCAAAGAAAGCCTATCATCATTATCTAAACAGAGCGACACTTTTTATTTCGCTTCAATAATATGCAGGGCAAGTTCTAGACTAAGATGCAAAATATGAAATATATGCAAGGACTCCTCACCACACATGGCACAAGTATCAATCAAGATGTATCAATTCTACTCTTAGACAGATAGGATCATTACGAACTACAAAATAAGAATAGGCTATATACAGAGTCACAACCTTGAGCCCGGTGTCAAAAAGTCAGCTATTTTATTTATTCGTCAAGCACTCACATGAAAATACTACTCAAGCTCAAGCCTAAATATTCTAGCATCAAACAAGTCAAAAGGTCTTTCTTCTCCCTCTCTTACTATTTCTAAAAGAAATTAATCCTAAAAAATAAAAAGAAATTACCCGGTTTAAAGGTCCCTCTTTGAAAATGAACCGAGGCCATAAAAAAACTAAGGGGTGGATGATATATGCCACTAATAAAAGACTAAACGAAAAATAAAAAAAGACCAAAATAAAATCTTTTTGAATTTTTCTTGATTTTCTGATTTTGTTTTATATTTTATAAAAAGCTAATGAACTAAAAAAATCCTATGGCATAATCATCCTCGACCTCAAAGGTATCGGAAGCACCCACCCCACACTTCAAATATATGTTGTCCTTAATGCATGAATAGCAGAGAAAAATTAAACAAGGGTGAGAAATACTCCCCAAGACCCTCTAGGGCCAAGCTCGCAGTATAATCCTCAAAATCAAGGGTCAGGACGACCACACACTTAAGCTCAAACATGCTCCTCAACTTTCAACTTCGGGTACTCAGACTTCTCCTAATCTGCAAAATAAAAACAAAATAAAATGTAACACTAACTATTACACATTGGGTTGCCTCCCAATAAGCGCCATAGTTAATGTCGTGGCACGACACCATCACTTTCACCACCTTTCCTTCCACTTTGACGATATGAATTGTGTCCCTAATTTTGCATCAAATTTTCTATCAAGTTCATGGGGGCGGTGGAGTGAAAATAAAGGAACGAAGCAATAGGTGTCGCATCTTGTACTTCTTGACCCTTAAATGAGTAATGTCGTTTTGTCTCTTCGGCGTGAAAAAATTTAGGATGTAGGGGCCTTGTCCTCATCTATACACTTCACCATAGGCTTGGAAGGCTCGACTTTCCTGTTTCCAACTAAACATAATGTAGAAAAGTGTTTTGAATGAGGTCCAACACGCCCCAACTCTAAAACTATATTATTTTTTACACCTTCACTTTTGTACACCTCCTCAACATCAACATCATCAATAAAGTTCTGGTCAAACGGTTGGTATTCCTCTTTCAGTTCCACAAATTGGCCATTATCCACAACAATTGGTGGTTGGACATCAGACACGTCAACCTTTTTACTTAATTTAGCTGCAGGTCATGGATATCTAAGCTAAATTGGTCTATCTATTATCTTAGCTTAGTTCTGCCTTCTATTAGTTGTGTCACCACATTCGTTTGACCATCACAGAGAAACTCATGAAATTTCATTTTGTAGCGTATTGTTATTATAAATATAATATTTATTTAAATTGTTATTGATTGTATTGTTAAATTTATTATTATTGTAAGGATAAAAAGTACTCCGAGGGTCTATCAGAATCAACCTCTCTACCCCACAAAGGTAAGGGTGAGGTCTGCGTACATCTTATCCTCTCAGACCCCACTTGTGGGACAACACTTGGTATGCTCTTCTTGTTGTTGTTAACTGATTTGGTGTGATTGCATCGTCACCTTATTCTTTTCTCATTTTGCCTTTGTGTATTATTTAATAATCGCACTTCATTTTTTACCTTACCTTTTTTATATGATTGTACCCTGTATTCTATTTTTCTTTATAATATTATAAGTTTATTATTCAGAGTGTTGATGAGTGACATTATATAACTACAAAAAATGATACAAACTAACCAAACATTATATTCCTCAAAACAATGAAATACATACAATATAGTAGTCTATACAGGAGAGTAACATACATTCTCCATGTGACATGGTGTCTCAAGGGTAATAATTCTACTTTAAATAAGTAGGAGCATAATAAATCCCTCCCAAATTTTGTGTGTGTAGTTAAAAATTTGGGACAACATAGAGGGGATGCGTTTATATTATCCCATCAAAATGCACTACTAAGTTATATTTTTTTCCATTTCTTACCCCGTTATGAATCTTTCCTGCGCAAGTGAGAATCAATATCGAAGTGGTTTTAGAGTTTACTAAAGTTTTCAAACACCTTGAAAATTAGAAGTGTGTATGGGAAAAAATGAACTTATACGAATAATACCATGAATAGTATTCATTACAATTATTTAGCATATATAGCTTCCATGTAATAAGGTAGGTACGTAGTAGAAAAATTCTGCTGTGAGCGCAGATAGTTCACTATTTGTACAAGATGATAATTAAGAACAAACTAAATTAAAGATAACTAAGATGAAGAAGGTCATAATTTGACATGGAATTAAGAGGAAGAAAGATTAATTTGACATGATGATGATGATCAATTGGAAAGGCCAAAACGAACTTGAACATCGTAATCCTTCAACCAAGTTTGGCCTTGTAAGAAGGTTTCAACAGTGTAATTCAAAGCAGCATCTTTGCTTATGGAGCCTTGATATCCAGCCCACTTGACTCTAGATCCAGTTTCAGATCCAGCGCCTTTGTTGCTGTATTCCGCGAAATACAAAGTGCTCAATGCATACTCCCCGCTCGTAGCCTCCCATCCTTCCGGATCAACCACATCAGTAATGTCCGTTTCCATTACAATCGTCCTCGAGTATTCCTTCGCTGGTCGACCCAAGTAACTCTTGAAGTTTGATTTTTCAGGTCCAAGCTGATTGTCTGCGAAAATGCCACAACTTTGCAAGACGGTCCCTGTGTTTTGGCGCTTGTGCAACCTTCCTTGTGCGGTAATAACGTTCTTTTGGTCAGCCATTGGTTTCCTTAGGTAGATTTGGCAGGTTTGGAACACAGCGGCCGCGTTGCCTGAGATGATATCGACTGTGCCCGTGATGTAACATCCGCGATAAAACTGTCGATAGGTACTAGCGTAGATCACGCTTTGATAACCCTCCATGCGGCAATTCAGAAATACTACACGATCAGCTTGGACTCGGAGGGCCACTGCTTGTAATTTTTCAGGACCCGCGGTGTTTCGGAATCCCACTTTATATGCGAAAAATCCATCTCCTGAAATAACTGCACAAAACAAAGGGGAAAAATAATAATAAAACTGACTTGACAATATGGTGCAACAAAGGTAATGCATCATTGTTTCTTTTCTTATACGGTCAATTAAACGCTATGCTTTATGCTTAGATTAATTATACCAAACTATTAACCAATGACCCCTAATGTAATTATTCATTAGATATTAGAAGGACAAGAATGAAAGGATAATTCACTACTACAAAGCTCCAAAGAGATTATTTCATTGGTCATGGTGGAGTAATTAACTTATATACACTAACAGTCTAAATAATTTTTACATTAGTAATCCATAGATCAAGTTATCATATTCTAAAGTCACTTTTGCTTAGTAACAGTCACATGCGATTATCCTTTAAATAACTTGATTGTCAAATATGTTTTAACTCAAATAGTAACAATTCTCCTTTGAATTCCGTAGTTGGCGACATGTCTCAATGGGCAGTTTTCAATTGGAAGGTATTTTACTTTAAACACTTACCAACAGTTGCACTTTGGTATGTTGAGAGGTCGTCCACAATGTTTTTGCTCCCTGTGATGATACTCTTTTGGGATCCATCTCCAATAAATGTAAGATTGACTTGTGATTGTGACACAACTACATTCTCTTCATAAACTCCTCCTTTAATATAAATAAAGTACCTGTATCATTAACATCATATAACAAATTTAAAAATCCTAGAATGGACCCTTTTATTTGCATAGTTTGTAAAACAAATGTAGTAGAGAAAGGAAATATGTGTACCTTCCTTCATAGCTTTGAGGAACTGCCTTTACAGCTTCATTTACGGTACTAAAATTACCACTACCATCTTTTGCAACAGTGATGTTTGCAAAAGACTTTATATCTTTGCTTTCTTCTTCTCCTTCCAACATTCTCCGATCACCTTGATTAATCCATGCGGGAACACCTAATCGCGTTGTTAGAAGACGTCTTTTAGCATTATTATTTGGTTGCGCTGATGATGACAATCCGGAGGCAACAGCTAGAGAATTGATGGTGTGTTCCTCTGTTTTCTTCAAGGCTGTTTGCACCGTGGACTGATCTGCTTCAGGGTATCCATCCACACACATGTCTTGGTATGTTAAGGCTGCACTTAACTTGTTGTTGAGTTCAGCTGTTGTTATGGCGGCATCATCAAGCATGTAAATGGAAGCGTTCAAGTCTTTTTTGGCATCAGCAAGGAGGGCCATACAATCGTCATAGGCAACAGTCTTCTCTGGGATATCCTTGTTGATTTTGCCTAGTTCATCAATGCCTGTTGCAATCTCATCGATAGCTGCAGACATGGTTGCCTTGAGAAGATCCGTGGGTTGAGCGCCAGAGGCATTTGCTTGTAAAACTTTTGATAGAACGTCCCCGCAACTTTGACTGAAATCTGTGGCCGCGCATATTGCTCCCATAGTTCCTTCAGCTTGTGGTGAAGGAGCTGGTGCTGCTGCATTATTACCCTCCTGTGGTGATGCTGCAGCGCCGTCCTCCTTTGGTAGAGGGGCAGCAGCACCTTCAGCGGGAGGTGGTGCTGCATCAGCCTCAGAAGGAGGAGATGGAGGTGGTGTTGCAGCACTTTTAGGGGTGGTTGGTTCTTTGGGAGGGGGAGTTGAGGCATTCTTGTTAGATTTGTTTGCGGAGGTATCATCACTCTTGTTCTTAAACACAACAAAATAGACAACAACAGCAGCAACAGAGATGAGGATGAGGAGAATCAATACAACAGCAATCATGATCCTCTTCTTCATCTTTTGCTGCCTTTCGAGCTTTCTCCGCTCTGAAATTTGATCAAAATCTTGAAACGCCATTTTGGATTGAGTCCGAAATTGAGACAGAGATTAAAAAGATCTCTGCCCTGGATCCCAAGCCAAGGCAGAGATGTTACACCGAGAGCTTTCTTTGTTATTTGATTTTCCTCTTTTTTCACTCAAACTTGACAAATTCGTCAGACTCACTTAAGTGTGTAAATTTGACAACCATGATTTCTGTAGGAAATGAAAAAAAAGAAGTCTGGAGAAGAGAAATTTTAGGACTTGTTATTTGGAGTCCAGACAGTTAAAACTTCCTAAACAATGGGTGATCCATATTTTTTCTTTCCATTTAAAACTCCATAAAAAATTCCATTCCATTCGATTGCCGCTTTTCCTTTGACACCTATCATTTTTTATCTAATTAACACAGTACAAACATATTTACTCTTTATCTCTCCTACCAAAAGTCCAATCCATCTACGAACACCATTCTGTCTTTCGAGACTTCCGATCCTCCTTCCCTTCTCGGTTAGCTTTTGCATTAAGAAAATAATATATTTAATCAGATAATTAAATTTTTACAAGCAAAATGCACTAGTCATCAAAGAAGAACTTTTATGACCAGTGCTTTCCATGTCAAACTAGGAATAAAAAGAGATTTCTTTCCTATATGTATTTATTTATTTATTATTCTAGCATAAACGATGGGGAGAATCATGAACAAAGAAGTAGATAACCACTTAATCAAAGAACCATTATGATAAAAAAATAAAATAAAATAAAAATTCAGTGTCACGCAAAATGGTTTAGCTTAATTTTGACATTCTATTTTAAATGCTATTGCTCTTTTAATGTTGTGATTTCTCTTGTAGCTAATATTTTAAATGCTATTGCTCTGAAGTTAATTTCAGTCACTCGAATCAAATGTTACTCCAAGATATATATTCTCCGAAATTCGAGTAAGAGTTCCTATGTTTCATGCTTCAAACAGTTTGAACTATTAGCGAATACTATTAAATATTTCCCCATATATTTTGTAATATTTAGTGTTGTATAATTATGGTAGATTTAAGATCCTTACTGTATTATGATTCCACATTGTACACACTCTATATATATTTGTATTAATGAGAGACTCTCCAAAGTAAATTAATACAATCTTACATGGTATCAGAAGTTAAACCCTAAACCCTATTTCTTCTCATCCGCAGCCTTCCCTCGGTATCTACAACAACCGGCGACTGCCACAGATCAAAACTTTTTCTTTTTCTGCTCTCTCTTCCTTTCTCAAGAATATCATTAACTGTCTTTTTTTTTCTCCTGTCAAAAGCTCAACACTGTTGGTCTGTCTTTTCTTTTGTTTCTTACATTACCTGAGACCAAATTTTAGTCTTTGTGCCGACAACCAATTTTTTTCCCTTGTCCTCTTTTTCCTCATTCACCAAAAATAATCTACTATAATGACTCATCCCACAATTCCCACAGTAGCCTCAACCTCATATGTCGTCACCCCTGCCATACCCACATCATCTCTTTCACCTTCTGTCCATCCAACACTCACCGTAATCAACATCAAGAACTTCATTTCTATGGTTCTTGATCAAGAAAATGATCAGTACTCTCCGTGGGTTGAACTTTTCCGTATTCATGCATGTGTCTATAACATGCTTGACCATATCGACGACTCCTTCCCTCGCCCCATTGAGGTTGATGACTCCATATGGCGTTGTCTTGACGCCATTTTCAAACAATGGATATATGACACTATCTCTCAGGACTTACTCCTCACTATAATGAAAATAGGCGCCTCGGCTCGTGAGTTATGAATTCGATTAGAGAAATTTTTTCAAGATAACAAGCACACTCATGCTGTATATTTGGAAGAACAACTTAAGTGTCCCTTGCGTAAGGCGTCTTTGTTTTACTGTGATAACATATTCGCCATATATTTTTCCCATAATCCGGTTCAGCATCAGCGAACCAAGCATATTGAGATGGATATATACTTTGTTCGTGAGAAGGTTGCTATCTGTCATGTTAAGGTGTTACATGTGCCTTCTTCGTATCAGTATGCAAATATCTTGAAAGGTCTTCCTAGACAACTATTCCTCGACTTTAGATCCAGTCTTAGCGTCCGGCCTCCTCCCGCTCCGATTGAGGGGATGTATTAGCGAATATTATTAAATATTCTTCCATATATTTTGTAATATTTAGTGTTGTATAATTATGGTAGATTTAGGATCCTTATTGTATTTTTATTCCACATTGTACACACTATATATATTTGTATTAATGAGAAACTCTCCAAGAGAAATTAATACAATATTACATGAATAGATAATTAAGTCAATTTCCTTATTCAACCCCAAAAAAGTCAATTTCGTTATACCCACATAATCTTGTTGTAAAGAGTAAAACCATAAGAAAACATATTTTTATTGATTTACAGTGCTACCATGCTGTCCAGTAACGCCACATTGCTGTTTGACAAAAAAACTTTAGACAACAACGTTTTTTGTAGGGGTGTCAATGTTCTTTGAAAAGGAGTTTGGGCTATAAGTTTTAATCATATGATGGGAGGACCCCATTTAGGATTAAGTAGGGATGACAGGTGGGTATAATTTTGCGGATTTCACATCACACCCGTCTGAGTTGGGGCGGGTATGAGTATAACTTTGGCGGGTAGTAGGCGGGTATGTGTATTGAGGTGGTAGATTTGCAGTTATATCAGCCTCATACCCGCCTCCCCCGCCCCGCATCCAACAGCCCGCCTACCCGCCTCATAAGCCCAGTAATAGTTGTAGCAGTCCGTAAGCCCATAAGCCCAATGCCAATAATAAGTGAGTACGCAAAACCCTACTTACTTACACTTAGTCCTTATTCAAGTTCAGCAGCCTTCACTATTCGGTCTTTACGCCTCCCTCTCTCGTTCACTCTTTAGTCTCTACCGACTGCCGTCTCTCCTCCCTCTCTCATTCTCCGTCACGCCGCCATCAACCTTTACGCCTCCCTGTCCCTGAGACCCTCACAACATGTATTGATTAAGAGGACCTACTACTCTGAGAACAAAATGTTTGATTTTATTTTCATTTGTGATAAAATTTAGAAAAACATTTTTGATTTACAAACTATATGTTCTGGTTTTATAACTGTGAACCAAATCAGCTACACTAAGCTGGTTGATTTTCAAATTGAACATGCCTTTGGGTTCTTTTAAGAACACAAATAATCAATTATGTTTTGGTATTTATTTTCAAAGGAAAAAAGTTCATATTTTATTAAAACCAGCGTGCTTACATGTAATACCCACTACTAAAGATGTGTCAACAACCTTCTAAAAATGCATCCCTTTTGTTTTTCTTGGTGCAAGTTTATCATGAATTTGTATTTTGTATTATCTGAATATATTTAGGGCCTAAGTGATAGTTGTATTATTATATGAAAATGTTTAGTATGGTGCTTTGGCCATGCCTAACTTTTTAAAAATGTAATTGGATTTTGTGATGTTTTCTTCTAAACGATACCCATCACTAATTACTGACTGGAAAAGCACACCGTCAAAATGTAAATACAAAAGCACACTCATCACTAATTGTTGTTTTAAGTGCTCGAGATAATTTGTACAAATATCCACCACTTAGTGAAGATTGGGATAAGGTTGTGAAAATATGTGAACTATTGAAAGTGTTTATGATATTACACATCAATTTTCTGCCTCGACGTATCCTACTTCCAATATTTATTTCCCTAGAATTTGTGAGATTAGAATCTTATTAACCAACTGGTTGTCCTCACCTATCATTTATATAGGAAAAATGATCGAAGTAATGCTAGAGAAATACAATAAGTATTGGTTAGATGTTAATGGTCTTATGGACGTTATGGGCGTGACAATCTGTATTAGAAAAAATGTACTTTATACACATTCATATTATTATTAATGGAGATTAATATTTTGGCATTTGCAATTATTGAATTATTATTTGATTGTTTGTAATTATTCATTAATGTGCATTCCTTGAGCTTACACTGTCATTTATAGAGTGAGCTATTAATGATAGAGCGTAACTCTTAAAGTAGCCTCGACTAATGATTATCGAGAATGGGATATCGATGATATATGATAAGTCAACATGTGGTTTGCATCACATCCTTAGAGGATGTAGTATGTCTCACCTGCTACGAGTAATGGTTACTCGTGCTAGACACATGGATACTTTGAAAGTATTGGGTATACCCTGCTGATATACTATTTTTCATACTTGTCTAAAGTATGATCAACGTGTGGGAGATAGAAGTCCTTAGACTTGAGGTCAATACGCGCCTTGTCTACAAAGTAATGTACTTTGATCCCGTCCTAAGCTCAAATGCCTTATAGGTTGAGATACGGCTTGTATTGGGTACATTACGATATGGATTGAAGGTGGTAGTTGAGCCAAGATTAAGATTTATTCCTCGAATCTATATTAAAGAGAACACTCGGATTCTCAGTGATATTAGGTTGACTAAGTCATTGGCCAACGCAATAGACATATTTAGAATATGGTCTAGTTATCAACTAATATAGATGAGATACAATGATTAAGCCATTTGGATAGACACTTGACAAATCCTAAGCTTGATCGGGTGTGTCGTGAATGAAAGGATTTTATCTTACCACATAAAGGTTAAGTTTACTGGATTCGTGTAAACGTACTCACATATTGAGTTCGTCTTCCGGCGCCGTCTAGGAGTTCCGTGTAGACTTTAATTTGATTAATGTCGATATGAGAAGGCCTGTAGGGTCACACTATATCGATTGTCCGTTTCGATCTAAGGATGTATTAAGAGAGTAATTAAAATGTTCGATTTGGAATCGAGACACTTAAATGATTAATGATTAATTAAGTCAAAATTAGATTTTGGATTTAATTAAGAATGCACGAAAATTAAAGTCAAGCGCCGCGGCGCCCATACCCTATGGCCGCGGCGCCTCTACCTCAATTTTTGGGCCAGGCCCAAGGTCAAACCTCTGTCGGATTTCCTAGCTTTCCGAAGGAGAATTACATTGAAGCTTGGAGCTTGCAATCGGAAGGGCAACCGCGTGTGCACCTTATAGTAGATAAAGACTCCAGATAAACACAACTTGTAAGTAAAATTTTATGTTATAAGTTTAATTGTTGTGTAACCATACCAGAAATGTTGTTGGGGTAAGTAAGAAATAAAACTTTTAAAACTTCCACTGTGCCTTACATAGTACTCCAATTTGTCAATCTTGTTCTCTAGGAAAAATGATTAGATTACCGTTTGTAGACTCTACTTCTAGTACTTTAATGTCATTTGATATTATTCATAGTGATTTATGGACGTCTCCTGTTCTCAGTTCTTTGGGCCATAGTTATTATGTTCTCTTTTTGGATGATTATTCTAATTTTTATGGACTTTTCTGTTAGCGAAAAATCTCAAGTGTTTTCCACTTTCTTAAAGTATAGAGCTTTCATCCGTACGCAGTTTGAACGTGAAATCAAGAATATTCAATGTGATAATGGCAAAGAATATGCTAATGGATTGTTTTGGGATTTTTGTGGCACTAATAGGATAAATTTTCGTTTCTCTTGTCCCCATACGTCCTCACAAAATGGGAAAGCCGAACGCAAAATTCGTACAATTAATAATATTGTCCGTACTTTATTAGTTCATGCTTTCGTACCTCTTTCCTTTTGGCATCATGCTCTACAAATAGCTATATATCTTCTTAACATACTTCCTACCAAAGGTTTGGCATATTCATTCCCCCTTCAAATCCTATATAATAAGACTCATTCGTATTCCCATCTTAGGGTCTTTGAGTGCTTATGTTATCCACTATTTCCATCCACCACAATTAACAAACTTCAGGCCCGTTCTACCCCTTGTGTGTTTTTGGGTTATTCGTCTAATCATCGTGGTTACAAATGTTTTGATTTATTATCTAATAAAATCATCATTAGTCGCCATATTATTTTTTATGAAACCCAATTTCCGTTTGCTAAATTGAGTAGTCCCGTGCCTAGTTAGTATAATTTTTTGACGACGTCATCTCCCCGTATGTTATCCACCATTTTTTGGACTTATCCCGCACCCAAAATCCACCAGCGGGCCCACTGCCCGCTAGACCTACTGTTCCGCCTAACCTCACTATTTCCACTTCAGCCCTAGTTTCGGTAGTTAGGCCAGCTGCCCAGCCCAATACCATCCCTGGTCCAGTCATTGTTTCGGCCTCTCTCTTTCCAGTGTTGGGCCAGCAGGCCCACTGCCTACTGTCCAGTCCGTCGCCGGTCCCGATATTTTCCAAAATCCACTCAATTCTTTCCCGAGTCACAAACCGGTCACTCGTAGTCAACGGGGTATTTTTAAACCAAAAAGACATTTTAATTTAAATTCTAATGTTCTTAAATCCCCCTACCCCGTAACCCAGTGTCCGCCTTAAATGACCCGAATTGGAAATTGGCTATGACTAACGAATATGATGCTCTTATTGCGAATAAGACATGGGAGTTGGTACCCCGTCCTTCTGGTGTAAATATTATTCGGTCTATGTGGATTTTTACTCATAAGAATAATTCTGACGGTTCTTTTGCGAGGCATAAGGCTCATCTTGTAGGTGATGGTAAGACTCAACAGGTTGGCGTGGATTGTGGTGAGATGTTTAGTCCGGTGGTCAAACTGGCTACCATTCACACTGTTCTTAGTCTGGCTCTTTCCAAAGCATGGCACATTCATCAGTTAGATGTGAAGAATGATTTCTTACATGGTGATCTTAAGGAGATCGTTTATATGCATCAACCCTTGGGTTTTTGAGACCGCAAATATCCTCATCATGTCTGTTTATTGAAGAAGTCCTTTTATGGGCTTAAGCAGGCCCCATGAGCTCGGTATAAGAGATTTGCAGACTATGTTTCGTCTATTGGGTTTTCGCACAACATGTCGGATAATTCATTGTTCATATATCATCGTGGTTCTTTCCTGATTTATATTTTATTATATGTGGATGATATTATCTTGACTGCCTCCATTGATGCTTTGCGCAAGTCTATCATGGCCATGCTCAGTTCTGAGTCTGCTATGAAAGACTTGGAGCCCTTGAGTTACTTTTTGGGGATTGTGGTTTCTCATCATGCATGTGGGTTGTTCTTATCTCAACGAATGTATGCAACTGAGATTATTGAGCGTGCATGCATGTCCTCGTGCAAGTCTACTTCCACTCCCGTCGATACTAAGCCCAAGATGGGTGTTGCGGCTGGCTCACCTTATGAGGATCTGACCCATTATCGCAGTCTTGCAGGGGCTCTTCAGTATCTTACTTTCACGAGATCAGTTATTACGTATGTCGTACAACATGTGTTCTTGTTTATGCATGATCCCAGGGTTGAACATATGAATGCGCTCAAACACATTATTATATACATCCAGGGGACACTTGACTATGACTTACATTTATGTCCTTCATCAACTTCTACACTTGTATCGTATACAGATGTTGATTGGGGTGGTTATCCAGATACCAGACATTTCACGTCCGGCTATTGTATGTTTCTTGGGAATAACTTGGTCTCCTGGTCTGCAAAGCGTCAGTTTACATTATCACGCTCTAGTGCAGATGCCTAGTATCGAGGGCTAGCCAATGTGGTCTCTGAATCATGTTGGTTACGTAATCTTCTTTTAGAGCTTCATTGTCCTATTCAGAAAGCTACCTTGGTTTATTGTGATAATCTTAGTGCCATCTACCTTTCTAGTAATCATGTTCAACACCAGCGCACTAAATACATCGAGATATATATTCATTTTATTTGCGAAAAGGTAGCTCGTGGACAAGTACGCGTCTGTGATGTCCCTTCCAGGTATCAAATTGCAGACATCTTTACAAAGGGTCTTTCCTCGGTCCTTTTTAAAGATTTTAGGGACAGTCTCAGCGTACGAAGACCGTCCGCTATGACTGCGGGGTGTGTGTTAAATATACCCGTGATATACATGGGTTTGTATACCATGTATATCAGGCAACTTTAGCATATGTGAAACCGTGATATACACGGTATACAAGCCCGTGTATATCACGGTTTTGGAGCATTATTTTGATGTAAATATTGTATTAAATTAGGCTTGTGCACTTACCATAATTATATGATTCTTGTACAAACAAAATATAGTTTTGGGAGTAGAATAAGAATATGATTTTCTATTATAGAAAAATTGTAAATTGTATATATACTCTTTCATTAATGAAAATAATCAAGGGATTATATCTTTCGATTAAAATCAGTGTTAGTGTGATTAATTGGGACTTCAGGACGAGTCCATCGTGGTGAAATACATTTCAAGCATGTTTCCCACAACTTAGCCTCTAAAATCATTCGGCGACCTTAGAAAATCAGCCATAGTTTCATCGTCATAATATTGAACTCCGAATAATTGGCTATTTTGTGGTGAAACTAAATGTGGTAATCTCCCTGTTACAAAAAATTTAAACTCTCGCCTACTAACACCCATTCTTCTACATATTGCACCGAGTGATGCTTTTGTAGTATAATGAAATTGAAACTTAACATTGTCTTTTGGGGGACAACTATAACATACAAAATTGTACTCATGAACGATCTCACTATCCTACTACAACACAACCCTAACGGTATCAACATTCGACATTCGACATTTGAAGCCCATCTTGATGTATAAAAATAAGAAAACTTGCACTTTTTTATTGGAAACATGTAGTTGGTGACCAAGTTGTAGATGGTGAAGCATGCAATAAACAAAAAGTTGACGTAGAAGAATTGAAGAGGCATCCTGATTATGCTCCTATTTCAGGTAATTATTATTCTAGTGTGAAACTCATATTACTGTATGAAAAATGTAGAAAAATAAAAAAAAAACTTGGTACTTTTTTATTGGAAACATGTAGTTGTTGGCCAAGTTGTAGATGGTGAAGCATGCAATAAATAGAAAGTTGACGTCGAAGAATTGAAGAGGCATCCTGATGATGCTCCTAGTAAAGGTAATTACTATTCTAGTGTGAAACTCATATTACTGTATGAAAAATGTAGAAAAATAAGAAAACTTACTTGCTTTATGTGAAAACATGAAGTCGGTGAGCAAGTTGAAGCATGTTATTTTGATGATGCAGATATTGAAGGTCATTACTATATGTAATAAATAAGTTAAATTTTATAGATGTTGAGATTTTAATATGAATTTAAATGTTCAAATCCTATAGAACTATTTCTAGATGAGTTGGTTGCTGGCATTGATCATTTGGACACTTCTGCCACTAAGAATCCTACCCTGGATGACATTGAATTGTCTTCATATAACAAGTCTCAAATTGCAGTGCTTGAAACCAAAATAAGTGTTGTCATTACACCTGAACAAGAAGCAAGAAATAGAAAACCTGGACCATATGGTAAATCACCATTCACTGATTTTAGTTCAACTGGAAGCAGCATAGACACTTCGCCTACATACTTTCATATTAAACACCCATTCACAAATTGCATTGGCTTTGCTATTGATAATGAACTGATCGTCGAATTTGAGGCTTGGGTGAAATAAAAAATATCTAGAAGACGGGGGAAGAGGTTTGTACCCCATATTTTGTTTATTGAACTATTATTTGATATTCTATCAATTGATTATTCTACAATTCTAACACATCTGTTATTTTTGCAGTGATGCAGTGTTCTTTGTAAAGAGTAATAGGATTGTGAATCCTTATAATCTGATAGTTGATAAAGTTGACAAAGTTGAGTGGTTCTACAATATGATGACTACTGGAATATCTTGGATATATTCGATATGTTGTTTTCAATTTATTCATGGAATTTATTTTCATATGTATGGAATATGATTTTGATTTCTTTTCTATTCATGGCATTCATTTCTATTTTTTTTTAATCTGAATGGTATGTATGGAAAATGATTATTTACCTTTATGTCATCTAAGATAGTAGACAATATATATGTATGTGGTGTGTATGTAATGTGATATTTTCTCTGAATAGTATGTGTATGCAATGTGGTCTGCGTTGATGGGAGGTGATAGATAACTGATTTGAATGCTACTGTTTATAAAAAAATAGTATCTGTGCTAAGAGGGGAAAGAGGGACGTTATTGCAAATAAGGGTATCGCACTGGTTGTTCCACCCGGTGTTATAGATAGTGGTTAGAAGGCTTGAGTTGTTAAACAAGAGGCAAGCTAATTAAAAGGACAAATTGTGAACTGAAATTGCCCTTCTACGTCTGTCTTTCCTTTGGCATAATGTTGTATTTTTATGAAATATGAAATGTATGCAGTAGTATTATGGCTGTATTTTGCCTTACCTTATGTTATGTTTCTTTTCATCATCACAATGCTAAGGGTTGTTTCATTTGATGTCTGTTGGTGAATTATCTATTAAACTGACGTAAGTGTGATTTTGGTTGGAGTGTATTGTTTTCCTACGGCAAGCCATGATGCGTTTTCTTATGCTTTATTCTGAAAGCTGATTTATAGATTAATTTTGACATGTTTTTGAAAGAAATAATTCTTTGATTATTTTCTTTAATGAAAGAATATATATACAATTTACAATTTTCATAATTGGAAAATTCTATTCCTAGTCTACTTTCAAAACCTTATTCTACTTGTACAATAATTATACAAGTATGGTAAGTATACAATTCTAATTATATACAAAATTGTCCTAAAATCAATGCACCAAACCGTGATATACTTATGGTAAGCATATCACGGGTATACTATTTATCAGTTTTCAACATGTTGATGTCATTATGTATTACCTGAGGAAGAAGGCTAAGTATGGGCCAAATAATGGAGTCAGATATGTAACAATTGACTATTTTTTCAAGTCGTGGGTTGAGTTGATCCACCAGCCATTTAATGACAAGAATTATGATCCCAGTATTATCACTCCAGAACATAATGTGGCACAAGTTATCCGTGGATATAAGATTTTTGAAAATATCAGTTGGAATAAAGTGGAGTATGTAATTATACCGATTAATGTAGACACAAAGTTTCATTGTGTGATGGCTCTTTTCTCTATAAAAATGTGTCTTTATATCTATGATTAACTCCCGGGAGGTAAAGTGCACACTCATACGGTTACAAATATTGTTGAAAACTGGCAATGATGATACCCCTCTTTTTCAACAATATCGAATTTTATGACAAAGGGGATGAAATAGATTGGAATAATGAATCAGCCTACATTGAAAACGAAGTTTCTGATTCTTTTGATTATATATTAATGCAAAACTTGCCAAAACAAGATCCTGCATCAAAGTATGTATTTTCTATTTTATGATATCTAATTTTTTTTATTTTTTAACACTTGTTTATAGTTTTCATACACTTCCATTATCATTTTTCTTTTTTGCTGTGATTGTGGAGTTTATGTATGTGCATTTGTTGAATATATCAGTGAAGGCATCTTCAACATCCCGAAGGCCAACTTCGATCATCATCTTCACCGTAGTAGGTATGTTGTCCTACTGTGGGATTACGCAAGGCAAAAGCAGGATGCTGGAGCTATTAGTGAGAATGAAGTCACTAGACTGGTTATCGCAAAATTAGGTGGGCCAAGAATTTGCAAGGAACCTATCCCACAGTGAAAAAAATTACCGAGACCTAAATGAAAAGTGAAAAAATAGTTCTTGGGGTTACTAGGAGTTGGTTGGTTATGACACATTCGTGACTAGTTGTTGAAAAAATAGTTTTAGGTTGTAGTGTTTGATGGTAAAAATATAGTAGTTCTTGGTGACTGGTTATGACACGTTTTTTTGGGATCTATGTTAATAGTTTTTGGAGTTACTGGTTATGTAAATATTTTATAATCATCTTGCTATGAATCTGTTAACACTCAAAAATAATTTAAGTGTTTAGCCGAATTCACTGACAACCGAAATATTCCGGAGCCTAATTTACTCTTAGCCTACGACTACAAGAACTTCAACGGCTACTAAGGCATCTTAGCCGAAGTTGTCAGTTAGAGGTACGATTGGGACCCACTCAGATGCAGACGTCTCAACGACCAAGTCAAAAGGGTTTTCAGACCCCTAAAATGGTAACGACCAACAACAGCTAAAAGAAAATGCCTTTATCCGAGCAAGAGGAGTAGAAGGCGAGAAAATCGACCCCACTTCTCCCATAGTCAGCCTTTGAGCTTAGTGGGTTACTTGATGGCCGACATGGGGGGGGGGGGCACGTTTGTATAATTTTCTCTTCCTTTTGTACTATAAATACTCATTCTTTGTATATACAGACACACAATCAACCAAACACATCAAAATTTATCTATCTTTATCTTTTATCCTTTACTTTACTCGGCTGTATTCATGTTTCTTACCTCTTAGTTTACCATAACCACCGTCCTAACGCTTTCTGGAGTAGTTGAGGAACCCATTGCTGGAGATTAGAGTTCCGTTTCCAGCCCAAATCGCTTAAGTTAAGGAATCAATTTGTTTCTCGATTTCATCAGCCAATACAACGGCAGATAGCGGAATTGGGGCCGAGAATAAATTTGGCACGCCCAGTGGGACCATAGGTGAATCAATTGCAATGTTTGATTCTCCAGGTCAGGATCATTCTTGGCGTACGCGCCTAAGGTTCGGTAAGAAAATGAACCTTGAGTCTAGTCCACATCCTAAACAAAATCCTTCCAGAAGGAACAACGAACCAGCATCCTCCTCGGGTATGCTTACATCGGTGGATACCCCTCCACTTCCTCCATCAACCCAAGCCGTGGAATAATCTAGCCAATCTGAAGGTCCAACCGTAATGACCACGTCTTTTATTAGACAACAGATCGACTTGAGCATCCACGACATTATGTACCAAGTTTCTAAACAGTTGGTTGACATTGTGAAGCCAATGGTACATAATGAAGTTCAGCAAGCGAGGGAGATGGAAACCAACCGAATGCACCCAGGAGAATGTTCGGCTAGTTCTGCCATCCCTCTGATGAGCGGTGTTGTTCAGCATGAGACTGTGACTCCCAGTGTTATTCCTCAACCACATGTGCATCAGCCAGTGCCTACTCAGGCACAGCCGATAGCATACCTAGGAACAAAAGCCCAATCGCCTGGCAACCAACACACTGCATGGTCGCCGCTGAACCTTGGGGGGCAAAATATGCCACTTGACCAAGCGAGTCTGCAGTATGGGCAGATCAACATGTCCCGGAGACCAGTTCAGGCTCCAGGACACTTTGGATTGCCGCCCGTTTTGCTGTACGTTTATACAAACGACCTTACGATGCAGGAGAATAATGTTGGCCAGCCGAATTGGCAGCCGATGGCCCTGGCTATGATTTAGCTCGGCTATCTGGTTATGCTATTTACAGCGGATTACCATTCCAGCAGTCATTGCTAGTACCCAATCCATACCTTTCAGAAAGCGTAAACTTTCTAAGAACGGCCAATGTCCGAGGAGAGTAGCCATGGAACACTGTTCCACCTTATCCTCTGACTCTGTTAGCCGTTCCAGAAACTCAGGTTGCAGGTTTTGGTGGCCATACTTAACAATAGCCATGGGGAATTTCCCCACCTATTGGTAATGGCCAGTAGACCACCTACAACCTTCAAAACCCTGTCTAACAAAGTGCAGAATGGAGGCCGCCAGTGCAGAACACCTACCAGCCGAATCCAATCGAGAATCGGCACGGGACTTCACAACTGATAAGCCCAGAGATCATTGCTAATACCATGCGAAGGTACTTTGGCATCCAACTGAAACCTTTGAACATGCCTATTTTTTCTAAGCCCTACCCCAGTTGGGTAAATCGGATAGAACCTTTGTCGAGGGGCTTCAAAACACCGAAGTTTGCCATTTTCTCTGGAGACGACGACAAATCCACTATCGAGCACATCGATAGATTTACTGCCCAATGCGGCGAAGCTGGAAAAAATGAGTATCACAAGTTGCAGTTATTCCCTCTCTCTCTAATGGGAACAACTTTTGCATGGTACTCCTTTTTGGCTCCTGATTCCGTGCAAAACTGGGCTGACATGGAGGGTTGCATCCATGATAGGTTCTATTGGCCCCAACCTCAGGTTATCGTGACTGATCTAATGAATCTCAAGTGGCAGGTCGATGAATCGGCTGATGATTTTATTGAGAGATTCAGAAAGAAGGTTGGAAAATGCACCGTACACTTCCCTAAGTCTGAGTGTGCCCACATGATAATCAACAACATGCACCTTCAGTTAAAGGAGAAACTGGTAGGAAAATCCTATTCCGACCCGAGCCAGTTAGCCGAAAAGGCTAGCCAAATAGAGTAGTATGTCCAGGAGAAGAAGTGGAGAAGAGCCAGCCGAAATCGAGGCTCCCACTTGGTATCCATCATTGAAGCAGATGAGTCCGACTCAGAGTCAGCCAACTGCACGACAGATGCAATGGTGACCGAGCTTGTTAGGGGTAAGGTTTACTCTTATCAGGCCTTGAAAGCCGTCAAAGGCAATGAAATAAGTTCATCCGATGATAGGGTCAATTACTTGTTTGATATCACGAAGGCAAATCAGATCTTTGATCATCTGCTCAAAGATAAGCAAATTTCGTCTGCCGAAGAACTCAAGGATAAGAAGTACTGCAAGTGGCATAATTCATACAATCACTTTACTTCTAATTGTGTGGTCTTCAGGAAGGCGATCCAAAATGGCATCAGGGAGGAGAGGTTCAAGTTAGGCGACAAGAGCATGGCTGAAATGTCTATTGATACCAACCCCTTTCCCGCTGTACCAATATCTATGGTATCATTTACTAAGACCGATGAGTCAAGGGACACCAAAGGGAAACAACCGATGAAAAGGGCGTGGGTCCTAAAGAAACCTACCAAAGGGGAGAAGGTCACAAGGACTTCTGTGTTCAATCGGTTAGGCAACCTACATAACAATCGTGATGACAGGCAACCGACTAGGAGCAGTTTTCTTGACCGACCTAAATACTCGAGGGACTTTGAACAAGAGCTTCAGGAGCAAACCATGAGGTTCAGAAGGGTCCCTATTGACGTCAGTCATAGTCCTGGAGGGCAAGTACATATGCCAACCAATCGGCAGCCGAGCATGCCTCTAATAGATGAAGAACTGCTCCGTAAAACCAAACAGAGGGTAGTCGAGTTTAATGTGAACGAGGGTGTTTCGTCCTTACGTATCATAGCAAGAAATGAGGACTAGACGAGACCCTAGAGAATGATTAAACCAGTCGTCAACACAGAGGAGGGGAAATGGTCAATCAATTAGGTTCCCCAGAAAGAAAGAGGCACTACCGAGAGTTGCATCTGGAATCCAGAAGAGAAGGATGCAACGTGCCAAGGCCTTGCGTAAGATGAAAAAGACATTGCATCTAATTTCCAACACCAAGGCATCCAAAAATCACGAGATTCTT
Organism: Anisodus acutangulus; assembly: GCA_029783415.1. NCBI lineage: Eukaryota > Viridiplantae > Streptophyta > Magnoliopsida > Solanales > Solanaceae > Anisodus > Anisodus acutangulus. The sequence continues at coordinate 44,416,355 of CM056493.1, read as the reverse complement.
GAGTCTGCCGTAGCCGAAGCTATCGAGCGGGCATTCGACTCAATTGCTTCAGGGGCAATATCGCCTGAAGGAGAGGCGTCGGGTCAACTAAAGTTAGAGGAACAACCTTCCAACAACCCAACAAAGGAACCCCAGCAAGAGAACGTAGCCCCGGATAGGCCTCTAACCGAGGCAATCACACAGATCGTGCAGAGGATTTAGTGAGAGGATTTCCAGCCGATCTTCATTTATCTCCAAGAGGTGAAAGATATGAGCTCCTGGACAACCGAATTGAATAAAGAAGGAGACTTCACCCTTGATTTATTTAGCCAGGACCTGGTTGATGAGATGTGGGTAGACATTGAAATGGTCAGCCTAATCCCATGTGAGTTCTGGGCCAACCGCTTCACGCTGGATAGCCTAGAAGGTGATGTTTGTGTAGAAGATCCAGAATTTGCAACAATAGTCGATACCACAGCTAGGGACACTTTGAGCACCGCGTTTGGTGCACCTACAGAAGAGATGGTTAAACACCTCAATCCCATCTATGTGAAGGCTTACATCAACGGCAAAATCATTAGTCGAGTGTTCGTCGACTATGGGGTTGAGCTAAATGTGATGCCACTGCTTACTTTGAAAAGCATCAACAAAACAAAGGAGGATCTCATCCCAACTAACATGAAAATGGATAGCTTTATAGGAGAGGCCTCAGAAGCATTGGGGATTCTAGTAGCAGAAATCATTGTGGGTTCCAAGACGTTCAGGTCTGTCTTCTTTGTGGTAGATGGCAAGCCGTCCTTACACCATTCTGATGGGCAGGGACTGGATTCACACCAGCCATTACCTTCCTTTTATCATGCATCAGAAACTCATATTTTGGGAAAGAGACAATATAGAAATCGTCCCAACGGACGATAACCCGTTCTGACCAGGGGAGATCATAGAGGTTGTCCTCTATTCACCTTATGTGACTCCCATAGCCGTCACAGATCAGTATGAACAAGGATTTTGGGAATCCTACAATCTTACCTCTCGAGGGTTCGAAATAAAATAATTAGCCAAACCATGGCTTACCTTGGAGGATCTAAACGGTTGAGGAAACCCAACTCACACGTGACCTGTGACATCGGCTGACCTTCCCAAGTTTTGAGGCAAGGATAGCCGAGGCATCGCAGATGGGGAACCACGACAGAGAATCAGATCTAACGGCCAACAATATTTGAGTTGCCGATATGAATTTTATGCCTATCCTTGTTTGTCTTTGTGTTACGCTTGCACAAAATTCGAGTAGTGTTCAATACCCAGTATTATGTACGTTCTATGCAAAGTTTGAATAAACTCATTTTACAAAGACATGTCTTAAATGAAATAGGAAATCAGAAACATCAAATCTACAGCTACGGGGATGACATTATAACGGCTAAATCTATGGCCAAGATGCAGTGTTGTTCTTAGTAGCTAATATCATTACGGATGGCCAAACTAAACTTTCTGGGTTTGGAAGCATATCAGCAGGCCATTCTAACGGAGTCGGGTCAGTTGGGTGAAAATTGACTGACAATCATAGAAGAAGCCAAAACCGGTAAACGTAAAATGGCTAAAACGTACAAACATATTGAGCTTAAGAAGTTTGCCGAAGGAGACTTAGTTTGGAAAATCATTTTGCAAATTGGGATGAAAGATCATAAAATTGGCAAAATGATCGCCAAACTAGGAAAATACCTTTCGTAGCGAACTCACGGGTTGCCGGCAATATGGATCAAGCGATGAACATGTATGGAAAAGAAATATAAATGAGGGACATACTACCCATTGATTCTGGGGCATGCATAAGTAATCCATAGCCACAGATCGGCTGCCTGGTCGCAAAACAAAATTAAGTTCCCTTTGATTTGGGAAATATAACAGACCCTTCGATTTGGGGTCAACAAAATTAGGAAGCCGAATCATTCGGCATTCCCCTAGATAGAGGTTGCAATACATCAACAGTAACAGAAATCTCAGGATTAGCCGAATCCACGGCTGCTTGGACATCTTGAATACCTGCAATCTCCCTTCCTCTCTCAGCTTCAACAACGGCCACTACCTCAACCGCATCCACTCCTACATGGACCTCCCTTTCGGCACCTAGCAAAGGTTTAGCCACGATAGTAGATGGGGCCTCGGTAAAAGCTTGAGTGTCGGTCGATACCTCTTGAACAACAGAAGCAACGACTGCTTCGGGTGGCGAGTCCATAAGGGGATCGGTTGATAATTCAGCAACAGGATCAGCTGGCAAGAGAGCAGTGATTATCGGCGTTGCTTGAACTAGACGGTTTTTCCACACAGTCTATTCATCCTCCAGTTTGGCTAGCCGTTCGCTACCTGCTCTCTAATCCAGCTCCTAAACCACATGCTGGTTACCAAGTTCCTGGATCTTATTATCCAATTGTTGGCTCTACCAAAACAAAGAAGAACGAGAGGAGTCGTGGGAACTAATAGCCGAGTCTAAGGCACATATGGCCGGAGTAATGGCTCTTATCTCCGCATGTATCCGCTCTAACTCCACTCGCAGTTTGGACAGCTGCTCCTGCAAATCCTTTTTTCGGCTGACATTTTGTTGCCTCGCTGTATTCACCTCATTGAAAAAAGTCTTAATGCAGTTCTTCTCCTACCGAAGAGACCCCATGTGTTGCAAAGCAGCGACAGCCTTATCTTGTCTAGCTTTGGCCATTCTATATAGAACGAACAAATCATTCAGAGCCAAAGCCATGTCATTATAAGTGGCTGCCAGAGCTGGGGAATTCGTTGTTTCTTTCAACAGTCGGAGCATAGAGGCCCTCAGAGTATGTAACTCCTCTTTGGTGGATGGGATTCCCCTAGAGAGAGATTCCTCGACCCGCTCTCGATGGATGTCAATAGGTAAAGCTGGCGGAGGTGTAGTGTCGACTAAACCAAAGTAGCGCAAAAGCACATCTTTCGGGATGACTTCGGTTGGAACCTCTGAGCCGACAGTTGTGTAGGTTTCTGTTGAGGGATTACCGCCAACAGTCTCCTGTACAGAAAGGACATGTTTAGTATAAAGGCCAGAGCCAGGAGGAAGTGAATGACCAAGTATAGGAGAAAAGATATACCTCTACAGCTGCCTTAGTATAGGAAGTATCGGCTGCCATGACAGGAGAAACTGCGGCCTTAAGGGCATCCGATGATGGGTCCTGTGAATGCACGGGAGCACGAGCCCGGGAAGACGATCCACCAAAATAAAGGGGAGCATCCGATGCTCTATGAAGCTGTCTGCGCTTTGTCAATAGTGGTCCCTGGAAGGAAAGATAGAAAACATAAATATTAGTAGCCGATGCGAAAGTGTTTTAGCCAGTTGAGTAGTATACCTCAATTTCCTCCTCTTCCTCGGCAGGAATAGGAACTTCGAATTCGTGAGGGCCTTTCTCACTATAATCTCGAATGAAAACCCCTCCACTCTATTGGGGTTGCTTAGGAACTGGTTTCATGGGTGATAAGGACTCAGTGTCAAAGGTGGTCTCCAGATCAACAAACACTGGAGGAGATGTGGGTGCTGAAAGATACATAAGAAATGTTAGCCGAATATTCACAAGAATCATCTGGCCGACACATATGTAGAATACAATTTACCTTTTCTATTCCTCGTCTGCCACAACCGAATGGAAGACCTTGAGGCAACATGCCTAGCCAGATGAGAAGAAGCAAATTTCCGAGTGGTGTCTTTTGGCCTATGTTTGGGGGTTTTCGGGTTCTTCTTTTTTCTCAACATAATCAGTCGAACACAATAGACATATACATGAGATTGAAAAAACATTCCCTTAGACGTATCCCACCAAGCATCAAAAGCAACTGTCGGTATTCGCTCTCGGGGGAAACGGCTGCCAGTCAAACAGGGCAAGCCTGTCAAGATTGTGATAGGCTAATTTCTTTGCTTGTTCTGCATCAAGGAATCAACGTTGGGTTAAACTGACAATACTGCGGTAGGACCATGGCACGTGCTGAGTAAGGCCAAATTGCCTTGCTACAAAATTTGGCCGATATGGCTTCGCGGTCAATTTATTATTTCTGGAATTGGGTTTCAAACCACTCAATAGGTCTCTGGCCATGAGAATCCGCCCCTATTTGAGAGCCATAGTCTTCCGTTGGGAGAAAGTAAGATCCTCATCGGCTAGTTGACGAACCCAATCAGGGGTGGCCTATCTCTCTAGGATCGGCTGCCAATTTGTGTAATGGTCTCTAGAAAGACCATGCAGGGTGAAGACTGCGGCTAAAGCATCTTGGGGCACGAGGGGTTTTCTCCGAAGAGTGTCGACTAATACTAGCGGGTTTAACGAAAAACGGCGATCATAAAAGCTATCAAAGATAAACTCATGAAAATAGAGGGTGATCCACAATTGAAGAAACCACAGGGGACCGGCCAAGGTATCCAGGTTTCTGGAATCCCTTAACCTCACTTGGGCATCACCCAGAGCCATGTAAAGATAGGTTAAGAAGAGAGATGCCCAGCTAACATCCCTTCCCGATATGGCTAACGCCTCATAAATTTCCAACTCTTTCATAATTGCACAAGTGCCCGTACAGATAAAGTATTGGCTAAATAAAAAAAGTAGAAAAACATGATGCTCGGCATCGTCGCCTGGAAGAGGCGATAGCCGGCGGTTATTGGTTATAAACTGGTTGTATCCTGAAGAAGTTTTGGAGACCTGGATGCCTAAATCGACAATATCTATATCGCTTAGGATAGGCATCTCGGCTCCCGGAATCGGAAGGCCAAGTATCACCGTCACATCAAGCAGTGTGGGGGTTATCATTCTCTAAGGGAAACAAAGGCATTGGCAGTGGTCTACCAGTAACCAAGAAAGGCATAAATAAGACCTATGTTGCAGGAGGAGTCAAATTCCGACAGCGTAATGGCATCATAGAGACCCGTGCACCTCCATTCGACTTCTTTGACCGACTTCACTCGATCCAACCAAATAGAATAGTTGGCAATCTTGGTCGGCTAGGTGTGCACACTAGCCGGACAACGGTCGCCGGTAAACCAGTCACAGGTAATCGGAAGGCCGTAGTTCGTCGGGCTTAGATGCTGAGAAAGAAGGAGGTCACCTTGTTCAGGTGTACCAAAAGGGGCAAGAATCAGTTGATCATATATGAAGGCAAAAGCGGGGATTAGGTCATCATCAGCCAAATCGGATTTATCCGACCCCAGAGAAGAAGATGAAGACATGATTTTTCTGAGGAAGAAACAAGGTTTTTTCTGGAAAAAAAGGCAACGAATTCGGGAATGACCGAGAAGATCGAATAAAAAGCCTTGTATGGAACGCCTCTCCGAAAGTACTTCTTTTTTCTCGAAGAGATGATTGACACACTGCTAAGGGTCTTTTCACCCAAAACGTGCGGCTAAGAATCCTTCAGAAAATGTTTGTGAAAACTGAGGCATTTATGTGGGAGGAAAGAAGAGCTTCTTTAAAAACCATCATTGCATGCACTGGAGACGAGACGATTGAAGTGACATGCGCGGCTGTCACACTGAAACGACAGCTACTTTCGGATACATCAACTCAGCAATCACGCTCGAGTTAATGTAAGGGGTAATTATTAACACTAAAAAATAATTGAATTGTTTAGTCGAATTCACTGACAATCGAACTATTCCGGAGCTGAATTTACTCCTAGCCTTCGACTACAAGAACTTCATTGGCTACTAAGGCATCTTAACCGAAGTTGTCAGTTAGAGGTACGTCTGGGACCCACTCAGATGTAGACGCCTCAACGATCAAGTCAAAAGGGTTTCCAGACCCCTAAAAGTGGTAACAGCCAACAACAGCTAAAAGAAAGGACCATTATCCGAGCAAGAGGAGTAGAGGGCGAGAAAATCGGCACCACTTCACCCATAGTCAGTCGTTGATCTTAGTGGGTTGCTTGATGGCCGACATGGGAGGGGGGGGGGGAACGTTTGTACATTTTTTCTTCCTTTTGTACTATAAATACTCATTCTTTGTATATACGGACACACGATCAATCAAACACATCAAAATTTATCTATTTTTATCTTTTATCCTTTACTTTACTCGATTGTATTCATGTTTCTTACCTCTTAGTTTACCATAACCATCGTCCTAACGCTTTCTGGAGTAGTTGGGGAACCCATTGCTGGAGATTAGAGTTCCCTTTTCTAGCCCAAATCACGTAAGTTAAGGAATTAATTTGTCTCCTGATTTCATCAGCCGTTACAACGGCAGATAGCGGAATTGGGGCCGAGAATAGAATCTATGAGTTTAGTAATCAAATATTATAATTGATACATCTTTGACACAGTAATAAGTTTTTCTTGCATCATCGTAATCTTCTCTGTTCATTCAGGTTTATTTTTATTTCAGTTTTGTGCTCTTTGTTTTTTATTTTCTGAAGTTATTTTTGAATGCTTGTACAGTGAAGAACAATGATCAGAAATATGAGAATAATTGAGTATTTGACTTCATATAGTATTCATACGCTAATCATACATTTTGCAGAGAAAATATAAGATTTTATTATAGTCAACACAAAAACTAACCTCCTGGACTCAATATACTTGACTTCATACAGTATTTATATACTAATCATACACTTTGCAGAGAAAATGCCTTGTGAAACCGTGATATACATGGTATACAAACCCATATATATCACAGGTATATTTAACAATAAGATTTAAAACTAACCTCCTGGACTCAATATACTTGATTTCATATAATATTCATACACTTTGCAGAGAAAATATAAAATTTAATTATAGCCAACACAAAACTAACCTCCTGGACTCAATATAACTAACACAAAAAGTTATTCTACAAGTAGATAAAAATTGGATTCTAACAGCTATAATAGGCAGCACGTGTTGCACCTGAAATTGTGAGAGTTAATAATACTAACCATTCACAAAATATTTAGATGGTCCAAACTTTTTATGGTAGTTTGAATTTCACTATTAGAAGAATTAGATCATCCACACTGAAGAGAGTAGATGATAAACAAACATTTTTAGAAAGTGTATTTGTATCTTGAATAATGTTTTATTCAAAGTGGTTATGCGAATTACATGATGTCCATCTCTTTTGAAAATTTTACACAGAAAATTGAAGAGACTTGCAGTGATTATTAATAACTCAGCAAAAATTGTGAAATTTTCAACTCAAATCAGTACAAACTTAGGTTTCTTTCTAATATTCAACATCATCTTTCAGAATAGAATATGCTCAAAATGAGCAATAGTCATAAAAGGTTGTGTCTTCTTTCTTTAATTTTATCCAATGAATATTTAATTTCTGAAAAGAAATAAGTACCTTTCAAGAACAATTAATTTTTATCAGAAACATTCCTCTAATAAAATCTCTGGAAAATTCAGCAAAAACTTGGTTTAGTGGCCAACTACCCTTAAGATTGTATGAATAATGAGAATCTCTTACTATTTTTAGTAGGCTACCCGCAGTTGCTTTGTCATGTTCTCTCAGTTTATGTCGCAGTATATACCAAAAAATTGCTAAACTGATTCAACATGCAGAGGTATACTAAAATACTTGACTTCATACAGTATTCATACACTAATCATACACTTTGCAGAGAAGATATAAGATTTAAAATTAACCCCCGGGACTCAATGTACTTGATTTCATACAATATTCATACACTTTCCAGAGAAAACATAAAATTTTATTATAGCCAACACAAAACTAACATCCTGGACTCAATATACTTGACTTCATATAGTATTCATACATTAATCATACACTTTGCAGAGAAAATATAAGATTTAAAACTAACCTCTTTGACACAATATATTTGACTTCATACAATATTCATACACTAATTATACACTTTGCAGAGAAAATATAAGATTTTATTATAGGCAACAAAAATCAAACACATAATGTTGATAGTCAAATTTCAATATTATCATTATTAAAATTATACTCAAGTAATAAGTTTCTTAAGTATTATGTCTTTTTTTCTCTACTCTGATTAAGAAAAACACATCATAACATTATCGACTATTAATTCCCCTGTGAAATATTGCTACAAGTCTTCTTATTGTGCCATTCTAAACCACATATGTTGCACGTCATTGTTGATTTCTTGAATTTTTCCTCGTAGAATGGTTTCATTCTTTTGGTAGTTGGTCTTCCTGGTAGTCTTTTGTAATCTGGTGGCAACACAATCTCTTTCCTTACATTAATTGGTATATCCCATGTACTTTAGCATGGAAGAGGCTCAACCGGAATTGCATATGCATCCTAGAAAAATTTATTGCTGTAATAGGCCGAAGAATAGTCCTCACCATGTTGGTGCCTATACACTATAACAGTCATATCATGCGCACAAGGTATCTCATCCAGTTGAAATCTTTCACTACTACACGTCCTAGCTTGAAGGCACACTTTGAACCTCTTAACACCATCAATCATTGTATGTAGGAATTCTGTGAAAGGTCGTACCTGCAAATAAAAGTAATTCAGATATTACACAGCAAAAATATAACATATATACACATATTATACAATTTTCATACATATGACAGAAAAAAATGAGGAGATAAGTCAACAGAAGAATAATCTTATAGTCATATAGCGTGCTAATACCCGATTATCCTTGATATTTTCTTGGTACTTTTCAGTGAGATCTGTGAATGTATTCATTCCTTCCTTGTTGTGTTTCACATTCCATATTTCAACCAATTTCCTCATGAAATCCAGTATTTTTTTCATCGGCAGTTCCCTAGCTTTCACAATAGCATCGTTTATTGATTCAACTATGTTTGAAGTCAGTGCCCATGTTCTTTTTACTGTTTCATGTATCAAAGATCATCTATGAAAATCACTTTTCCACAAATATCCACTCAGCTTCTTATCTATTTTGGCTATCCTCCCCATGTATTGATTAAACTCTTGATGGATGTATGCTTTAGCCATTGCAAAGTATAATTTTCTTACATGCTCTTCATTATTATGGCATATCTTAAGTAAATTGTACCACAAATGTAAAATACATGCATAATGTGTTGGAAATTAGCCTTTGGCGGGGAGACATCTTTGATGAATTAAACACTAGTGTTCCGCATGTTGGAGACCTTGTCTCTTCGCACATGCATGATCTACGAAGTGAGTAGATGACTGTAGGGCCAAGAATCGTCTAATTTCATTGAGAAATGAAAGAGATATTGGTCCACGAAGTAAGGTGTTTGAGACATGAAAATGTGGTGTGGGACAAATCTACCACATCGGTGGGAATAAGAAGAATTGCTCTCTATATAAGTCTCTAATGTGGTAAAGGGTTTGGATCCCCAAGGGGTATCCCATGTGTTTAAAGGAGGGAAGACCTAGATGTGCTTGGGTTCAAGGCTAAGCCCACACGCGCGCCGCCGCCGCGCGCCCGTCCTGTCCCGTCCGGTTCCAGGTTCTCGGGTCATGGGCTGCGGGCCACGGGCTGTGGGCCTTTCTGATATTATCTTTTTGGACCAGAGAACTCTGCCAGATGTATAGTTTGAATCATAGAATCGATTGGAATCATGGTGCACCCATTGGAATCATGGTGCACCCACTGATGATCTTAATAAATGACGATATCTGAATTATTCGCTTATCTACAGATTATAGTATTCTGGATGTCCAGCGGTTGTGGGAGAACACAGTGATGCAAACTGGACATCAGATCTGAAGAACACCAAAGCCACAAGTAAATGTGTATGGTGGGTCTTGAAAAATCCTCTAAGCAAACTTGCATCGGCCGATTCATGATGGAATCGGAGTTTATCGCTTTATACAAAGCATGAAAGAAGTTGAGTAACTTCACAGCTCCTTAGAGGACGTCCCTTATTGGGAGAAACCCGTGTCTTCAGCAGTTATACATTGTGGCTAGCCGGTCGGCTTCAGGAAGGACACGGATGACGGCGTCTGGACATATCTTTCAGGATCTGTCGGAGACATAAGACCGTATGGCAGTTGATCATCACGGGTGTCACATCCTTGTGTACTAACTAAGGGACTATCCGGAGATCAAGTGTTCTGCCTGTCTAGGGGAATTGGCTTAAAACCCAAACAATACGAACCTTTGCGGTGGAAACCCTACCATACTGGAGATCCCAAGAATTTGGTTCAATTGGAAAACTAAGCGGCAAAAGGTTCAGTTGAGCGCTTCGGTGGAAGCAAGAAGCACTTCGGATGATGATTTCTGTACGGAAACATGAATCCAAAGCTGTTCCCGCGATAGACATTAAAGTGCTACCTGCATGGTGGGTAAAGGTTAAGCTTCCAAACCTTTTAAAAGATCGTCAAATGGTTGAGGTTAAGGTTGGGGAAATTTTTAATGATTCCTAACACTTGAGAAGTGGGGTATAGCAGGATACCTTGTAGGAGATCACCTATTTAAGTGCGAGGATGGCCGCCTCAAATGAACGCACTTAAGAAACCAAGTGTGTCCATGACCACAACGAACAGAAACGTAAGAAGGAAAATGAATAAGAAGAGTTATTGTGTTGATATCATTGTCTTGGCTTACACTAAACACTGACGGTTCAAGACATCACATTCACCGCACAGTAAGTAAGTCCGATGGTTTCAACTAGGGAAGGTTCAAAGCGAAAGCTACCTCTCCTGATACAATATCTTTTCGCTGAAAGATTGCTGAAATGTAGGCACCTTGTGCGTGCGCCACAATCTCTCTTTCATAGAGGGGATTGTTGGAAATTAGCCTTTGGCGGGGAGATGCGTCCACCCATCTTTGATGAATTAAACACTAGTGTTTCGCATGTTGGACACCTTGTCTCTTCGCACATGCATGATCTACGAAGTGAGTAAATGATCGTAGGGCCAAGAATCGTCTAATTTCGTTGAGAAATGAAAGATATATTGGTCCACGAAGTAAGGTGTTTGAGACATGGAAATGTGGTGTGGGACAAATCTACCACATCGGTGGGAATAGGAAGAATTGCTCTCTATATAAGTCTCTAATGTGGTAAAGGGTTTGGATCCCCAAGGGGTATCCCATGTGTTTAAAGGAGGGAAGACCTAGATGTGTTTGGGTTCAAGGCTAAGCTCACACGCGCGCCGCCGCCGCCCGCCCGTCTCATCCGATCCGGTTCCGGGTTCACGGGTTCACGGGTTCACGGGCTCATGGGCTCACGGACTCACGGGTTCACCGATTCACGTGTTCACGGGCTTACGGGCTCACGGGTTCACGGGCTCACGGGCTGTGGGCCTTTCTGATATTATCTTTTTGGACCAGAGAACTCTGCTAGATGTATAGTTTGATCCCTGAAGTTTCAAATGTACAGTTTGGACCAAAATTCTTTCATATGTACAGTTTGGTCCCTGAAGTTTCAATATTTACAGTTTGGTCCCCCAGAGTTTCTGGGAAGGTGACGAAAGGCAGAAAGCCTACCGTTGGGACTGTTTTTTGAGGCATTAATCAGCCATTACTTGGCTGGTTAACTCCTCCATTAACAGCCCATTATTTGGCCATGAAACGACCTTAAATCGGCCCTCTTTGATGGCCATTTATCGCCTTTACTTGGCTGTTTTAATGGCCTCCTAATGGCCATTAACAGCCATGTTTTGGGCGGTTGTACAGCCCCTTCTCCTTACTATATATTGAGCCTTCTTTGGCTCAATTGATGGCCAGAAAATAGATGAAAACAGGCAGCAAAGCGGTAGAAAGCAGACCAAAAACAGCATTTTCGGCACAAAGCGGTGGCTGAAAATTCAGCAAAAGCGATGGCTGAAAATTCAGCAAAATAGTGGCTGAAATTCAGCAAAGCGATGGCTGAAAAACAGTGACCAAACCCTCACGTATACACAAGATTTACACTACAGAGACACACTATATACACAGAGACAAAAGAGAAGAGTAGACATAAACTCTTCCTTCCTATTCCATATCTTCAGCAAGTCAAGTCATATTTGTTTTCTTCGCCAGGCTCAACCTATTGGCTTTGTAGCGTTGAGATTAAAGTGTTGTTTTATCTTGGGAGACTATTGCCCGCTAACGTAAAAGCATATATACGGGGCAATCTTGTCTTAAGGATAGAGGGCTATCCTCGACTCAACACACAACGTTATAACCATCCAAATTTAGTTGTTTCTTGATTTCAGGATATCAACATTCAAGACACAACAAACTTGCGGCAGTTCTCAACATTGACTTTGCAAGGTGATCAAGATTCAAGACACAACACACATGCGGCAGTTTTGAAGATTGACTATTTATTTATCCTTTCGAACATTTGTAATAGTTATTACTTCCCGTACTGCTCTATAAAGTACCATAGAATTCCAACAACTTAAGACAAGATTGTATTGTAATACTATTAGTGTTCGAAAGATGTCGGTCAAAAGTTGTGTGACCAAATCTGGATATGGCAATGGTTTTCTAATAGAAGAGAGTGATGATGATGAACATGTTCATGGTGTCACCGCTACCAAGACTGGTGGGAACAAGCGCTCTCGAGAGCCTGAGGATGTCAACTGGGACAAGAGGAGAAGACTGAAGATGTACTTCTATCTTGCAGCAGAAGGCATGTATCTATCCCAGACAAAAGATCCGAATAATGGTGAGAAGAAAATGGACACTCAGTCTGATGAAGTGACTGAGGTGAGCCAGAATCCGAAATTGGGATAAGTATTTTTCTTACTTGTCAAGAATAAAGATTAAATGATAAGTATTTTTCTTACTTGTCAAGAATTAAGATTAAATGATGTCTGATTAAAAATGGATTAAAGTAAGGAGGAATATGAAAATAATTTATATTCCTTACGCTTTAACAAATCAGAAGTTTAATCTCATCTTCTTTTCCGTTTAAAGATTGGATTTTGTAAACGACTTAAGAAGTTCCGTTCTTTTAAGTATAATTATTAAAGTGTGTAAAGTATGTTCGCACATTCGAGGGAGAAAGATCCACTGACTGTGCGAAAATTGTTACCACACTTAAGTAAGCGCCAAGAATTATCTGGGCACCAATCATAACGGAAGAAGTCTAAAAGTTAATGACGTTGAGCCTGTCATATTATTTGGCAGAAGATCCTTCATAGGATGATATTGGACACTCAGTCATACAAAGCCTCCGGGCGACAGGAGTGGGCCAAAATTCCTTTGATATGATGATATTGGACACTCAGTCATATAAAGCCTTCGAGCGACTGGAGTGGGGCCATAATTAATTTCATAGGAAAAGTAATGGACACCTAGCAAGGTGGGCCAGAGTTTCCAGGTCTTAATGATCTGAAGGCCTAAAGAAAGGCAGTAAAGAAATTGGACACTCAGTCTGCTAAAGCAACTAGAGTGGGCCAGAGTATCGAGATCACATATGATCCGGTTGCGCCCTAACCACGGGCAAGAGGTTGTTCATGTGAAGCAACGCCACCTCTAAAATCAAAGGGGCTGGAGAGGTTGTCCTCAATAGGACTTCAAGGAATGAGATCACTCTAAAAAGAGGTGATACATGTTCCTAACTTGGTTTAAGGGACGCTGTTGGTCAAGCTGGTTTGAGACTACTCCAACAGGTCTGTAATAACTAAGAATGGTACAGTATGTCTGTAGCCAAATGAATGATATATTTGTAATCCGTGCATCTATGCCATCATAGATTAAGACACGTTAAATAGCAAGTCATTCAAAAGCTAGCGAAGTTGAGATTGTTGCCTTCTTTCGACATAAACCCTCAAAATGAATGTGAGGTAGGCGAAGAGGCAAAATCACCTTTCCAAATTCCGTCAAGGGAATAGCGAAAGAAGCACCGCTCCCCTAGAACTTAGTCACACCTACTTGGGTGGTTTGAAGTTTATACAAATAGAGGGGGGAGACAAGTACGTTGTGATCTTCATTGATGATGGTACAACGTATGTAATCCTTTGTTTATTGAAAAGCAAAGATGAAGTTGTTGAAGCAGATAAGCGCTACAAAACAGAAGTTGAAAATCAACTAAGCCTACGGATTGAGAAATTCGTAGTGATAAAGGGGGAGAATGTGAAGCATCGTTCATTAAACGACTGTTCATTTCTCACCTCAGTCCAACGGTGTTAGCCAAGCGCAAAGTCGTACGACCAATTTATATGGGGTTGCTTGGTAAAAGTTGGAATAATGAAACAGGTCAAGTTGTACCTAAGACTATAGATTGCATATCCACTGAATCTGTAAATAACAGTAGTGTTGATCGCCTCTTGGCGTCAAAGAGTACTGAATTCTTTGAAGATAGCTTTTCTTGAAAAAGGAAAAATGAGTAATTGCTCAAGGTTAACAAGAACCCGCGAGGGCCTGACTATCCGAAACTAGACGTTCCGTATCTACAGGACTCAAAAGTTGCTGCCTATCCGGAACTTAATATTCCAGATCTGCAGAACTCAGGGATTCTAGATGTTGAACCGAGACGGAGCAAAGAAGGGGACAAAGACTTGTTCCAGTCCTTCTAGCGTGTATGGTTGAGAATGAACCATGGACAACTAACAAATAATTGTCATCTCCAAAAGCGCTGCTTTGGAGAGAAGCTACAAAGTAGATGGATCTACAGACGAGTTCAAAGCCTCGGCTACTTGTACAAGTGCTCCCCTGCGAGTAGCTTAACATCCTGGGCCATTGCTGTCTTGCATGGCATGGATGTTGAAACAGCCTTCCCAACCGGAGAGTTGGAAGAAGAGAATCAGACTTGGTTTGCCGGACTGTTGGGCTTCGTCCTGAACTTTCATTTTGATCCCTGAAATGTTTACATTTTGGTCCTGAAAGTTTCAGATAAAACAGAAATAATGAATCTGACCACAGAAACATTGACTCTGAAATTAGAAAGCCAACAGTTGGAGAATCAACAGTCTGAAAGTAAAAGTCATATTGAAACAAAGTCTCGATATGAAAGATATGGGTATCACAGATGACATCTTAGGAATTGGATTTCTAAGACATCTAACGGACTGGTCGATAGTTGACAGTCTCGTTGAAGCCACCAATGGATATGAATCATAGAACTGATTGGAATTATGGTGCACCCATAGACAATGAGCGATATGCACAGGTCATGTGTAGTTCAATGTATTGTACACACTACAACCGACCTGGTATCGTCCTACGAACAGATCAGTTGAACTAAGGTTCACTGATAATTTTAATACATGATCGGTAGAAGGCGTTAAATCGGATATGACGATATCTGAATTATTCGTTTATCTACAGATTATAGTATTCTGGATGTCCAGTGGTTCTGGGAGAACACAGTGACGCAAACTGGACATCAGATCTGAAGAGCACCAAACCCACAAGTAAATGTGTATGGTGGGTCTTGGAAAATCCTCTAAGCAAACTTGCATCGGCCGATTCATGATGGAATCGGAGTTTATCTCTTTATACAAAGCATGAAAGAAGTTGAGTAACTTCACGGCTCCTTAGAGGACGTCCCTTATTGGGAGAAACTCGTGTCTTCAGCAGTTGTACACTGTGGCTAGCCGGTCGGCTTCAAGAAGGACACGGTTGACGGCGTCTGGACATGTTTTTCAGGATCTGTCGGAGACATAAGACCGTATGGCAGTTGATTATCACGGGTGTCATATCCTTGTGTACTAACTAAGGGACTACCCGGAGATCAAGTGTTCTGCCTGTCTAGGAGAATTGGCTTAAAACCCAAACAATACGAACCTTTGCGGTGGAAACCCAACCATACTGATTGGAGATCCCAAGAATTTGGTTCAATGGGAAAACTAAACACTGACGGTTCAAGACATCACGTTCACCGCGCAGTAAGTAAGTCCGATGGTTTCAACTAGGAAAGGTTCAAAGCGAAAGCTACCTCTCCTGATGCAATATCTTTTCGCTGAAAGATTGCTGAAATGTAGGCACCTTGTGCGTGCGCCACAATCTCTCTTTCATAGAGGGGATTGTTGGAAATTAGCCTTTGGCGGGGAGATGCGTCCACCCATCTTTGATGAATTAAACACTAGTGTTTCGCATGTTGGACACCTTGTCTCTTCGCACATGAATGATCTACGAAGTGAGTAGATGATCGTAGGGCCAAGAATCGTCTAATTTCGTTGAGAAATGAAAGAGATATTAGTCCACGAAGTAAGGTGTTTGAGACATGGAAATGTGGTGTGGGACAAATCTACCACATCGGTGGGAATATGAAGAATTGCTCTCTATATAAGTCTCTAATGTGGTAAAGGGTTTGGATCCCCAAGGGGTATCCCATGTGTTTAAAGGAGGGAAGACCTAGATGTGTTTGGGTTCAAGGCTAAGCCCACACGCGCGCCGCCGCCGCCCGCCCGTCTCATCCGATCCGGTTCCGGGTTCACGGGTTCACGGGTTCACGGGTTGTGGGCCTTTCTGATATTATCTTTTTGGATCAAAGAACTCTGCTAGATGTATAGTTTGATCCCTGAAGTTTCAGATGTACAGTTTGGACCAAAATTCTTTCATATGTACAGTTTGGTCCCTGAAGTTTCAATATTTATAGTTTGGTCCCCAGAGTTTCTAGGAAGGTGACGAAAGGCAGAAAGCCTACCGTTGGGACTGTTTTTTGAGGCATTAATCAGCCATTACTTGGCTGGTTAACTCCTCCATTAACAGCCCATTATTTGGCCATGAACAGCCTTAAATCAGCCTCTTTGATGGCCATTTACTGCCTTTACTTGGCTGTTTTAATGGCCTCCTAATGGCCATTAACAGCCATGTTTTGGGCAGTTGTACAGCCCCTTCTCCTTACTATATATTGAGCCTTCTTTGGCTCAATTCAGTGGCCAGAAAATAGATGAAAAACAGGCAGCAAACAGGCCGAAAACAGACCAAAAAAACAGCATTTTCAGCACAAAACAGTGGCTGAAAATTCAGCAAAACAGTGGCTGAAAATTCAGCAAAATAGTGGCTGAAATTCAGCAAAACAGTGGCTGAAAAACAGTGACCAAACCCTCACGTATACACAAGATTTACACTACAGAGACACACTATATACACAGAGACAAAAGAGAAGAGTAGACATAAACTCTTCCTTCCTATTCCATATCTTCAGCAAGTCAAGTCATATTTGTTTTCTTCGCCAGGCTCAACCTATTGGCTTTGTAGCGTTGAGATTAAAGTGTTGTTTTATATTGGGAGACTATTGCCCGCTAACGTAAAAGCATATATACGGGACAATCTTGTCTTAAGGATAGAGGGCTATCCTCGACTCAACACACAACGTTATAACCATCCAAATTTAGTTATTTCTTGATTTCAGGATATCAACATTCAAGACACAACAAACTTGCGGCAGTTCTCAACATTGGCTTTGCAAGGTGATCAAGATTCAAGACACAACACACATGCGGCAGTTTTGAAGATTGACTATTTATTTATCCTTTCGAACATTTGTAATAGTTATTACTTCTCGTACTGCTCTATAAAGTACCGTAGAATTCCAACATAAAGAGGCATCCCGGGGTACACAGTTGCACTCGCATTCCATTTACTAGCATATCCGATACAAAACATATATTCTCCCTCTCACCAAAAACATACTTGAACCGTTCAAAGAACCATGTCCAAGTTGAATCATTTTCGGAATCAACTATGGCATATGCAAGCGGCAGTATACTACATGTTTCTGTACATAAATTATACACAAAAAATACAATCAGTTATTAACTTTAAACAAAAGACAAAAAACTAACCCCCTGAATTCAATGTACTTGAATTCATACATTATTCATACACTAATCATACACTTTTGCAGAAAAAATATAAAATTTTATTATAGATAAAATCTTATACTTGACTTCATAAAGTATTCATACACTAATCATACAATCAATTTTTAGCTCTAAAAAAAGATAAAATACTAACCTATTAAATCCAATGTACAGGCTACTAGCATAGTCCATTTATAAGTTGATTTAAGATGGGTGTCGTCAACCACCACTATAGGCCTGCAATACTTCCATCCTCTAATATAAGCTTCCAATGCTACAAAGGTATACAAGAAACAGTCTTTATCTGTTTTCTTCAAACTTACAATCGATCCCGGATGTCTTCTCTGAAATGTATAAGTAGGTTGTAATTTTACTGTATGAGTCGGTCGGGTCGCCTCGCAATATGATCATTGCCTTTTCCTTCGCTCTATAAGTTTGTATGTAGGTCATGGTTTAAACCATGTTGTTTCTTCATGTCCCTAGCTATATCCTTCGGTGTGTATATTATTTTTGGATCTTCATCCTTATCTATTATAATAGCGCCAACAACATTGGAGTTGCTTGACGTTGTGAATAAATTCTATCATTTAACAAACATGTGTGGACATCACAAAAGTCTCTAATCTTGAAAATCCCCAAATCATTTAGACTTGAGCACTTCAAAAATCATGAACAATTATCATCGGGGCATACAAGATGATAGTTGTTGATGAACAACAAATACACATCAGAAATATTGAAAAAATACAATTTCATACAGATATTATATAATATTTATACACCCAACAACCTTTTTTATACAATAAATAGTAATGTTTGTTCGTACCTTTGTGAACCAGACAGTTTCACCCTAAATTGAAAGTGCTTCATAAACGCATATTACTTCATAACTTCAGAGAGTGTTTCTTTATCCTTGTAAGCCTATTGGTCCGCAATAAATTCATGTCAAGGGTCGCTTATTATTTCACTTGCAAAACTATCTAGTAACTCAACATCTCCACTGGAAGCCACGTCAATCAGTTGAATCATATTCCCCATGTACGACGATTGAATATCCAAACCCCTTTTTATTCACCTGGAAATACTTTCGGTATTATGGAACTCAATATCCCAACCCCTTTTAAATAACCTGGAACTACTTTCACCATGATGGAACTCGATTGTCCCGATTTCTCTATCCTCCAATGTGATACATAAAGGAAACCTAATGAAGAAATCTTTATACTTTTTTTATCTAAATATACACGAACGCTTATGTCATTGTGTATGATCATTGGTGGGCATCTATCACTAACAATGTATTTAATCATCATGGTTTGGAGTTTGGGAGCTATCTCAAATTGAGCAGCATTTACAGAAATCAATCCACTATAATTCGAATTTGAATCGTACAAGATTCCTTCAATTTTGAAATCCACATATCTACATGTAATAGAATATTCATACATACTTCAATAAACTACATTCATACAACTTTATACACTATTCATACATACTTCAATATATAATTTTTGTATGAACCAAATCACTTCCACACTACCAAAATATATATTTATACGTACATTCATACAACTTTCATACACGATTCACACATATTTTTCAAGAACGATATCATATGCTTTTAATCGGATTTAAAACATAATATATTTGGAATTCAAGTATATTCACCTGATGTGTTCCATCTCCCACTGTGGTGTATCATTATTAATGAATATTGCTATCCGCCACTGTTAAGCTACGAAAGCTTTGAAAAATTGGCAGCATCCTCAATCAATTAGAATTCTTCAACAAATTTACAGCAAAAGAAACAGGGAGAAATACCTGCTCGTATTGTATAATTCTACTGTGTATTAATTCTGACAGATTGATATTGTGTATTTGGGATGTATTGATGTTGAATCATCCATTTTTTTTTCAATCACAGTTCTTTCGTTGAAAAAAACTATAGAAAATAGGGGGAAATATGCATTGATTTTGAATCTCCTGTATGTATTTCTACTCGATTGAGAACCTTAATTTATCAATAATGAGAAGAGAATCATCGATATTTGGATTAGATTTGATTTTTGGTGTGATTTTGAGAGAAACTGGGGAGAGAGTGAAAAACGAGATATTGTTGAGGAAGAGATACGCGCATTTTTCTGAGGAGGTAAAGTTCGATATTTTAGGTTTGTAATGTTATGTTTTGTAAATAGAAAACTATCGTCACGTTTCATAAATATTTTTCCTTAGTATATATATATATATGTGTACTTCACCCTTTTTTTTGCACCGTAGAAAGGTCCAAATGGAATTTGTTTTTCCTCCTTTAGGTTCAGAACTACAAACTTTGAGTATGTAACTGAAAAAAATACTATAAGTTGAGGAGTAATTATGTACTCTTTCAAATTTAAATCTTATACACCCTTCGTCACAAATTTATATGACACTCTTTTCTTTATAGTAAGTCACAAAAGAATGATATCTTTTCATATTTATTAACAAATTAACTTAAAACTTTCTATTTTACCCTTACTAACATGATTTATAGCTACGGAAATTTTATAGCTTATTTTAGACCACAATTTTTAAAATGTTTAAATTTTGTATTCAGTCAAATATCTTCATATAAAAGAGAAAATACATAAAATTCCCCTTTAACTTGCCCCCAAAACTCAATTTAGCAATTTAACTTTACATGCGTTTAAGTACCACTGAACAACTTTCAGGTAAATAAATATCACCTTATACATGCACTGTAAGTTTCATGATTAGCAGGTGATGTATACGCGCTCCACATAAGCGTCACCTCAACGACACGTCAGATAGGAAACCAATTCACTTTACATTTTTTTCTTCCCTCAATATTTTGTTATTATTTTCACTATGGGGGGGGGGGGGGGGAGTCATGCATTTTCTCAAATCAGAATTATTACAACCCATTATTTTGAAAACTTTCACTCATCGATTTCTCGTCTCAACAATTGGCTTCGAATTCGAGCACACTTCTGAATCTTTAGATCTGGGTAGTGAAAATTTTGAGCCCAAATTTTGAATTTCATCATCTGGGTATTCTTTCGATAGGTCCATTAACAACTTTTTGGTTCCACTGCTGTTGTGTTTTCAATTTCTATTTTCGAAGTAATCTTCTACTGAAATAGGATCAGTAATTTTGACTCGTAAATGCTTAGCTTTTAAGTGTGGCTAGTGTCTTTTACACATATGGATGAAGTGAGGGTTCGTAGAGTTTTTGGGGTTGAATATATTACTGAAACGTCGCCGTCTTCATCGTTATCGTATGTCAATTTCATCGAAAAAAATAGTGCCGGCGAACAACTTTTCCGGCCAGCCAAACCCACATTATTTGATCTATCTAAGAAATAAACTGAAAGAGAATAATCATCTGATTATTTTCACTAATAAATAAGGTATATATACATGATATACAATATTTAATAATGAAAATTAAATCTACCTTTTCGTAATACAAGACTACAACCTTTTTCTAATACAAGACTACTACCATAATTATACATGCACAAAAATTCTAGTAATATGTTAACTATTTATATACAATACACAGTCCGTATATATCAAATATACATGGACCGTCTATCACACCCCCACAGTCATAGAGGACGGTTGTTGTACGTTGAGATTGTTCCTAAAATCGTCAAACAGAACTAAGGGAAGACCCTTAGTAAAGATGTCAACAATTTGATACCATGAATGGATATGCAAGACACGTACTTGTCCACGAGCTACCTTTTCGCGAACAAAGTGAATATCCATCTCGATATGTTTAGTGTGATGATGTTGGACCGAATTCCCACAGAGATAGACCGCACTAACATTATCGCAGTAGACCAAAATAGCTTTCTGAATAGGAAAGTGAAGCTCTAATAGGAGATTATGCAGCCAACAGGACTCAGACACCACATTGGCTACCCCTCGATACTCGGCCTCGCACTGGAAAGCGATAACGTAGCTTGGCATTTAGCCGACCAAGAGACCAAGTTATCACCAAGAAACATACAATAACCAGATGTTGAACGTCTGGTATCTGGACATCCACCCCAATCAGCATCTGTATAAGACACGGGAGTATATACAGAGGATGAATATAAATGAAAAACATAATCAAGAGTGCCCTGAATGTAACGCATAATGCGTTTGAGAGCATGCATGTGCTCGTCCCTTGGATCAGGCATAAATAAACACACATGCTGCACTGCATAAGTAATATCGGTCCTCGTGAATGTAAGAAACTGAAGAACCCCTGCAAGACTACGATAGTGGGAAGGATCCTCATAATGTGTGTTAGAATTAGAACTCAGTTTCAGTTTGGTGTCCACCGGAGTAGGAGAGGACTTACATGATGACATGTCAGCCCGTTCAATAATCTCAGCTGCATACTTCCTCTCGAATAGAAAAAGACCACCTACATGACGAGTGACAGTTATACCCAAAAAGTAACTCAAGGGCCCCAAGTCTTTCATAGCAAATTCAGAACTGAGAAGAGACATGATAGACTTGCGCAGTTTATCAGAAGAGGCAATCAATAGAATATCATCCATATATAACAGAATGTATGCTAGAGAAGAACCACGACGATATATGAATAGAGAATGATCAGACATGCTGTGAGAAAATCCAATAGTAGACATATAATCTGCAAACCTTTTATACCAATCCCGAGGGGCCTATTTTAGCTCATACAAGGACTTCTTCAGCAAACATACATGGTTAGGATGATCGGGGTCCCTGAAATCCAAGGGTTGATGCATGTATACTATTTTCATGAGATCATCATGTGAGAAAGCATTTTTCACATCCAGCTGATGAATGTGAATGGTTGCCAGTTTAACCACCGGGCTAAATGTCTCCCCACAATTCATGTTAATTTGTTGAGTTTTGCCATTACCTACAAGACTATGCCTCTCAAAACAACTATCTGATTTTTCCTTATGAGTAAAAATCCACATAGAACAAATAACATTAACACCAAGAGGACGGGGCACCAACTCCCACATCTTATTTTCAATAAGAGCATTATATTCATCATCCATGACCATTTTCCAATTCGGGTCATAAGGGGCAAACAATGAGTTACGTGGTAGGGGTGATTTAGTGACATTAGAATTAAGATTAAAATGTCATTTTAGTTTAAAAATACCCCGTTGTCTACAAGTAACGGGCCTTTGACTCGAAATAGAAGTGGGCTAGACCTGGGTTGGTGTATGGACATCGGAACTGGCTTAGTTTGGGAGGTGTAGGCTCGGGTTGGGAGGTGGGCCAGCAGGTAATGGGCCAGCTGGCTGAGAAGCTAGACTTGGAGAAAGCATAGATGGGTCTACTAGCCAAAAAACTGGACCGAGAGGGAGATTAGATGGGTCAGCAGCCAGTGGGCATACTGGCCAAGAAATAGGATCCGGAAACTGGACAATTGGGCCAGCAGGCAGTGGGCCTGCTGGCGGAATTTGGTCACGGGTTTGCTGGTCCAGATTTTGAAGTGGGGATCGGACTAAATGGTGGACCACATACGGTGAGAGCCCATCATCTAAAAAATATAAGAATTAGACACGGAATTACACAATTTAGAAAACTGAAATTGGGTTTCATAAAAAATGATATGGCGACTAATTATGATTTTATTAGAGGACAAATCAAAACATTTGTAACCACGATGATTAGACGGATAACCCAAAAATACATAAGCGGTAGAACGGGCTTGAAGTTTGTTAATTGTAGTGGATGGAAAGAGAGGATAGCACAAACACCATAAGATGAGAATACAAAGCATCTTTATGATAAAGTATTTTTAGTGGAGATTGGTATGATGATCCTTTGCTAGGGAGTACTGCCTACTGGCCGAGAAACAGGGTCCGAAAATTGGACAATTGGGCCAGCAGGCAGTGGGCCTGCTGGTGAAATCACGGTTGTGCTGGTCCAGATTCTGAGGCGGGGACCGGACCAAATGGTGGACCACATACGGTGAGAGCCCATCATCTAAGAAATTATAAGAATTAGACAAGAAATTACACAATTTAGCAAACAAAAATAGGGTTTCATCAAAAATAACATGTCAATTAATTATAATTTTATTAGAGGACAAATCAAACATTTATAACCACGATGATTAGACGGATAACCCAAAAACACACAAGCGGTAGAACATGCTTGAAGTTTGTTAATTGTAGTGGATGGGAAGAGAGGATAGCACAAACAACCAAACACCCTAAGATGAGAATACGAAGGATCTTTATGATAATTTTTTTTAGTGGAGATTGGTATGTTAATCCTTTGTCAGGGAGTATATTAAGAATGTAAGTAGCCATTTCTAAAGCATGATACCAAAAGGAAAGTGGTAATGAAGCATGAGCTAGTAAAGTCTGAACAATATTATTAATGATACAAATTTTTCTTTCGATTTTTCCATTCTGTGAGGACGTATGAGGACAAGAAAACCGAAAGGATATGCCATTAGCGTTACAAAATTTCTGAAATGGCCCATTATTAAATTCTCTTCCATATCACATTGAATATTTTTAATTTTCCATTCAAATTGGGTACAGATGAATGCTCTAAACAATAGGAATGTGGAAAAAACTTGAGACTTTTTAGATAATGGAAAAGTCCATAAACAATTAGAATAATCATCAAAAAATAACACATAATAATGATGGCCCAAAGAGCTTAAAACGCGAGATATTCATAAATCACTATGAATAATATCAAATGACAACAAAGT
Organism: Anisodus acutangulus; assembly: GCA_029783415.1. Taxonomy (NCBI): domain Eukaryota; kingdom Viridiplantae; phylum Streptophyta; class Magnoliopsida; order Solanales; family Solanaceae; genus Anisodus; species Anisodus acutangulus. The sequence continues at coordinate 44,391,974 of CM056493.1, read as the reverse complement.
ACTAGAATTCGAGGCTACAAATGGCAACTTAATATGTTTCCCAAGCGGATAAGAAGGACAACCATTAGTACTGCGTGTACTATTACACACAATAAAATTATTATTTTAAGAGAGGAAAGGACAGACACCTCCGGATGACCCAAAAGTGCATGTTATAAAGAAAGTGCTAAGGCGGAAAACGTTGACAGTGTGACTTGATTAGTGGTTGTGATGGTGGAAGTGGTGATGGGATAGAGCTCCCCCCGACTATCACATCTCATTAGAGGTATTCCCATAAAAAAATCCTTTACAGAAAATCCAAAAGGGGGAAAGTTAACAGAAATCCAATTATCAGTTGTAAATTTTCGAATGGACACCAAATTTTTAATTAAGTGAGGTGCATGAAGGACATTTTTCAAGGCTAAAGGTGGAGTCGGGGGAGATAAATTTGTGTGACCATAACCACGAATTGGAATTGAATTATCATTACCAACAATTATGCCACGGTTTTTGCTCAAATTGAAATAAGATGAGAGATTACCTGGTGTAGACGTCATGTGAGAAGTAGCACCGGTGTCTATGTACCAATTTGTATTCGAAGGATTTAATCCAAGTTTGTGCATCGTTGCCTCAATATCCGTGTGGGTCGGGGCGACTATTATGCTCGCAGCAGCGAAGGCCTGCTAAGGTCGTGGCCCAAGCAGGCCAGACTGCTGCCAGGCTTTCAAATTCTGGGATGCTGTTGGCTGCTGATTGCTACTGCTGGGCCTAGCCCAAAAGGAGGGAGCCGAATAGGGAGCATTGTGCCATTGCCCAATGGCCCAACCCCACGGCCAAGGTCAATTAGCCCATGGTTGTGGCCAGTGGTGCTGCGGCCCAGGCTGGCCACTGCCGCCACCTCGTCCTCTGCCACTACCACCACCACCTCCCACGCGGCTTCCACCATTGCCACCGCCACCGCCACCGCCACCGCCACCACAGTCGTCGCGGTTTTTACCATTATTTTTCTAATTTTGGCCAGAATTTTCTGAAAATGAGTGAGGGTCATCGGAGTCGCGTGACGTGGCCATCATCATGACGAAATTTGCTCTAGTTGCTGCCTTTTTGGCCAATCCCGCTTCCTCTAAGGTGAGAATGGAACGCGCCTGGTAGAACATCGAGGGAGGATTATTTTGACGAAGAAGAGTTCCAACTCCAGCATGCGCCTCGGAGAGGCTTGCAACCATCTGAAGAACGAGACGATCATTAGTGACGGACGCGCCAACGTTCTTGAGTTGATCAGACAAATCCTTGAGCCTTTGACAATAGGTGGAGACATTCGATAAATCCTCCATATTAATGTGGGAGAATTCACGCTCAAGGGTCACGACTCGGGAATTTTTGTTATCTTGGATTATATCACGCAGCTTGTTCCAAGATTCCATTGTCGTGGCGTCAGGTTCGATAATAGTCTGTAAGAGGTCCGTAGAGATGGTGGAATAAATCTACTGGAGCACCGTAGCATCAAGAGTTGCCCACAACTCTATTTCATCATCGGTGGTAGGCACCTTCTCCTTGTTTTTTTTCCGATGTGATGATGTGATGGAGGACTCTATTAGACCTTGCGTGAATTTTAAATAGTTCTGCCCAAATCGCGTATTAAACTTTTTCCATCTCAAGAACGATAGGTATGTTGTTCTTAATATTGGAGACTGCAAGGGCAGGATGAACGGTGTTCTTTGTGGTAGACATGATGGAAGAACAAGAGGAGAATTTGGGATTTGGAAAAATTTGAAGAGGGGGGGGGGGGGGTTACGGCCGGCGGCCGAGAGGGTTGTCCGAGTTAGGGCGGCGAAAGTATGTGGGTTTGGAGAAGAAAATTTTTGCCCTAGACTTCTGATACCATGAAAGAGAATAATCCCATGATTATTTTCATTAATGAATAAGGTATATATATATACATGATATACAATATTTAATTATGAAAATTAAATCTACCTTTTCCTAATACAATACTACAACATTTTTCTAATACAAGACTACTATCATAATTATACATGTACAAGAATTCTAATAATATGATAACTAAATATACACAATACATCATTTGTATATACCGAATATACATGGACTATCTATCATAAACTTCATATTTATTTCTTATGTAATAAAACTCATTAACTAAATTTATTTACAGATAAACAAAAACGAAAAAGAGAATGACATTGAGGAGGGGAAACGATATTGACGGAAATGACATCGGAAAAATCCGGAAAACAAGAAAGAAAAGAGAAAAAGAACCTAAAATGAAAATAAGAAACTAAAAAAACACAATTAAGTATATATGTACATTTTGGATCATGTTTAGTTTTTTCCCCTTTTGACGCGCTTTCCGAAAAATAATATAACATTTTGTTTGCCATGTGGAGTATTAATTTCATTTCAAACTAAAATAAAGATATATAAATGTCCGTAAAATTAAATTGCTACAGTAAATTTGAAGACAAATTAAGAGAAAATTTATGTATTCTGAATTAAAACGAAGAGAGTAACATAAAATGGGACATCACATGATACAACACAGTTACTATTAGTTGAACATCAACATCAGTGAGATATTTCTGATCATCATTTGAAGCGAAGCCATAAATGCCATACAACTGCCTAAAAGGAAAAGAAGGACTTTCCATGTGAAATATCGTTGTTGGCTTTATTGTAGAAACCGCGTAAAACTTTGATTTCAATCAATTTCATTTGTGGTAAGATAAAGAACCCATTAATCATTCGTTCATGGAACGCTAGCTATATGCTTAACACATGTAAGTCGAACGCTATTTTCGGGGAGCTGGACAGAAGGAAAAGAGGTTCCTAGCTAAAGGTAGCTTGTCACGCCCGGGAGGTGAGAAGAGTTGAACACAAAGTGGCAGTCCATTCCATCTTGCAAGTTGTGCAGGCTTCTTAAATGTCTACTATATGAGTATCTTGTATACGCTATTGAAATGTACATTTAATGTAGCTGCTTTGGCTCCTTGTCATTTTCTTTCTTTCCTTCTCTGCTTTTCGTCAGTTATTCATGAATTTGAAAAGAAAAAAAGAAATAAAAATTATTCGTTTTTTTACTAGCCAATTTAATATTTACATTTTGTATGCATATATATGATAGTGTAAAGCCAGAGAAAAAAGACCAAACACCATTACGTACAAGCCTAAGCTAGCGTGAAAACTTTTGAGCACAATGTAATACAAATTACAATTAGTATCTCACATTTTATTTGATATATATTGTCATTTAGAAAAAAAATTCAGAGTGAAATCAATTGCAATAATATGAATTAATCGTTTCAGGTGAAGGCTCTGCATAAGTTTAAAGTTATTAATTCTCATTATAGTTAATTAGAAGTGTGTGAAGATTTTAGTTGATCACGCACTAAACATATAGAATTATAGATGTATATATACGCGATCTATTGAGATGTGCCATTAAAATGGATAAAGATAGAATTAACGTGTACCAATAGGTTTAAAATCCTAATTCAATCTCACCTCTATAATTAGAATATATCACATATAATTTGTATATAGAATTATGGTAAGTAAATGATTCATTATTGTACTAGGGTTCTACATATTGTACACTATATATATTTGTATTAATGAGAAAGTCTCCCCAAGGGAGATTAATACTATTCTACATGGTATCAAGAGCCAAAACCCTACTCTAAATAAAAAATAAAAAACCGGCCACTACCAGAATTTTTTTTTCACTCTTAAATTTTTCTTCTCTTCCATTCAATCCCAATTTAATGGATGTATTGGCTACTCCCACCTCTTCTGATGCTTCCGCTTCCAATCCCGTCGCATCCAAACTCCTCCCACAACCCTCTCATCACCATCTTTCCATCCGGCTCTCGCCGTCACCCACATCAAGAACTTCATCCCGTTGATTCTTGATCAGGAAGATGGCCAATACTGGTCATGTGTGGAACTGTTCCAAATTCATGCATGTGTATATCATGTGCTTGACCATATTGACGACTCTGTACCTCGTCCTCCTGATATGGATGACACAACATGGCGTCGCCTTGATGCCGTGGTCAAACAGTGGATATATGGTACTATATCCAAGGATTTACTCCTAACCATCATGAAAATGGGTGCATCCGCCCGTGACCTATGGACACGGCTGAAAGAAATATTTCAAGACAACAAGAACACTCGTGCAGTGTACTTGGAAGAACAATTTAACACTACTCGTCTTGAATTTTTTTCTAATATGTCCGACTATTGCAAGCAATTGAAACTGGTGGCAGACCAATTGTCCAACGTTGGTACGCCCGTGTCCGAGACAAAAATGGTGTTGCAACTGATTGCAGGCCTCCCAAAAGGTGAATATGACACCCTAGCCACGATGATTCAGCAGGCTGACCCTCTTCCTAGTTTCAACAAAGCCCGCTCGCAATTATTATTGGAGGAAACCCGCTGTGCAAAGCAAGACTAGCACAACCAAAAGGCGTTAGCGGATGAACCGTCTGCAACAAATCACGCTGTCGCCGGCCAGCAGTCTCTGCCGGAGAACAGCCAGCCGCGGCAGAACCGCGATGGCAGGGGTGGCAGGGGGGCACGGCAGTGGACGAGACGGCAAGGGCCGCAGTAAAGGAAAGGGCCAGCAGCCGCAACAGCCCAATCAGTTTCCTTCATGGACCGACCCAACGCCCAGCACCCAGAACCAGCAGTGGGCCTCATTCTTATGTTACCCTTCATCCCACTATCCGTTTCAGCAGCAAGGGGTACTGGGCCCAGCTCCATGCTCTCGACCAGCCCAATATCAACAGCAACAGGCCCACATCGCACAAGCCTAGTTCCCACGGCTCTCGCAGAAATTTCATAAATCGATGCCCACCGATTTGGGCGGACATTCAAGAAGATGAATTTGCAGCAGCCCGATGAAAATTGGCACATGGACTCCGGAGCCTCATCTCACCTCACCCAGTTTGCAGGTAATATTTCCAAATTATTTCGTTTAAAGTCTCCTCAATTTATTACAGTTGGAAACGGTCACCGCATTCCAATTCAGGGCTATGGTCACACCCACACTCCGACACCTCACCCACCCTTCTCCCTAAATAACGTCCTATATGCACCAAACATCATCAAAAATTTAATCTCCTTTAGGAAATTTACTCGTCATAACTCTGTGTCTGTTGATTTTGACTCATTTGGTGTTACTGTGAAGGATCTACGTACGGGGACTCTTCTTACGAGATGCAATAGCACAGGGGACCTATATCCGTTCACACCCTCCTCAGTTGCCAGTTCTAATTCACACTCCGTCCTAGCTGCTCTGTCTCCGTCAATTTGGCACAATAGGCTTGGACACCTAGGAGCTCTTGTTTTTAATTTCCTTAGAAGCAATAATTTTATTCATTGTAATGGAAAACTTGCCCAAAACTATAAGTCTTGTCAATTAGGCAAACATGTTCGTCTTTCCTTTAATTCATCTGTTACATTACATTTGCTCCATTTGATATTGGTCATGCTGATTTGTGGACGTCCCTCATTACTAGCTCCCTGGGTCATAAATATTATCTCGTACTATTGGATGACTACTCTCACTTTATTTGGATTTACCCACTAAAATTCAAGTCCGAAGTCTTTGCCAAATTTTTAGAATTTTGCACATTTATCAAAATGCAATTTGAACGAGCCATAAAATCTTTCCAATGTGACAATGGCCGTGAATTTAACAATTCCCCGTTTCAAAAATTTTGCAAAAATAATGGCATGATCTTTCGTTTTTCGTGTCCTCACATGTCCCCTCAAAATGGTAAAGCCGAGCGTATCATCCGTACTATAAATAACATGGTCCGCACTTTCATGTTTCATGCCTCTATCCCTCCATCTTTCTAGGTATATGCAGTCAAAATGGTAGAATACATCCTTAATATTTTACCCATTAGTACCCTGCATAACATGACTCCAACCAAAATCTTACACCGTCGAATTCTCTCTTATAATCACCTTCGGATATTCGGTTGCCTATGTTATCCTAATCTCACGTCCACTGCCCCTCATAAATTAGCCCACCACACCACTCCGTGTGTCTTCTTAGGATTTCCATCGAACCATAGAGGTTATCTTTGCTATGACTTGGCCACTCGTCAAATTCACATATCTCGTCACGTCACCTTTGATGAGACCACTTTCCCATTTTCGAATATCTAAAAGTTTTGGAAATCGTATTACAATTTCTTAAACGAGTCAGATATTTCTCCCGTCATTCTTAGGGAATTGTGTCAGCCAAACACCACCACTCAGTCACATGTGCCACACACCGCCGGTCAGTCCCGGTCACCCACTGCCACATACCAGAACTACCCGTCGGCGCCACTGCCACATGTGCCGACTCCATCCAATTCCACCAGTCCACCGGTCGTCGTCTCTGCCCCTGTACCGTCGCTACAGTCTCCCCATTCCGCCGACATCGACTCATCCATCGGCAACCAGTTAACCAACCCTCTTACCGGAATCACTCCACCACTGATGTTGTACCCCACTATTCCATCTGCCATCAGTCTCTGCACACTGACAACAATCCCCATATCCTACCCAGAACCTGCCACCACCATGGACCCACCCTATTCGATGTCCAACCTATCGTCTGTCACTGGTCCCACTTTACCCAGTCCAACAGACAAATCGACCCATCCCCTTGCAAACCCAACACCCATACACCGTATGGAAACCCGTGCCCAGCACGGGATTTTCAAACCCAAAGTCCAATTTAACATGTCTGCCCACACAATTTTCCCTATTCCCAAAAGTCCAAAATTAGCCAAACTGGACCCAAATTGAAATGCGGCCATGTGTGATGAGTTTAATGCTTTAACGAAATAACATACTTGGGACTTGGTTCCTAGACCATAGGGGGAGAATGTGGTCCGGTGCATGTGGTTTTTTCGTTACAAGTACAGGAATAGTGGTGACTTAGAGAGATATAAGGTCAGACTTGTGGCTAATGACACTAATCAACATGCAGGTGTTGATTGTGGTGAGACATTCAGTCCGGTTGTCAAACCGGCCATTATCCGCACAATTCTAAGTATTGCTATGGGTAAGCATTGGCCCATTCATCAACTTGATGTGAAAAATGTGTTTCTACACGGGGATCTAAAAGAAACTATTTATATGCATCAGCCACCTGGATTTGTCCACCCCGCCGCCCCTCAGTATGTATGTCGTCTTCGTAAGTCACTATATAGGTTGAAACATGCCCCTCGAGCGTGGTATGATCGTTTTGCACAGTACATTATGCGAATTGGGTTCTTCTGCAGCAAGTGCGATAATTCTCTTTTTATTTTTCATCGAGGTAGTAGCATTGCTTATTTGTTGTTATATGTGGATGATATTGTGCTCACTGCCTCCTCTAATGTGTTAAAGAATGAGATTATTGCACTCCTTAAAACCGAATTTGCTATGACTGACTTGGGGAAGTTGAGCTATTTTTTGGGCATATCAGTGACTCGGTCTACAGATTCTATGTTCCTGTGTCAGCGCAAGTATGCATAGGAGATAGTGTACAAGGCTAAAATGGCAAACTGCAAAATCATGCCCACTCCGGTTGATTCTAAATCAAAGCTTAGTGCTAATGATGGTAACCCAGTGTCCGATCCCACTCTTTACAGAAGTCTTGCAGGTGCACTCCAGTATCTTACCTTCACCAGGCTTGACATCGCTTATGTTGTTCAGCATGTATGCTTGTTTATGCATGCCCCCAGGGAGCCTCATTACACTGCCCTTAAACGCATCATTCGATATGTTAAGGGCACCCTTGATTATGGATTACATCCATACCACTCAGCACCGATCAAATTGTTAGCCTACACGAATGTTGATTGGGCAGGCTGTCCGGACACACGACGCTCCACCTCAGGCTACTGCATGTTTTTAGGGGATAATCTCATTTCATGGTCTGCCAAGAGGCAAGCCACATTATTCCGTTCGAGTGCAGAAGCAGAGTATAGAGGAGTTGCAAATGTTGTTGCTGAGATCTGCTGGCTCCGAAACTTTCTTTTGGAGCTTCAATGTCCCTTGCGTAAGGCGTTTGTCGTCTATTGTGATAACATCTCCGCTATTTATTTATTTCATAATCCGGTTCAACATCAGCGGACCAAGCATATTGAGATGGATATACACTTTGTTCGTGAGAAGGTTGCTCTCGGTCATGTTCAGGTGTTGCATGTGCCCTCCTCATATCAATACGCGGATATCTTCACGAAGGGTCTTCCTCGACAGTTGTTCCTCGACTTTAGATCCAGTCTCAGCGTCCGGCCTCCTCCCGCTTAGACTGAGGGGGTGTATTAATGTGTACCAATAGGTTTAGAATCTCAATTCAATCCCACCTCCATAATTAGAATATATCACATATATTTTGTATATAGAATTATGGTAAGTAGAGGATTCATTATTATACTAGGGTTCTATACATTGTACACTATATATATTTATATTAATGAGAAAGGCTCCCCAAGGGAGATTAATACTATTCTACAGATAGTAACATCATGAGTAAATAGAAAGGAATACTCATCAGTGTAAATTATCTTGAATACAGATACACAACTCCAATGCACCCAAAAGGCAACCAAAAAAGAACAAAAGATGAATATATATCAGCAGGAATAATTGATGTGGTACCAAAATATAACCAGATATATATATATATATATATATATATATATATATATATATATATATATGTATGGATATGGATTATTAATAACTTTGTCCCCAGGCCAACTCAAATTAAACCGCTAGACCAGCAGTGTACTTAACTCCCGTAGATGGCAGCCATGAGTTGCCCAAAATGAATTGAGACACTGTGAAATTATTTGCCTGCGATGAATCATTGAGCAGATGATAACCGGGCCAATTGACTCTGGCGCCCAAGCCTGCACCAGGCCCGTAATTCTGATACTCCGCATAGTACAACGTGTCAAGTGAAATGTTACCGTTCCACTCTAACCAACCCTGTGGCCTAATAACGTTACTCATGTACGACTTCATGATCACAGTACGTGAATACGTCTTCCATGGCCTGCCAAGATATGTGTACGTAGAGTTGAGCGAAGCTAGTAGATCTGGTTCACCGGATATATTGGAGAATTGGATGGAGAAGCCTGTTGTCTCAGCAGCTTCCTTTCGGCCCTGGGCTGTGATGGTGTTCTTTTGTTGTGGCAGCCCCAGTCGCGCCAATATTTGGCAATTTTGGAAGACTGCTGTGCCATCTCCGAAAATGAAATCTACCGTGCCTGTAATAGTGCAGTCTCTGAAGAATTGTCGCATGGAGTGGGCATAGAGAGTGTCCTGGTAGCCCCTCACCGCGCATCTGAACAACACGGACAAGTCAGAGTCTGATCGAAATGCAACTGCTTGGTGTTTTTGGGGTCCTGCCGTGTTCTCAAATGTCATGTCCCGTGCAATGAATCCTTGACCTTTCACAGCTGTATTCAATAGCGGAGTCAAAAGTTTGAATAAGGAAATTATATTCAAGAAAATATGTTTTATTTTTTTACATAGTGTAATTATGTTTTGCCAAAAAGAATTCAATTGAACTACTTCACTAAAACGACCTACGCCTCTGGCTGCATTATACGCACATGTGATACATGAAAACCGACACAATTAGCGTACGTAACTCGGGATGAATGAAATCATTTTCGAACTTTGCGTTTGTCTCATTGCTAGCTAGTGCGTGTTGATTCCTTATATTCTTGACCAGGTAAAACATGAATGCTGCCAACGTAAATTTGCCCATTCTAGACGTAGTCACGTAGATGTAACCTTTCAAGAATGGTCCGATAGGTCTCACTATTAATAGAACCTTACAAAACTACGTAGGGTCCTAATAGTATCGCGCGATCAAATTAAATGCAAGTAATAGAGTCTAGCTAGTAACATCCATTTCTCAAATAATAGGAGTAATTTATTTTTAATTTTCCTTCTGAAAAATTCTTCTTTTTTTTTTTGTGATCCGAACATCTTGCAGTCTGACATTATGGCTGGTAGGACCAAATAATTTTCCATAAAAAGCCAACAGGTATGAATATAATGGGATTACTGAATTGTAGTACTCCTATATAATTAGTCAATATTACTTGACTGGTATATTTGCAGACATACCTTATGGGCCATCTTTAATGCAGATCATATAGTATCATTTTAATAATCTTATGCGTACAGTATATATCGGTATTAAATAAAAGTGGGGTGATGTTTGAAATATATAGTAGTACTCCGCGTGAATTAGGATAAGACAATACATGAAAATGAAAACTTACCAAAGGTTGCAGATCTGTAAGTGGTCCATCCATCAATAAAACTTCTATTCCCAGAAATAACAGTAACATCAATTCCGTCACCAATCATCATTATGTTCCATTTCTTCTTGCTAATCTCCAAATACTCGTTATATATTCCCTTCTTGATATATATTACAAATCTTTTGGTACTTAATTGTGGTGCTGCCGCTATGGCATCTTTAATACGTGTAAAATTACCAGTTCCGTCAAGAGCTACCACAGCATCCGCAACCACTCCTGTAGTCGGAGCTGCTTGCAACAACCTTCGATCTTTTCTTTTAAGCCACGAAGGAAATGAGTGGTTGTCTTCTTTGTTTGACGTTAGTTTCCGTTCCCGGGACCACTGCCACGGGTTCCCATGTCCGGGGTTGGCCTCAGGGGCGTTCTTAGGGATGGGGCGGACCATGTAAAGAATGTCACGGACTAATGAAGTGACTTGGTTGAGGCTTCCCGCAACCAAATTCTTGACAAGCCCGTTTGTGCCTTCAAATCCATCTATGCATGTGTCTTGATTAATAAGTGCTCCACTTAAATAATTCCGCAAATCTGCACTTAGATTGCCTGTGCTGTTGTTTTTCCCTGTCCAATCATACCACTAATGTCATTAAAATGTTCTTGAGAGTAATTTTTATGCTTCGAAAATAAATAATTAAGTAAAAACAAAGTACTAGACAGTTAGACAATTATTCAATTCATTTGACATTTCATTATTGTACGTCCTTATATAAAAGTTCCAAACGACTCTAAACAATTACTTAGACCTATAACTGTTGGATAAATCCAGTCCGACATTCTTTTTACAAGAGGATCATGGGATATGACATTAAAGGTAACATCTTTTCCCCTTTTTTAACTGTTTGGATTTGCTCTTTTGATTGCTAGAATTAATTAACTCGAATGGGCATTCAATGACCCGTACTTCGCCGGTGTTTCTGGTGTTAAACTCAAGTATTTAGCATTGTTCTCTTCTTTCCTGTTGTAATTAAAGAATTCTGTGGGTTCTCTTATATATGATGGTTGGATTTAATTATCATTTCTTCAATGGAACAGGAAATGCATTGGTTGGACAGAGAGGTAATTTGTGTGATTCAATTGGGCCTATTTATATATGTGTAACATGAATAGGCCTTGTAGTAACAATGAAAGTTTTCGATACTCGGAGAATAATGGATTTCATGATGTTGGTGTTGATAAGAGTTTCTTTAGCTTGTTAATCTCCAGTAGGATGAGATTAAATTCTGAATGTGATTGTTCTACCATTGCAAAGCAAAGGGCTATGTCAATAAATGTACCTATCTCTCCATTGCAAAATTCAAGAATCCAAGACAGTTAAAGTTATGAATACCACAACTTTATTCTTCAAGAGATATATTTGAGTGGGATGAAATTATTTTGTGGGTCGGAGAGGGTTATAAATTAGGGGTTGGCTATTTCTATGAAATCAGGTAATTGTAGTTGAAATTGAATTTTCCATCCAATTAAGGGTATAAGTGTACACTTATTGGACGGCAGGGGTATATTTAAATATTATCATTAATCGAGGGTAAAGTTAGCTAATAAAATAAAGTAGAGGGGTATATAAAACTGACCCCAATGGATTTGAAAACTATATAGAAATTACGGTAGATCTCCAATTACTCTTTTGAAAATAAAAGATGAAAAAGATTTGAGAAGTATATACGTACATCTTCATTTGGAAAATTGGTAAAATTTCGGAACAAGCAAGACATTTACTTCATCTATTCCCTCATTCCCTTTACTTATCAAGTATACTAATAATGAGAATCAATTATTTTCTCTAATTTTACCTTTATCATTAAGTAACAATTTCCCAAATTTATTGGAGTACTAGCTAATAGTCAAATTTGGATTTTCAAATTAAATTAATAACGATAATTTAATAAAATAAACACTTCATTGTTTAAAGGGAATGCAAATTGCAAACGAGACAAGTAAAAGGGAGCGAAAGGAGTATTATTTGGAACGCAAGAAGCGCTTTACTATGCTTTCTTGGTATAAAGAGAGTTTATATTCTGCATAAAAAAATATTTACACAATTAGGTCTTAAGATAATGAATTACAAATAAATTTCTTAGATAAATCTTAATTAATAAACCTGTAAAAATGGTAAATAATTTGTTACCATGGGTAATTAACTACATTGACCATTTTTTGTTACACTGTCAAGGTATATTAGTTAAATCCTAAGAAAAATCATAAGATATACAGGAGGATTTCCTGTAGACTGTTGGATGACCAAGCTACACAACTAACCCATAAGATAAATACTACTACCTTCGTCTCAAATTATTTATCGTAGTTACTAAAAATAGTTATCTCAAATTATTTATCATTTTAGATGTTCAAAATATAATTAATTAATTATTCTTCATTTTATCATTTGTCATTAATGAATATGACATAAATAAAATAAATATTTAATGGAGAAGGATTATAACTTAGACATAAATAAATATAAAGTATGTCAAATACCCCTTGGGGCGTGTAAATTAAAAAAATCGATAAATAATTTGAGACTAGTAATACTACTACTTGGGAAAGTAAAAACTTCTTGTTTAAGAAAAAGTAAAAGTCTAATACAGAGGTTTGGAGCTAAAAGTTTCATATTGATGGGGAGGTTCCAACTCAAAAGTCCTAAACTTTTAGTACTCGAATAAAGATATGGGGAGGTTCCAACTCAAAAGTCCTAAACTTTTAGTACTCGAATAAAGTGTAAAACAGGTCGAAAAGAAAAAGGACAAAATTTATAGTGAATTAAAGCCTTAAAGCAAGCAGATAATTAACTGTAGTAAGCTTTTCCGAAAGTGCATTAACTCAAAAACAAGTAAATTAAAGTTAGACTGTCCAGGCCACTAATGTTAGAGCAGTAGATACCTTTGGGATTCTGAGAAGCAGTGAGAGTCCAGGTAAGTTCATCTGCGGAGAGCTCCAGCAGATCAAGACAATCAGAAATAGCATTGGAAAGTCGAAAATCGCCAAAGAAGCTAGCGAATTTGGACACTATGGAAGTGACTTGCCGGACAGTGTCAATGGTGGACTTAACTGAGCCCACAAACTCCGAAGCTGGAACCTCTAAACACTCTGATTGAAAGAAATCCTCCGCCCCACAACTCACCAAAGGACAACTTATAGATAAAAGTACAAAAAGCACTACACAAAATAAATTAGGCAAACAAGAAGCCATAATGACACACACTTAATTTATGAGCATACAAGCATGCACGTAATATTGGCTAGCTAGTGCCCGGTGGAAATTTAAGGATCGATGAGAATTTTTGAGGAGGGCAAGTGTTGATAACTAATAGGAGAAGGGATCAATTAATGAAAATATAGGAGGGGAGGAAGGGGTAAAGAGAAGATGATCATTGATTGCTATGGTTAGGGGACAGGTGAGAGCATTGAAGATGAGAAGGAAGATATATATATGTAGAAGGGAACGTGCATGGGTTTAAGAATTAGGAACTTCCCTCCTCTCGTGTTGGTTTATTTATATACCTATTTAGAAGTCCGATTATAGATTCACATGAACCTAATAATTTATATTTATATTAAAATATATATATTTATATTTGATCGTCAATATAATTATTATTATAATATTAATTTAAAATTATGTAAAAATATATAAATTTTAAATTTGAATTCGTCTCGGTGAGAAGCTAGGCCTATGAGATTTTGTGGGTTAGGGGTGTCGGTGACCTTGCACCTTAGTTAAAGTGTCATTGACGACAGACCATGAGTGATCTTTTAAAGACGGTGGCCTGGTTGGACAAGTTCAGTTTGACGGTGAAACGTAACCATGGCCTTCCATTTGTACGTCTGCTTAAGTTTAGACAATTCGAGCTGCTTCTTGCTTTTTGACCAACTAGGTTTCAACCAAACCAATTTAATATCTTCTTGTTTCAATTAAATGGTATAGTTTTACTCAACACATCCTTTTAAAAAGAAGTGAAAACTTTTAAATTTGTAAGATTATAAATATTTTTCTATAATATTTGTGTGATTATAAGAATTTAAAATTAATTTTTTTATTGAATCATTTTCTGGAATTATATTAATAAAAAATAGTATTATATAAATTGAAATCGAAAAAGTAGCAGGGAGCAATTTGAGCCAAAAAGTGTATTTTTATGACAACTAATCATGTAAGTGTACTTATTTCTCCAATAAAATAAGTTGAGCCAAAATTTTACCTATAAACAACCCCAGTTTAAGAAGTAATCGTACCCAAGATCCAAAATCAAATTAAAATGAGTTAATCGATAGTAACTTTTTTAAAACGCAGAGGAACGTAACTAAGTTTTTTAGGGATTTGCCTGTGTGTATATATAGATTAAAAGTATGAACTCCTTAGTTTTGAAAGTTAAATTACTTAAATATCTTTCTAATTAACTTGAATTTTCTAATTATAAAAAAATAAAAAATAAAATATCTTAAGAGATTCCAATCAATGGCGTCTTTTCAAATTAATAAGAACGAAGTAACTGTTGGCTTTTCATGAAGTATTTATGTCCTGTGAGGCGAAACCAACAGTGGTTTCATCAAACAAGTTTTTGTTAAACAACCCATCACGGGTAGTGGCTTAAGAAAGCAGTGGTGTATATATGGTATATATATTTGTAGTATATTGTAGTGTAAAGGTTATCTTAATTAGTGTTATACACTTACCATAATTGTATATTAGAATTATGGTAGAATAAGGATTTAGAAATAGAATAGGAATAGGATTCTCCTATTATGGAAATATGTAACTTGTATATATAGCCTTTCAATTAATGAATATACAAGTTACATATTTTCATAATAGGAGAATCCTATTCCTATTCTATTTCTAAATCCTTATTCTACCATAATTCTAATTATACAATTATGATAAGTGTATAACACTAATTAAGGTAACCTTTACACTACAATATACTACAAATATATATACCATATATACACCACTGCATTCTTAAGCCATTGCCCGTGATGGGTTGTTTAACATTAAAGAAATAATCCCCTTGATTATTTTCATTAATTGAAAGGCTATATATACAAGTTACATATTTCCATAATAGGAGAATCATATTCCTATTCTATTTCTAAATCCTTATTCTACCATAATTCTAATTATACAATTATGGTAAGTGTATAACACTAATTAAGGTAACCTTTACACTACAATTTACTATAAATATATATACCATATATACACCACTGCTTTCTTAAGCCACTGCCCGTGATGGGCTGTTTAACACACCCCCGCAGTCATAGCGGGTGGTCTTCGAACGCTGAGACTGTCCCTAAAATCTTCAAAAAGTACCGCGGGTAGACCCTTTGTAAAAATGTCTGCAATTTGATAACGAGACGGGACATGTCATACGCGAACTTGACCTTTAGCAACCTTTTCACGGACAAAGTGAATGTCCATTTCGATATGCTTGGTGCGTTGGTATTGTACCGGGTTACCTGACAGGTAGATGGCACTAATGTTATCGCAATATACCAAGGTTGCCTTCTGAATGGGACAATGAAGCTCCAAAAGCAAATTACGTAGCCAACATGATTCGGAGACCACATTCGCTATCCCTCGATATTCTGCCTTTGCACTTGAGCATGATAGAGTTGCCTGACGCTTTGCCGACCAGGAGACCAAGTTGTTGCCAAGGAACATACAGTAGCCAGAAGTCGACCGTCTGGTGTCGGGACAACCACCCCAATAAGCATCCGTGTAGGAGACAAGTGTGGATGTAGATGAAGGATACAAGTGCAAACCATAATCCAGTGTCCCCTGAATATATCGAATGATGCGTTTGATTGCATTCATGTGCTCAACTCTGAGATCATGCATGAACAAACACACCTGCTGAACCGCATACATAATATCCGGTCTGGTAAAGGTAAGATACTGTAGAGCCCCTGCAAGACTGCGATAGCGGGTCGGGTCCTCGTATGGTGCACCTGCTGCGACACTCAGCTTGGGGTTTGCATCAACTGGCGTGGAAGTGGACTTACAGGATGACATCTCAGCCCTCTCTATGATCTCAGCAGCATACTTTCGTTGAGACAAAAACAAGCCACCTGAATGACGCTTGACGGCAATCCCCAAAAAATAACTCAAAGGCCCTAAGTCTTTCATAGCAAACTCGTAATCGAGCATGGTCATGATAGACTGGCGCAAGGCATCTGAAGAGGCAGTCAAGATGATATCATCCACGTACAACAAAATATAGGCCAATGACGAACCGCGGCAGTAGATGAACAAGGAATTATCTGACTTGCTGTGTGTGAAACCAATAGTCGAAACAAAATCAGCAAATCGTGTATACCAGGCCCGTGGAGACTGCTTAAGCCCATATAGTGATTTCTTCAACAAACAGACATGATGAGGGCGGTTGGGATCCCTGAAACCCAATGGTTGATGCATATAGACTGTTTCTTTGAGATCACCATGTAGAAAAGCATTCTTGACATCCAACTGATGGATTGGCCAAGTCTTTGAAAGAGCCAAGCTAAGCACAGTGCGAATGGTAGCCGGATTGACCACCGGACTAAACGTCTCACCACAATCAATACCAACCTGCTGAGTCTTACCATCACCAACAAGTCGCGCCTTATGTCGAGCAAATGACCCATCTGAATTCTCCTTATGAGCAAAAATCCACATAGACCTGATAATATTAAGACCATATGGACGGGGCACCAACTCCCACGTCTTATTATCAATAAGAGCATTATATTCATCAGTCATAGCAATTTTCCAATTAGGGCCATTTAATGCGGACACAGGATTGCGGGGCAAGGGGGATTTAGAGACATCAAAATGTAAATTAAAATGTCTTTTAGGTGTAAAAATACCCCGCTGACTACGAGTGACCGGTCTATGACTCGAGGAAGAATTGAGGGAATTTTGGGAATTTTCTGGGTTCGGGACGGACTGGCCAGCAGGCAGTGGGCCTGCTGGCCCAAATCGGTAGATGTTGGGCTCGGTTTCTGAACCAGTTCCAGAATTGGGCTGGACATGCCCAATTGATGGAACTGTTCCAGTGGCAGAAACTGATGGATATGGCGGTACTGTGGGGCCAGCGGGCAGTGGGCCCGCTGGAGGATTTTGGGTACGGGAGATGTCCGAAAAATTTCGAATAATATACTGGGATATTTGGTCATCCAAAAAATTATACGACTTAGGTTCGGGAGTATGAACTTTCGTAAATGGGAATTGAGTTTCATCAAAAATGACATGGCGATTGATTATGATTTTCTTGGAGGATAAATCAAAACACTTATAACCACGATGATTCGACGGATAACCCAAAAACACACACGGGGTAGACCGAGCCTGAAGTTTGTTAATTGTGGTGGATGGGAATAACGGATAACACAAGCACCCAAAAATCCGAAGGTGAGAATAAGACGGGTTCTTATTAAACAGGATTTTTAGGGGGGACGAATATGTCAGACCTTTAGAAGAAATTATGTTAAGAAGATATGTAGCCATTTGTAGAGCATGATGCCAAAAATATGGAGGTATGGAGGCATGTATTAGGAGAGTTCGGACAATGTTATTTATGGAACGAATTTTGCGTTCGGCTTTCCCATTTTGTGAAGATGTATGAGGACATGCAAAACGAAAATTTATCCCATTAGTAGCACAAAATTCCCGAAACTCCCTATTGTCATACTCTTTCCATTATCACATTGAATATTTTTTATTTCTCTTTCGAATTGAGTACGAATGAACGCTCTAAATTTGATGAAGACGGAAAACACTTGTGATTTATTCGCAATTGGAAACGTCCACAAAAATCTAGAATAATCATCTAAAAAGAGAACATAATATCGACGACCCATTGAACTAAGAACATGAGATTTTCATAAGTCGCTATGAATAATGTCAAATGGCATAGAAGTATGAGAATTGGAGTCTACAAATGACAACTTAACAATTTTCCTAATGAACAAGACTGACAAATTGGAGTACGACTCGTACCCTTATAAGAAATATAGCTATTTTTATCTAAAGCTGATAAAATAGAAGATCCTGGATGACCCAGACGAGCATGCCACATGAAAGGAGAGATGGTCGCAAAAGTCAAGGCAATTTGGACTCGATGGATCAAACCGGGCATGATAGGATACAGATCCCCCTACTATCACACCTCATGAGATGACTCCGCCTTGAAATCCTTCACAGAGAAACCGAAAGGATCAAATTCAATAAATAGAATTGTCATTTGTGAACTTTCGGACGTACACTAAATTTTTAATCAATTTAGGAGCATGTAAAGTATTTTTCAAGAGGAGGTGGATTGGGGAGACAACGTCGACCATACCCTAGAATTGGAATAGAACCGCCATTACCAACAATTATTCCCAGGGGTGCTCAAATTGGAATAAGATGAGAGAGTACCGATTCGGAAGTCATGTCGATGGTGGCCCCGGTGTCCATGTACCAATTTGGGTCCGGTTGAGTCAATCCCAACGTGTGCATCGCAGCCTCGATATCGGTCTGAGTGGGGCCTGCTGCATGATGGGCTTGCGGAGGTCTGGGCCCGCGACTCTGGCCGTCTTTGAACCGGGTCAGAATCGCTGGTTGCCGTTCTTTGGGCCATCGCCGATGGGCCGCCAATGCCGGGTATTGGGCCTGGGTGTTGGTCGGCCACCGGCGGAAAGCTTCGCCGAGGGTGCGAGTGCCATCGCCATTGGCCCCACTCATCGGGCCCACGGTGGTGGTGGGCCATCAGACTGGATGGGACCCCCCGCCTGCTTGTTGATCACCGGAACCTCCACCAGACCCGCCTCGTTTGCCCCCGCGGTTTTTGTTATTTTTGCGATTATTCTTGCCGCCACCATTATTATGGTTTTGGCCCGACTATTAACAAAACCCGGCGACTAGGAGAGGATGCCACCATGACAATCGGGCTTGCTCCAGAGTCGCTTTAGCCAAACCGGCTTCTTCCAACGTCAGCATGGAGCGGGCTTGATGAAAGTCGGGAAGAGGATTGCTTTGGCGAAGGAGATTTCCAACACCATTATAGGCCTCCGAAAGACCGGCAACCAACTGTAGAACTAGACGATTATTTGTTACTGGTGCGCCAACATTACGGAGTTGATCCGCCAACTCCTTTAGTTTCTTGCAATGTGCAGAAACGTTCGGAAATACGTCCATTCGAACGAGAGAGAATTCCTGCTCGAGTGTGACGACACGGGAATGTTGGTTGTCTTGGAATATGTCACGCAATCTATTCCATGCAGCCATGGCCGTGGTATCTGGCTCCATAATCGTCTGTAGAAGGTCCACTGAAATAGTGGCGTATATCCACCGAAGAACGGTAGCATCAAGTGTAATCCATAACTCAGGATCCTCCGCAGGAAGGGGTCTAGCGGGAGGAAGGATGTGATGAAGAACTTGATAAGATATAGCGTGAATTTTAAACAACTCCGCCCACGTTGCATATTGAACATTTTCCATCTCAAGGACAATAGGGACACTTAGCTTGATATTGGAAACCGTGAGGGCAGGGTGAACATTGTTCTTAGACATATTGAAAGAACAAAGAAGGAGGTTAAATTTAAGAGAGGTTTTTGAGAGCGGAAGACAAAATTTTGGAGAGAAAAACCCGAGGGGGGGGGGGTGTTCTCGGCCACAAGGCAAAAGTTGAGAGAAAAACTTTTGTGTAGACCTAGTCTCTTGATACCATTAAAGAAATAATCTCCTTGATTATTTTCATTAATTGAAAGGCTATATATACAAGTTACATATTTCCATAATAGGAGAATCCTATTCCTATTCTATTTCTAAATCCTTATTCTACCATAATTCTAATTATACAATTATGATAAGTGTATAACACTAATTAAGATAACCTTTACACTACAATATACTACAAATATATATACCATATATACACCACTGCTTTCTTAAGCCACTGCCCGTGATGGGCTGTTTAACAGTTTTAAAACCATTTTCAATCATATTTTGATGTGTTCTGAATAAACTTTGTTATATCCACACGAAATTAATTGAAAGTGCACGGTCAAATTTTTCAAGCATAGTATGATGCCCCGGATAAAATAAACTATATCTATATAACGTGAGAACTCAAAACTAAAAGTTAAAAGATCTAATACCCTTAAATCTATCTTATTAAAAATATTATTTAAATATTAAGTAACAAGAAATAAATCTAATATGATTTGTTGCGTCTTTTGTTAAAAAGTTTTATCTTCTAAATGTTAGTAACTGATTTTTTAAAGTGTTTTACACTACATTATTTTCTTACCCGCTTCAATTATTATATTGATATTGGTCGCTAATCGCTATAACAAATAAAATAACACACTTAAATATTTCCGACCTTGATCATAAGATAATCCTAAAATGCTAAAAGTGATCATATTGGATTTCTTCAATCATCTATTGCGTAATCTTGATGTGAAGGAAAAAGTAAAAATATCAACAGAATATTCTTAATTTTTCATATTAATCATGGCAGTGTAGTTGGAGTACTCTCTGGTTAGTAAAAAATCAGTAACTTAAAGACATGGCAACTTTTTAAGTGATGGTCAATTTTATGTTGTACTTTTAAGAGGATATTAGTGTCGGTAAAAAGAAATTTTGGACACAAGTAATATCAGAAATGGATGAAAAGAACATACTCCATAATATCATCTATAGTATTAGATGATATACACTTTATTATTATTTTTATTTTTTTTACTTTATTACATGTTTTTTCTCATAAAATCAATATAAGTTTGAAAATTATATGTAAGTAATTAAACTTTCATTTTTATAGATTTAAATAATATCCAATCTTATAGACATTGACAAATAAGTTACTCATGAGTCATAACAATCACATTGATCATTCACACAAAAAAAAAATTATTCTTTCATATATAATTATTTATTTATGAATTTATTTTTTAATACTAAAATTATTTATAAGAATATCTATTACATGATTTGATATACGCATGCAACACACGTACGGAGAAACTAGTATATATATCTATTTTCCTCTTAAAAATAACTTATTTTCTGCCATCTTCGTGTTATCGTTTCTTCTTCTGAGTGTCTTATCCACGATCAGCACACGGGAAGGATCATTATATATTATATATATATTATAATTTTAGAAAATTGTGATTTTTTGTTACAAGGTGACCTTTCAAAAGGCTCCAGGTTTCAAATACATATCAAGTCGGTTCTGGTGATATTCGATTTACAAAGCACGAGACGACAAATGATCTTTAAATTGATCTAATAAATAGAAAGACAGTATAAGTCAGCGAATTTGATTCTCCTAAAAACAGTTTTGAGTTTATCTGTGTCCAGCAACCACTTTTCTTTTTAATGTAAATGTTCTCATCTATTTTCTATTTCTCTTCATAACGAGTGATATTTGAGCCAAATTAGTCATAGCATAATTTTATAAATTAATTATAAATTTATAAAAAAGTTATTACAAAAAAGATATGAAAAATCACAAAGAAAGTTAGTTTTATAATGTATATGTTTTAAAAATATTATTACAGAAGGAAACCCATTTTAATCTGGGTCTAGGTCTTGAGTACATTAACTTTTTAAAATGAGTTAAATGGATGTTAGTAAGTAGAGTTTTGGTTTGGGTTACTTTATAGAAGATATGGGCATACTTGGATGACTTTATTATCATAATATATATATATATATATAATTGCTTTCTTGAGTAATTTTTATAACTTGGATAATCTGTTAGAAATTCTCTATTTAGTAGACTCACATATTTAATATAATTGTACAGAGATATGCTATCAATTAAAGTTGTTCATTTTTTTTATCTAATAAAGTGTTATTTTTATAGACTATATATAAATCTTATGTTATAATGTATATATTTTATATGCGTAGAAACCTAGTTAACTCTTCAGTTATATTAATGAGATCATAACTGAAGAGTTACACCTCTTCTGAAAGGTTATCTTTCAAAAGTTATCTCTTCTGAAGAGGTGCCTCACTGTTATATATTTAGTTATGGTCCCTAAGTCTGTAACCAAATTTTTTCCTCTTTGTCCCATTAAGAGAAGTGTACATAAAGAAAACAATAAGACTTAGAAGATCTTGCATACCTTCCGTCGATATTAGAATGAATCAAGGTAAGCGCCCTTTACAATTATTGTAGTATTCATCATTGTCTAATGATTTACTTGCGATCTTGTATGGATTGTTTAAAGTTATCTTATTTAGATTTTATTTTAATTGATTTTTACTTTTCCCAAACAAGAATACTCCTATAAATCTTCCATATTTAGCTAACCTCTTTTTTGGAGGAAGAGTTTTGAACTTTTATAAATTGATGATCCTTCATTTCCACAATAACACAATATAGTATCCACAATGTAGTCATCAAAAGAGTATCCGTGTTTCGGATGAGATGGTTCTCTCGATAGTTTTAAACATTATTTATGTATTTTTTTCATATATGTAGGTTAATTGATCAAACCATATTAAAGATTATGCATCTTTTAGTATATTTTTATTTTATTTCTAATTTATTGTTGTTAAAGGTTTGCAATTGTTAGCTTAGCATGACGCTCTGTTATTATCATAACAAGTGGTATCAGAGTCAATAGTCCAAGGAGGTTAAATACAGATACAAGACGGATCAGTTCAAGTTGCAATCAATTTAACGATAATGAAGGGTTTTGTCAACAAAAAAAAACGGTTTGAGCTACACATGTGGAGAAAAGTTTCAGCCATACTTACAATATTCCTGCTACATCTTTAAAAATGAAATAAAATCATTTTAAATCATTTTTAATTGATAATATTTTTAGTCTTACTTTTAAGCATGACAAGCAATAGTGATGAAAAATATGTGAATAATGAAGATCAAGTTTATGGTTGACATAAAATCTAGGCCAATAAGAGATTTTTTAGAGTCTGCCATGAATTTTCTACCTTATTTGGATACTATTATAATTGATTTTTACTTTTCTCAAAAGAAAAATATAAATCTTTCATATTTAGATAACCTCTTTTTTGGAGGAAATTTTGTTGGATTTATATAAATTGAGGATCCTTCCTTCCCACAATAATGTAATAACATCCACAATGTAATTGTCAAAAGAGCCTTATTTAGAAAGAGATTATTCTCTCAATAGTTTTATACATTCTTTATATATCAGTTTTGAATATGTAGGTCAATTGATCAAATCATATTAAAGACTATGTATCTTTTAGTATATTTTTTTATTTCTAATTTATCATCGTTAAAAATTTATAATTATTAGCTATCGCATGACGTTTTGTTATTTCGTTCCCAATAATAAGCTGGTCAAATTAACGTATAAGTACTTTAAAATTTATTTATATATTTGGTAAATAAGCAAAATGATTATAAGTCAAAATCAATAAAAAAAATTATAACTTGGTGACCTTACAGCCTAACCCTTTTTCTTTTGACAAATAATTTTACATTTCATCCCTAATATCTTTTGTAATTATCAAAACATTCTTCACAAAATAGGATTCCTAACTTCATTTCCATCGTTGGTTTTTTTTTGTTTTCACCAGATATTCGGCATTCACATTGGAACTCGATTAAATCCGGATGCGCGCCGCGTACATTCCTTTCTACGAAGTGCTCCCTACTATATAAGAATTTTTTCATACATAAGGCTTGAACGCGAGATATCTTATTAAGAAAAGAGTAGCCTCAAAAAAAAAAAAAAAAAAAAAAAAAGAGGAAAAAATCATTTGTTATTCACTTTATACATATATTTAAATTGATTATTTTTATACATAACATAAAACATATATTAGTCATTTTAATAGAACAGTTCCTTATCAATATATTTTATAAAATGCATTAACTGCTTATCATCAGTCACTTCAACCCAAATATGTAGATGTTTATTTAGAAATCAATTTCAATATTCAATTAGCTAATACAAGTGGACTCTTAGTTCGATTCGCATAAGTTAAGAATATTAGCGAATATTCTCCATATATTCGCCATATATCGTGTAATTATGAATACTATATATTTATGGTATATTAGGATCCTTACTGTATTAGGATTCCTCTCATGTAAAGAATGGATCTTGGGTCTACTCAACCCCAAAAGTTAGCTTGTAGGGTGAGGATTGTCCAAGTCCATATAAGGAGTCCACGTTCCCATTTCATATCCGATGTGAGACTCTTAACACTCCCCCGCACGCCCAAACCTTGTTAATTGGAGCGTGGATAATATAATTTGGGGGCTCAACATCGGTGAACAAAGAATTGGAATGGGTCTGGCTCTAATACCATGTAAAGAATGGATCTTGGGCCTAACTCAACCCCAAAAGCTAGCTTGTAAGGTGAGGATTGCCCAAGTACATATTCTCATTCCATTTTCGATGTGGGACTCTTAAATATCCCTTCCTCCGTCCTTCTGGGTCTATGCAGACAAAATGGTAGAATACGTTCTAAATATTTTACCTACCAGCACCCTTCACAACATGACTCCAACATAAATTCTATACCGAAGGATCCCCTCTTATGACTACCTAAGGATATTCGGTTGTCTGTGTTATCTCAATCTTGCATCTACTGTCCCTCACAAATTAGCACCTCGAACTACTATGTGTGTCTTTGTAGATTTTCCGTCTAATCATAGGGGTTATCTTTGCTATGACTTGTCCACTAGTCAAATTCACGTCTCTCGTCACGTCACGTTTGACGAGACCAATTCCCAGACAGTTATTCCTCGACTTCAGATTCAGTTTTAGCGTCCGTCCTCCTCCCGCTCCGACTGAGGGGTTGTATTAGCGAATATTCTCCATGTATTGTGTAATTATAAATACTGTATATTTATGGTATATTATGATCCTTACTGTATTAGGATTTCTCATTTGTACACACTATATATATTTTGTAATAATGAGAAGACTCCCAAGGAAGATTATTACAATCTTACAAAGACTTTTAATTGCATGTCTAATTCTTTTTTAAATTTTTCAGTATATGATGCATCAACACTACATAAGACAAATAGGAAATGCTTTAACAGAAATCACACACAAGTAGATTAAAAACCTCCGATAAAATGTCCGTTGTAATCCAGCAGACAAAGTACATTACATAGTCCTGGAATTGGCGACCTACTCATTCAGTCGCTTTGGCACTAAATATTTCTAAGATGGGGACTATTGGGTAAATTCAATATAATACGATTTGACCTATGGACGAATATGCAAGCATACGTTTCATACTTGTTTGAGTAACCGCAATGACATTTCCCAATATGGTACTAAGAATAGCTAGAATTTTTAGAAGAAGATGGGATAGTATTGCATCACGATGCCTAAGGACACGATCTAATAGATTGTTGTACCAAATAGTTGGATCATAATCTCTTGCTATAAAAATGGCTGAATGCGGCAACACCAACTATAAAAAATCCACTGATCCACATATAATGTGTGAACTATAACAGTTGTGTACCATAGTCAATAGCTAGATACGACTTTAGTTACATGTCTAATTTATTTTAAAAAAACTTTTTAGTATTTGATGCATCAACACTATATAAGACAAATAGAAAAATATTTATACTAAAAATATTTCCATTCACAAATCTCAAATTCAAAACCTTTGATTAAAAGAAAAAAATATCATTCATCCAAACATTTTTTTGACGGTACACATCTAATTAGGGGTGTCAAAACTATTTTGAAAACTGATCGAACCGAACCTAACCAAACCGATTTTTAGGTTTTTTTTAATAAAACTATAAGTTTTAATATGAACTTAGAACCGTACCGAATAATTGAGTTGATTTTTTATTTTATAAAGAAATACCGAAGAAAACCCGAACCGAATAAATTTTTATATATATATATATTAAGTTTAATAAAAATATTTACTTTGTGCCTTGGGCTTTTGGATGATTACAAGTGATACAAAACCTACCCTACCACTAAATAAAGTAATTACACGATATGTTTACTTCTTAGAGTATGAGAATTTGCATTGCTTCTCAACTATGCTTGTTGTTCTCAACATTCTTTGTTCAACGAATGGTCAATTGTACAAAAGGTAACAATTTACTCTCTGTCCTTAAATTTCCATCTCCGTCAAATTTTGTAATATTTTGTCAATTTTAATTTCTATTTTCTCTAAATTAAAGTTTCAATAATGGCAGTCACCTTTATTCAACTGTTCATTTTTTTTAGATTAAACATGGTTGAGTTCAAAAGTTTGTTCAACTTTATGTGAAGCGTTTGAGACTTGAGGCCAGAAGTTAAATTACTCTTTCTATTATATATATGAATGAATATGATTCAGCGAAATTTTGTTACTATTATTTTATATAAGGTGAAGTTTTAAAAAATACTGATAATAGAATCGAATCGTATTGATATCGAAGAGAAATTAAGATGATGAGAACGATTTCAAAAAGTTTAGTTTTAATTATATTAATAAATAAACCAAAAAATTAATATGATACAAATTTTTAAAAATAACCGACGGTAACATTGACCCAACCTACATCTAATATATTCCGCGTTCATATATTTAGACAATTCCGGTCCTCCAACTTTGGTCTAGAATTGAAAAAACGCGGGGATCTTCGTAATGCGTGCCAGGCTGCCCTATTAATTGTGTCCTTTAAATATATACTTCGGCCCCCATCTTATCTTCCTCTTTTAGCTTTGCTTCCTGTCTAAGCTCTTTCTTCATCTTCTTTTTATCCCTAAAAAGTTGTCTAAAGGAAGGAAATGATGTGTATTGTCTAAAGCCCATGCATGTTCTTGATTTTATATCTGAGGTTGGATCCCATAATGCGAATAACCAATACTACAACTTTTGGAGGACTAGTTAATTTGTATATATCCTTCAATTCACTGTACTTATTTATCAAATTATTCACATACCACTTTATTTATACTTTTACACCCGGCGTTAGAATTGTTGATATTAAATATTATTTATACCTATTGCTCTTGATATTTTATTCAATATTATTCTTTCAAAAATATGGTAATTATACAACAAATAGAGTCACATCTTAGGCTACTAATAACATATGATTAGGATAATATCATGTCATCTAATCTATCTACTTTAATGCTAATTTACCTATCATTTACATATGATTCTAAAATTAATTATAATAATTACTAATTACAATATTAATTACTAACTATTCTATCACTCCTCCGCAGTCAAAGCGGGAGGCAGGCGTATGATGGGACTGTCCCAATAATCTTCAAATAATACCAGCGGAAGACCTTTAGTAAAAATATATGCAATCTGATAGCGCGACGAGACGTGTAAGACACACATTTGTCCGCGTGAGACCTTTTCACGAACAAAGTGGATATCAAGCTCAATATATTTAGTGCGTTGGTGATTGACCGGATTCCCAGAGAATAGATAACACTAACATTATCACAGTACACCAATGTGGCCTTCGGAATCAGGCAGTGGAGTTCTAGAAGAAGATTCTGAAGCCAACAAGATTCAGACATAACATTGACAACACCTTGATATTATGCTTTGGCACTGGATCTAGACAACGTTGCTTGCCATTTTGAGGACCAAGATATCAAGTTATCACTAAGAAATATATCATAACCAGAAGTGGAGCGTCTGGTGTCCGGACATCATCCACAGTCGGCATCCGTATAGGAGACAAGTGTGGATGTCGACGATGGATATAAATGTAAGCCATACTCAAGAGTACCCTGAATATAACGCACAATGCGTTTGAGAGATGCATATGGTCATCCATCGGATTATGCATGAATAGGCACACCTGTTGTACAGCATAAGAAACATTTATCCTGGTGAATATATGATACTGCAGGCCCCCTGCCAGGCTGCGATAAAGTGTCAGATCGGCAAATGGCTTGCCGGAGGATGCACTCAATATGGGTTTAGTATCCACCGGAGTAGCCAATTGTTTATATGAGGACAATGCATCACGTTCAACAATCTCAATTGTGTACTTCTTTTGGGATAAAAATAAACCACCTGCATAACATATCACAGCTATTCCTCAAAAGTAGTGTAGTGATCCTAGATCATTCATAGCAAATTCAGAGTCAAGTTGTGACATGATGGACTTACGAAGAGCATCTGATGATGCAGTTAATATAATAACATCCGGATATAAGAAAAGATAAGCAATATTATTACCCTGACGGTAGATATACAGAGAGTGATCAGAACGACTGTTGGAAAAGCCAATATATGAAACAAAATCTGTAAACCGCTTGTACCAGGCCCGGGGGCTTGTTTTAGCCCATATAATGATTTCTTTAGCATGCACGCATGATTGGGATATTTGGAGTCCCTGTATCCAAAGGCTGGTACATGTACACTATTTCATTTAGTTCGCCATGGAGGAAGTCATTTTTGACATCTAACTGATGAAGTGGACATGCCTGTGAGAGAGACAAACTAAGAACTATTCTGATAGTTGTTGGTTTAACCACCGGACAGAACGTCTCACCGCAATCTACACCAACCTATTGTGTCTTTCCATCACCTACAAGACGGTTTTTATGTTGCTAAAAAGTACCATCAGATTTTTCTTTGTGACTGAAAATTCACATAGACCGAATTATATTAGCATTAGGAGGACCAGGTAACAATTTCCACATCCTATTTTTAATAAGAACATTAAATTCATCATCCATAGTCATTTTCCAATTCGGGTCATGAAGAATAGACACAGCATTACGAGGTAGTGATGATTTTGAGACTCGGGTGTGTAGGCTATAATTGGTGTTGGGTTTGACAATACTGTGTTGACTACGGGTGATGGGACGGGTGAAGCTGCACTGCTTGGCAGTGAACTGGGTCGTGGCCCAAGCCACTTCCAAGAGGTTGGACTAGGGGCAACGATACAGTGAGGAGATGTGGGCTTTGAACAGGAGGCCCAGTCTGTTGGGTAGTGTTGTGCTACGGCATTTTGGGGCCCAAGTTTCCCAAATTATTTAGGCTTAGCCGAAATAGTGGGTTCGGTTGGGGACGAGAAAAGTTGGGAAAAATACTGGGGCACACCATCGTTAAGGAAATCATAGGTAGGGGGTCCGGACTTGTGCATTTTGATAAATGGAAAATTTGGTCCATCAAAAATTACATGACGACTCACAATTATTTTATTGGAGGAGAGGCCGTAACATTTATAACCTCGATGATTAGATGGATATCACAAGACAACGCAAGGAGTAAACCGGGGTTGAAGTTTGGTGATTGTGGTGGATGGAAAAAGAGGATAGCATAAGCACCCAAATATCCGTAAATGAGAATAAGATGGTCCCGTAAGTAGAGGATTTTTAGAGGAGCTTGATAGGAAAAGTTTTTGTGGGAAAGTATGTTCAATAAATATGTTGTCATTTGTAGTGCATGATGCCAAAATGAGGTGGGTAATGATGCATGGGCAAGGGATGTTCGAAAAATGTTATTGATGGTTCGTATTTTTCGTTCTGCCTTCTCATTTTGTGAGGATGTGTGGGGACATGAAAGGCAAAAGTTTAAACCATTAGAGTTGCAAAAATCCCAAAAATGCCTATTATCAAACTCCCTATCATTATCACATTGAATATTTTTTATATCCCGTTCAAATTGGTTTCGGATGAATGCTCTAAAATTGAGAAATGTGGAAAAAACTTGTGATTTTTTAGATAAGGGAAACGTCCACAAAAAATTAAAGTAATCATCTAACAAGAGCAAATAATATATATGGCCTGAAGAGCTCAAAACGGGTATGTCCAAATATCACAATGGATAATATCAAAAGGCATACATGTGCATGAATTATATGAAACAAATGGAAATTGAATATGTTTACCAAGTGGACATGAATGACACTTATTCGAAGTACGTGTTTGAGTACATGAAATACAATTATTTTATTTGAGGGAGTCTAAAATAGGTACTTCCGGATGACCCAAACGTTCATGCCATAACGAAGGTGCGAAAGCTATAAAAGTGGATGGTAACTTGGATCGTTGAATGGGTGAGGTAATTGGATAGAGTTCCCCTTGACTATCACATCTCATTAGAAGTGTCCCCGTCTGAAAATCATTCACAGAAAATCCAAAAGGGTCAAAAGCAACAGACACCCAATTATCAGTAGTAAACTTTCTAACAGATACCAAGTTTTTAATTAATTGTGGAGCATGAAGAACATTCATTAAGGTTAGTGGTGGGTTTGGTGGAGATAATTTATTAGAACCATAACCTCGAATTGGAATGGAATGACCATTTTCGATAATTATACCATTATTTTTGCTCAAATTAAAATAGGACGAGAGATTACCTTGGGAGGATGTCATATGAGACGTCGCTCCGGAGTCCATATACCAATTCACGTCGGGTGGATTAAGTCCAATAGTGTGCATGGCGGACTCAATATCGGTTGGGCTAGCCACTGCCGAGTGGGCCTTCCGCCACTAGGTCGGTAGTGGCCCAAAACTGCTTGGCCCAAAGCTGCCTGTTCCGCTATTGTTTCTCGGTCCAAAAGAATTTGGCCCAAACCTATTGTGTGGACTGCCAGAGCCTTGTCCAGAAGGCCTTGGACCGAGCCTGGCCCAGTTACCCGTCGGGAATGGGCAAGGTGGCACAGCCCAAGGCCACTACCAGGCCCACTGGGCTGGTCCGCCGCGGGGATGTCACTGTTGTTTGCCGATACCGTTGTTCCTGCTGTTGTGTCCTCCGCCACTGGAATTCCGGTGGCCTCCACTTTTGTTATTTCTTCGATTTTCACCCCGATTTTTACCATAATTTTATCCTTTTTGTCCCCGATTTTATTGTATAGGTTCAAAATTGGTAGTAGTTTCATTGGTTGAGGTGGAAATCATGATGGAATTTGAGATGGGTGCGGCCTTTTTGGCGAAACCCCCCTCTTCAAGAATAAGCATTGAACGAGCTTGATAAAAAAATGGTAGAGGATTGCTTTGTCGGATGAGCATTCCCACGCCACTATACGCGTCGGTAAGGCCGACAACCAATTGTAAAACCAATCGATTGTTGGTAACCGACGAACCAACATTCTTGAGTTGATCCGATAAAACTTTAAGGCGTTGACAATACGCTGACGCATTCGGAAAATCCGCCATGTCGGTGGTAGAGAATTCTTGCTTCAACGTGATGGCTCGGGAACTTTTGTTGTCTTGAAAAATATCCCGCAAGCGATTTCAGGCCTCCATCGCCGTAGAATCGGGTTCCATTATTGCGTGCAACAAATCACTAGAGATAGTTGCATAAATCCACGAGAGAACTGTCGCATTAAGAGTTACCCAAAGTTCTTTTTCATCATCGGTGTTTAACACCTTTTCTTTGCCTTTTTTCGATGAGATTATGTGATGAATAACCCGGTGGGAACGACAACAAATTTTATATAGCTCTGCCCAAGTTGCATAATGAACATTTTCCATCTCAAAAGTGACGGAAATATGTATTTTGATGTTAGAGACGCGGGATGAAATGTGGATTTAGAGTCAGACATTGTTGACTGGAAAATGAAAAGAATAATGGAAAAAAGGAAAAAATAAAGAGGGGTGGTGGTCGGCCGGTTGTGATGGAGTAAGGGTGGCCGAATTTTGGAGAAAAATTGTTTAGGGTAGGATCTTTTTCCTAATCTTCTGATACCGTGTACGAATATTTTTCTCAATATTATTCTTCCAAAAATGTGGTAATTATACAACAAGTAGAGCCACATCTTAGGCTATAATTAGGATACTAATACGATATGAGTAGACTAATATCATGTCATCTAATCTATCTACTTTAATGCTAATTTACCTACCATTTACATATAATTCTAAAATCAATTATAATACTTACTCATTACAATATTAATTACTAATTATTCTATCAGTCTGGTTCATAAACAAGATATGCAGATATTAATATAAGAATTGGTAATGAATGAATTGTAACATTTAGATATCGGGCATTTGATTCTTTGTATATTGTATAAAATTTAAAACATAATTTTATTTTTTAGACTTAATAAAATTGAAAGGGTATTGATGATGAGTTTGAAGAAAAGCTAAAGGATAATTTTTTCTTTGACACTTAATCCATGTAATGTTATTCTATGCTTGTGTACAAAATAATATACTAATTAATGTATTAAACTATACCAGGATTAGGAACGCGGGATTCAAAATACAAATCAAACACCAATTAAAACATTACCAAATTTTATATCATAAGTATCTCATATACCAAATTTTATATTATAAGTATCTCATATAATACATCAAATTGGCCAAACAATTCCTTAATGTTTATGTAGCATTTCAAATAAACTCCTGTCACTGTTTTGTAATTAAAAAGAAGTGGAAACTTTAAAGTTTGTCTAGAAGTTTTGAGTATGAAATGATTGCATGGGATTGCAACGTTATGTTACTGTCTTTGAAGAATGACGAGTAATTTAAGCGCCGCCCTATTCTATTACCAGACATAATTGGGAGAAGTTTATCCAAAACTAGAGCTAGAAACGCTTTATTTCGTTTCGTTCTCGTTCTTCATTTCCTTCTTCTTGAATCCAAGGGGGACTTCTCATATTTAGAATCTTTGTGCGGTCTTTTGAAGGCTAGTATTTAATTTATTATCCTGTTAAGAAAAATTATTGTGCAAATATACCTTTCATTAGTAATTTCTCCTTCTCCTTCTCCTTCTCCTTCTCCTCCCCCTTCTCCATTTTCTTCATATGTGCGATAAGAAATTGAAGATCTATTATTTATCAGTGGTTGTTTTGTATAGATTGTGGTTACAAAACTTGAATAACATCATTGTTAAGTTTTATTTGCTTGTTAATTTGTAGAAGAAACAAGTGGGATCTATTACTTTCAAAGGTAATCTAATATTGAAAATTGATGGGACTGGTTACAAAGGTGGATACTAAATTTTAAGTTATCTGGAACTGATTTGGAACAATTAATTAATAGGATATTTTTTAATATTCTTTTTTATTAAATTAATTAATTGTATATCTCATATTTTAAGTAAAATTATAATTCTTTTGTAATTAAGATAATTAATTACTTATTTTGTACCAAAGTAAATATTCATATAACCTTATATATATTGTAAATCATTCATCAATAAAATCAAGAAACATATTCATTTATGGTATCAGTAACCTAAAACTACAAACCCAACCCTAGCTGCCAATACACCTCAGCCGCCACATTTTTTCCATGTCAGCACCTAGCCCACGTCGGAACCCTAGCCGCCGACCTCTCTCGACCGCCCCCTATTTTCCCGACGACGGAACCCTAGTTTTTTGGTCATTCTCCCTCTCTCTTCCTCCTAAATTTTCTCTTCCATGACTAACAAAACCAAATTCCATCCGGCACTTGCCGTAAACAACATTAAAAACTTCATCCCTGTAACTCTTGAGATGGAAAAGAGTCAATACTCCTCGTGGTCGGGGCTTTTTAAGATCCATTGTCATGTTTACGGAGTTATCGACCACATCAACCCTCCCACGCTGAAGTCCACAGATGTACCATTGGCTTCAACTTCTGATGATGCACTCTGGTCTCGTTTGGACACAGCCGTCCTCCAGTGGATATATGGCATGATATCTAATGATGTGTTGCACACCATCATTGAGACTGATGCCACTGCACGCCAAATGTGGGAACGTTTGGAAAGTATTTTCCATGACAACAAAACTCAACGAGCGTTATACCTTGAAAATCAGTTCAAGGACGTTCATCAGGACGATTTCCCAAACGTGTCTGCCTATTGTCATGAACTCAAGATGCTTGCCGACCAACTCTCCAATGTCGACGCACCAGTCACTAATCAATAAATGGTCATGCAACTTATTGCAAGTTTGAACGAATCCTATGATGGCGTTGCCACCATCCTTCCGCAATGCACGTCATTACCTCTATTTTATGAGGCCCGTTCGAAACTCATCCTTGAGGAAACCCAGAAAATCAAGCCCAATACCACTCAGGCCAGCATTGCCGATGCCGCCCTCACTACCACCGTCGGGCCCTCCGCCGATGGTAGGGCCTCCCGGTTCAGTAACCAGAACCGTCGGCCAAAGTACTCGCAACAGTCCGCTTCCTCCCATAACAACTACCGGAGCAAGCAGTTTGGCAAGGGTCACGATAGAAGAAATTCTGACAACAACAGCCAACAGCGACCGCGGCAGTGGAAGCAGCCTCCGCCGTAGGCTGCCTACTCGTCGTGGGCGCATGGGCCCCACCATCATGGGCCTCCTATTCTTTCACGTATACGACATCCTCATAGACCCCACCTCAAAATCGATAGGCCCAACCTGGCATACTTGGCCCACGTCCACAACAGGCCTACACAACATAGCCCCCCCTTCATCGACTTATGCACCGACTGACATTAAGGCAGGTATGAGCACAATGTCATTCAACACTCTAGACAAAAATTGGTATATGGACACAGGCGCCAAATCTCACATGCCGGCATCACAAGGTACTCTCTCATCTTATTCCAATTTGAGTAATTTAAATCGGAATATTATTGTTGGTAGTGCACAAGGCATTCCCATCCGTGGTTATGTTCATTCCTATCTATCCCCACCACATCCACCACTAATCTTAAAAAATGTACTCCATGCCCCTAAACTCATTAAGAATCTAATCTTCATGCGATGTTTCACAACTAACAATTGGGTTTTCCTTGACTTTGATCCTTTTGGTTTTACTGTGAAGGATTTTACGACATGGAGACGAATAATGAGATGTGATAACACCGGAGATCTTTACCCTATTTCAGATACCGTCAATAATTCAGCCTCAATTCCCTAAACCTTTGTTGCTCTTTCATCTTCATTATGGCATTCTAGATTAGGACATCCGAGAGACTCTATTTTACGCTCCCTTAAGAAAAATAATTTTATTAATTGCAACCATATTTCTAGGACTCCTATATGTGAATCTTGCATTTTTGGGAAACATGTCAAATTACCATTTTCTGCATCCACAAATTGTACTTTGATGCCTTTCGATATCATACATAGTGATTTGTGGACATCCATTTTGAGTACGGTTGGCCATCGATATTATGTGTTATTTTTGGATGATTATTCCAACTTTCTATGAACTTTTCCAATTGGAAATAAATCTCAGGTCTACCCCATTTTTCCTTCATTTAGTGCTTTCGTAAAAATACAATTTGAAAAGAGTATTAAATATTTTCAATGTGACAATGAAAGGGAATTCGATAATAACCAATTCAAATAGTTTTGCTCCAAAAATGGTCTTACCTTTTGTTTTTCCTGCCTCGTACGTCCTCCCAAAATGGTAAATCCGAACGGATAATTCAAATCATAAACAACCTCATTCGTGCCTACTTGCTCACGCCTTAATTCCCCCTCAATTCTGGCATTACGCACTCTCCATGATCACATATCTCCTAAACATAATCCCAAACAAGTCTCTAGATCAACGATCGTCCACCCAAGTTTTGTTTTGTAGGAGCCCCTCCTACCAACACTTGCATATTTTTGGATGTCTTTGTTACCCTCTACATCCGACCACTCACAAACTCCAACCCCGGTCTTATTCATGTGTGTTTCTGGGTTACCCTGTCAGTCATCGTGGTTACTCTTGCTATGACTTGTCGAGCCATAAAATAATTATTTCACGTCATGTCCTATTTGATGAGTCTCAATTCCCCTTTGCCTCTCTACACTCGCCACCTCGACATTTCTACGACTTCCTAGATGATGGCCTAAACCCTCTTCGAATTCACCATTTACATAGTCCATCGTCCCAGACCCCGACACTTGCCACCACCTCGGTCAGTTTGGGACTAGCTGCCCGTCCGGTTCTACCGACGGTGGCCCGGAACAGCCCACCTCATGGCCATTCCGCAGCCACCTCTCGGCAAACCAAGGTTCGGCTAGCCAGTACCATCACCCCTGCCCTTCCTCCTCTTACTAGTAGTCTCTCAGCAAACCCCCCTTCTGTCCCGCGTCCCGAGTCACACTCTCAAACCATGGAAACCTATGCCATGCACGCAATTCATAAACCTAAATGGTTGTTTAACCTTTCCATTTCAGTTGTCCCTTCCTCTGTCCCTCATAACCCGAAGGATGCCTTGTCCGACCCTAATTGGAAAGCCACAATGATTGATGAATATAATGCTCTTATTGATAATAAAATGTGGGACCTAGTACCCCGTCCACCTGATGCTAACATTATTCATTCTATGTGGATTTTTAGACATAAAAAGAAATTTAATGGTTCTTTTGAGAGGTACAAAACTCGTCTTATAACTGATGACAAGTCTCAACAGGTGGGAGTGGACTATGATGAAACGTTTAGCCCGGTCATAAAACTCGCAACCATCCGGACCATCCTCAGCATTGCTATATCCAATTCTTGGCCCATTCATCAACTTGATGTCAAGAATGCCTTCTTACATGGGGATCTTCATGAAATTGTATATATGCATCAGCCTATGAGTTTCAGGAATCCTATTCATCCGAATTATGTGTGTCTGTTGTGGAAATCGCTCTATGAACTAAAACAGGCTCCTCGAGCATGGTACTAGCGGTTCGCCAATTATGTCTCCTCTATCGGTTTTTCACACAGCAGATCCGATCATTTCCTGATCATCTACAATAAGGGTACATACATGGATTACCTATTATTATATGTTGATGACAACATCCTCACCACATCATCTAATGCTCTGCACCGGTCCACTATGTCTCTCATTTTCTCTGAGTTTGCTATGAAAGATCTGAGCCCCTGAGTTATTTCTTGGGCATCTCTGTCACTCGACATTTTGGTGGCCTATTTCTATGTCAGAAGAAGTACGTCGAAGAGATCTTTGACCGTGCAGGCATGACATCTTGCAAACTATCCCACATGCCTATAGACTCCAATTCCAAGCTCAGCCTGATTCCGGTCCTTCATATTCAGACTCGACTCACTATCGTGGCCTGGCTGAGGCCCTACAGTACCTTACATTCACGAGACTAGACATATCCTATGTCGTGCAACAAATTTGTTTGCACATGCACAGTCCGACAGAGGCACACATACATGCCCTCAAATGTGTTTTACGATACGTCTAAGGTACACTTTACTTCGGATTACATCTATACAGGTCTTCGCTCACTGGTCTCACTGCTTATTCTGATGCTGACTGGAGTGTATGTCCTAAAACCCGACGCTCCGTGTCTGATTATTGCATTTTTCTCAGAGATAACCTATTGTCTTGGTCTTCCAAAAGGCAACCTACACTATCCTGATCCAGTGCAGAAGCAGAATACAGAGGTGTTTCCAACGTCGTCTCTGAGTCTTGTTGGATCTGTAACCTTCTACTTGAGCTTCACTGCCCGATTCAAAAGGCAACACTGGTCTATTGTGATAATATTAGTGCGATATATCTTTCCGGCAATCCCATCCAATATCAACGCACTAAACACATTGAGATGGACATTCATTTTGTTCGCGAAAAAGTGGCTCGTGGTCAAGTTCGTGTCCTTCAAGTTCCTTCCAGATATCAGATTGTCAACATCTTCACCAAAGGACTTCTGCGCATACTATTTGATGGTTTTCGAGCCAGTCTCAATGTTCGAGAATCTCCCGCTTCGACTGCGGAGGTGTAATAGAATATTTTCCAATATTTTTTTCTATTAATTGTATATCTCCTATTTTAGGTAGAATTATAATCCTTTCGTAATTAGGATAATTAGTTACCTAGTTTGTATCAAAGTAAATATTCTTATAACCTTATATATATTGTAAATTATTCATCAATAAAATCAAGGAACATATTCTTTTATATCAATGTTGAAGCAAAACGTGTTGCTAAAATTTCTATGCGGAAAGCTAGGTAATTGTCAAGATTTGCGGTCAAATTCCTAAGGATCACCTTAACTTGCTACTAAGGCAAGTCTCGTGACTAAAATTCTGGCGATTCGTCTGGATTTGTGGCCAGAAGTCCGACAATTACCGTAATGTGCTGTTAAGAAAATCTTGCCCAATATCAAATAAAAAATCCCGGCTATCCGTTAGAATTTGTTTCCGCTTCTAAGAAAACAATTATTTTTACTATATTTTTAATGAGGTTAAATTTTAATTAATGGCACCAAATTTTATGCAAATCAGCCCAGAATGTTAAGCATGCACGTAGTTCAATCATAGAAAGCAACTGATCATAATTGATTCTATTATTCGCTGCTTTTTATTTCCTTGTTCTTTATTCGCAATGGCTGTACTTCGAGAAATCGTATATGGCCATTACTTTTATTTGCAGTTAATTCATGAGTTCATTACTTTTTTCTAAGCACGTAATTGGCTAAATTTGCACTTCATTATTAATTATTTATGGGGACGCGGTGCATGCATCGTTATCGACCTTTAGCATGTGAGAAGCAATCTCAGCCTCTGAAATGACTTCTTCATTATCAAGTGAGTTGAAATATTTAATTAAGGGTGAACCACACTGAATTTTGTTCTTTTATAAAGATTATATCATTCAAGGATACCTTTGCCACAAAAGAAAAATATTTTATGTCTTGTTATAAAAATCGCATTACCCACAAGTTACTATTCAAGAATTCTCTTTGCAATACAAATTACTATTCAAAGGTTCCCTTGCCATAAAGAATTATTGTAATCCATAATGAAATTGTTAGATAGGTTAAATATACCCATGATATACATGGAATATACATCGTATATATCATGGGCTGCCTTCGGATAATTGGACTGTTGGGCCATGATATACATGGTGTATACCAACCGTGTATATCACGATTTAGTGTCCTAGTTTAGGTAAAGTTTGGTTGTAATTATTATTGTACACTTATTAATATAATGCTCTTATTGATAATAAGACGTGGGAGTTGGTGCCCCATCCATCTGGTATTAATATTATTAGGTCTATGTGGATTTTTGCTCATAAGGACAATTCGGACGGTTAGTTTGCAAGGCATAAGGCTCGGCTTGTGGGTGATGGTAAGACTCAACAAGTTGGTGTGGATTGTGGGGAGACGTTTAGTCCGGTGGTCAAGCCGGCTATCATTCGCACTGTGCTTAGCTTGACTCTTTCGAAAGCATGGCCCATTCATCAGTTAGATGTAAAGAATATTTTTTTACATGGTGATCTCAAGGAAACAGTCTATATGCATCAGCCCTTGGGGTTTAGGGATCCCAAATATCATCATCATGTCTGTTTGTTGAAAAAGTCCTTTTATGGACTTAAGCAGTCCCCCCGGGCCTGGTATAAGAGGTTTGCCGACTATGTTTCGACTATTGGGTTCACTCATAGCAGGTCGGATAATTCCTTGTTCATCTATCGTCGTGGTTCGTCCTTGGCTTATATAATATTATATGTGGATGATATTATCTTGACTGCCTCTTCCGATGTCTTAGGCCAGTCTATCATGACAATGCTCAGTTCTGAGTTTTCTATGAAAGACTTAGGGCCCTTGAGTTAACTTTTGGTGATTGTTGTCACTCGTCATACAGGTGGATTGTTCTTGTCACAGAGGAAGTATGCAACCGAGATCATTGAGAGGGATGTGATGTCATCCTATAAGTCCAATTCCACTCCAGTTGATACTAAACCCAAATTGGGTGCTGCGGCCGGCGCACCATACGAGGACCCGACCCGCTATCGCAGTCTTGCAGGGGCCTTTCAGTATCTCAGATTCACAAGACCAGATATTATGTATGTCGTACAACATGTGTGTTTGTTTATGCATAATCCCATAGTTGAGCACATGAATGCGCTCAAACGCATCATTCGGTATATTCAGGGTACACTTGACTATGACTTGCATTTATATCCTTCATCGACATCCACATTTGTCTCATATACAGATGCTGATTGGGGTGGCTGTCCGGACACCAAACGGTCTACGTCTGGCTATTGTATGTTTCTTAGTAATAATTTGGTCTCATGGTCTGCGAAACGCCAGTCGACTTTTTCCCGATCCAGTGTCGAGGCCGAGTATCGAGGGGTAGCTAATGTGGTCTCAGAATCATATTGGTTACGTAATTTGTTGTTAAAGCTTCATTGTCCTATTCAGAAGGCGACCTTGGTTTATTGTGATAATGTTAGTGTCATCTACCTTTCTGGTAATCCGGTTCAGCACCAGTGCACTAAACATATCGAGATGGACATCCACTTTGTTCGCGAAAAGGTTGCTCGTGGTCAAGTACACGTCTATCATGTCCCGTCCAGGTATCAAATTGCCGACATCTTTATAAAGGGTCTTCCCTCGGTCCTTTTTGAAGATTTGAGAGACAGTCTCAGTGTGCGAAGACCGCCCGCTATGACTGCGGGTGTGTGTTAGATATGCTAAATATACCCGCGATATACACGAAATATAAATTTATTATATTGTAAAAAAAATTCTATTACTATTTTTCTATCGGTGTTTACGTTTCTAGCAAAAGAGGAACAAGATTTTTTTGTGTCTTTTTCAGTGTTTGAGCGATGAATCTTTATGAATTTTATCTGAACTTCGTTCAGGTCTTGAAAAAGAATCCGATTCATAGTTTTCTCGGTTTCTTTCTGAATTCTCTGGAGCTTTTGAGATGTTGACTTATATCATTCTGTAAAGTCAATCTTTAATTTTGCTTTTATGGGCCATTTTTTCCTGGTGTGTGTGTGGAGGGGGAGGGAGTTAGAAAATAAAAGAAAACGTATTTAATCCTAATATAGTGCTTCAAGAAAAAGGCTTTTGCGATTCAAAAGGCACATGATTATACATGTAATTAAATTTGTTCTTTTTGTTTAGCTGATACTTACATTTTCAGATAAGAACATAAAGATGATAGGAGTATGATTAAGCTCTTTTTAGTGATTGCGTTGAATGTTCTCATGGAGTATTTAATTATCCTAAATGGTGATTCTGAGAAGGTCTGGATCTAGTATCCCAATTTTATGGGTTTAATTTCGCTATTCTACATCAATTTAGCTAATTTACTAAGTTTAAAATCTATTATTTATATTTATTTAGTAAACATATACACATGATATGAGTCAAAACTATCGAATTTAGGTGAACCCATATTATTAACACTACATTCTCCCTGCTTTTGAAATGTTCTCTGTCTTTGCGGTTTGAATGATCACTAAGATTGACATCGTTTAACTGAGAACGAATTTCATTTGATCATAAACTAGAAACTGGACATGTTCCAACTTCATCTATTAATTAAGGAAAATGTGTAAATATATCCCTCAACTTTCCGATTTACAGCATATACCCCTCGTTAAAAAAGAATTGCATATATACTCCTATCGTTACACAAATGATACAAATATATCTTTTCGCTGATGGAGTTTTTTCTAAAATTATTTAGCTTATTTTTAATTAAAAAATATCACGTCGCTTTTAAAAAAATAATCTACCCATTTTTTTTAGTAGAATTATTTTTTTAAAGCCACGTGAAAATTATTTTTCTAGTGGGTTGTCTGGTTCGTATAAGAAAATATCATCGTGGCTTTAAAAATATAAGTCTATCCAATTTTTTAAACGAACCAGACCCGACCAACCAGAAAAAATTACCACTTGACATTAAAAATAAGTCTATAAAAAATAAATAGGTAGACTTATTTTTTAAAGCCATGTGATATTTATTTAATTAAAAACAAGCTAAATGAAATTTTAAAACAAATTCATCGGTTAGAAGGTATATTTGCACCATTTATGTAATGATATGGGTATATATGCATCATTTTCTTAATGAGGGGCTTAGAGATAAATTTGCATCTTTTCCCATTAATTAATTTGCTTCATGTACGTATACCCGCAGGTCTGAGGTTTCTAATTGTAAAGAATGGATCTTGGACATAACTCAACTCTAAAAGATAGCTTGTAGGGTGAGGATTGTCCAAGTCCATATAAAGAGTTCATGTTTCCATTCCATATCCGATGTGGGACTCTTAACATACCATGTAAAGAATGAATCTTGAGCCTAACTCATCCCCAAAAGCTAGCTTGTAGGGTGAATATTGTTTAAGTCCATATAAGGAGTCAATATTCTCATTCCATATCTGATGTGGGACTCTTAACACTCCCCTGCATGCCCAGACATTGTTAACTGGAGTGTGAATAATAATATAATTTGAGGGCCCAACATCGGTGAACAAAGAATTGGAATGAGCCTGACTCTGATACCATGTAAAGAATGGATCTTGGGCCTAACTCAATCTCAAAAGCTAGCTTGTAGGGTGATGATTGTCCAAATCTATATAAGGAGTCAATGTTCCCATTTCATATCCGATGTGAGACTCTAACGTAAAAAGCTCCACTTCTTTGATTCATGGGGAGATCTTAAACTAAATATTCTTATTAATATGCTTATGCGTATATCATTTTGGTCTTGAGGTTTATAATGTCTGTGCTAAAAACTTCTCTTCTTTTGTTACCTGGGGAGCTCTGACAGTTACATGTTTCTATTTGCTAATAATAATTTTAGATTTACTATTATGTAAGTTTGATATCTTGAATCTTTTCTTCAATATTAACTGGTGTATTTAAATGTTAGTGATGTTGATCTTGCACCTTTCGGTACAAATCAGAGTAGTTAAATCTTAATATTGTATGAAGATAGCCTATATGTTTACTACGTGATCCTTATGATATAAAGAGCCTCAACTATTTGTTTGTGTATATATGTGTGTGTCTGCCTTAACTAATTTGTTTCTTCATTTAATTTAAGTTGTCAAAAGAATAGCTCAGCAACCAAGAGAATATGATATATATATGAGAGACATTGGTTTACTGTAGCTACCCGTTAGGTAGTTTTAAGTTTTAGGATCCTTTTCCTTAAATGATCCTGCTCGTATCTTTAAAAATGAGGTCTTGACTTGCGGGGAATTGGTGAAATGATTTCCAAGGTAACTGGGTAAGTATCAGAGAATAAAAAGTAAATTTAAAAGTTCTTAAGTTAAAGTAATGGAAAGATTTGATCAAAGTCAATATTTGAGGTTAATGAACTTGGATCGGAGTTCTGACAGTTCCGTGAGATCTAGAATGCAATTTAAGGCTTAGTTGGATGGCTGGAATGGATCCCGAGGAGTTCGGAAGTGTTTCAGACTCTTGGTTTGAAAACTAGTTAAGTTCATGAGTTTGAGTTGACCACGGTCGACACATGGTCAAGACGATCCCAAATTGTTATTTCAAGTGTTTCAGCAGGTTCATAACATATTTTATGATTGATTGACATATTTGGTTTGTATCCGGAAAGTTTCAAATGAATTTTGAGGGTTAAATTCATTAGTTCGAGTGTTAGAGGAATTTTGGGGTTCAGCTGGTATCTGGTGCGACCGCACCTGCGGAAGAAAGGTCGCACCTGCGTGAGGTGGGCTACAAGTGTGAAGAATGGGGAGAGGGTTGAAATGCAACTACAGGTTAATGTTCGCAGATGCAACGTCACATCTGTGG
This sequence comes from Anisodus acutangulus, assembly GCA_029783415.1. Taxonomy (NCBI): domain Eukaryota; kingdom Viridiplantae; phylum Streptophyta; class Magnoliopsida; order Solanales; family Solanaceae; genus Anisodus; species Anisodus acutangulus. Next base: position 44,348,242 of record CM056493.1, on the reverse strand, counting down.
GTGGATGTCTGCATCTGCGGATCTTGGGGTTTTAAGTGAGGCCCGCATCTGCGTTAATATTTTCGTAAATGTGGCGCCATAGAAGCGGAGACCTGGCCGCACCTACGGTGTCGCTGGCAAGCATCTTATAAAATTTTCCAAATACAATTTCATTATTTATAACTCAATTTCGGGAGCTTCTAGTCAAAGATTTGGGCAATTTTGGTGGTGTTTTTCATGATTCGGCTTGGGGTACGAATCTAACTTCCCTCTTATCATTATTCGGTAGATTCTCATTATTTTTACTCTTTTAAATTATGATTTGGGTTGGAAAATTGGGGGATTTTTTCCTAGGAGGTTGAAATGATTAATTGATGATTTGAAATTCAATTAGTGGATGAAATTAAGTGATTTTTTGGGTTTAGTACCCTTAGGTTATGGGTATAATAATTTTGCAATAGTTCTTTAATTTCTCCCTTGGGGGTTCAAGTCAACTTTGACTTTTGGGTTAACATTTGGAGCATGGGTTATTACCATAGTAATATGGGTATCTACATACTCATTTACTCATTTAAATCACGTATTTGATAGATTGGGAGCGTTATGAGGCACACCGGAAAGAAAATGCTTGTTTGTTACTCGTTAGCTCGGCTTTGAGGTAAGTTAACTTTCCTAGACTCCGTTTGGGGGACATTCTCGATAACCAATTAATAACAATAAGGGGTAAGGGCGAAATAGGGGGTATTGTATCAGTGATATGACGGGCATTGATACAGATAGCAATGCCATATTATGGGTAGTAGTGGAATTGCGTAATTATGGATTATAAATCAAGAATTCCAAAGCATGTACGCATTAGCTGATAGATAATATTACTTGATTTAACTATCTATTGTGTATTCATTAGTCCAATAAATCTCGTTCACTTGTGATAATCAAATTTGTTAGGATCGGGATACTTTTATTCCTTCTAAGAATTTGAATCTTGGAGTAACTATGCAAAAAGGCAATGTAGAGGATTAAGTAAATCAACAGAAGTATTTTTACATGGAAATCTCCTTCCTCGAGGGAGTGAAAAAAGCACGACCTATCTTGTAAAGGAGTTTTCTCAATCTTCACTAAACAAGATCCGTACAAAGGTTTACAATCTTGCTTGTAATACATACATGACCTGTTTCTTCAACAGTGTGCCTCTACCCACTTATACAATAGATATTACAAGATTCTACTTAGTCAAGAGATACCTTACAACTAGATAACCAATGAAACACCTATTACACAATACTTGCAAAAGTAAATAGATGAAATCAGAATAAAATCTAACTAAGACAACTAAAGAACTTAATGATAAATCTTGATATGCTCATATTCTTCGTCGACTTGTAATTGGCTCTTTGTAAGATGAAGTACTGATTGTGCTCACTTTGTCTCTTATTGGAATGTTGTGATTATGGTTGTAGTTATGCTTCAAAACTTGTTCGTGTTGTGTTTATATAGAAATTGTTGTTTCCCTTGAATGTTGAATCGAACTAAGTTTTGGTTTCATTCATTGTACCCGAAAACCAAACCTTGTTTGACTTGAATCTTCCTTTATTTCCTTGTATGCGCGTCAGCTATGTTCTCTTACTTCAATGCTAATTTCATGTTGATCAACTTACGGTAATTTATGGAAATATTACCCTTACTTGAAATTCAATCTTTCATCAAATAGGAACTAGTCAATAATAGTTGGCATGAAACTTTTCAGTTTTCAGTGTTGCGTGATAGTAAGGATCATTTTCTTTGTTGCTTTAACTGCCTTACTGAATCCTTTAGGGATCTGTTTAGATCTCTAGTTCTTCAATGTCTTCCTCGTCTCTCTCTTGATTGTCATTGGGTACATTATTTTTCAAATCATCAAAACTTCATTATAAGCTCATCATCTTTCGAGCCACCAGCTACTCAACAAAGTTGTTGGAACATGTTTGGATCATTGATGGTTATAACTGTGTTGCAGAAGATATTCATGCAATTTATGATCGTTCATGCATATTCATTGATTAGCCTGGTGTTATATCGTTGGACCTAGTTCCTATTGGAGTGAAGGTTATTTTATCCTTAAATGGTTGATTTCGGGTGGGTATATGGAACTCGAAAGTCCCCATAGGTCATGACTCGCGTACAGTTTCATGGAGCTTAATATGTATACCGGTTCATATTACATTGAATCGTATCTTCCTTAGTTGATTATCTAATTATATGGTTCTACTTGGTACTTGCTTTATCCTCTACTCTGTTAATTGAATGGTTCAGACTTAAGAGAAACTGGTTAATGCTAAAATAAGACTGTTCCTTCATAAGTTCACCACTACTTCATCATTTTTAGTCTATGAGATTTAATGAGCAGTACGTGTTTCCCATACTCATACTACACTTGTTGCACTCTTTGTGGTGCAAATTAAGTTCCAAGTACGAGTGGGTCCTGTGGAGTTGTTTGATCTTGAGGCATTGATATTTTGAGAATGTGGTGAGCTGCCTAACCGATCTTCAGCTCCATTCTCCTTCTATCCCTTTTATGTATTACTGACTTTTATTATTACCCAGACAATGTATTGGTCATCTCAAACATATATTATTACCCTTAATAGCTCTTCTACACATTACATGAGTCTTGGGTGGTATTTTTTTACTTCCTCACTTCGTTATTAGTAAAATACTTGGCTTGTATATTATTGTGTTATTAATTTATTTTTCGCTTAATTATCTTGAATGAATTGGTTAATCAATTGTTGTTGGTTCTCCTACCTGGTGGGCATATGTGCCTTCACGACTATTGAAAATAGGGTTGTGACAATTTGGTGTCAAAGTCCTAGATCACTGGTCTCATGACTATGAGAGCAACATGTCTAGTAGAATCCTGTAGATCGGTACGACGACGTACGTACCTATCTTCAAGAAGCTATAGGACATTTAGGAAACTTATATCCTCTCATTCCTTATCGTGCGTACTTCATTTTATTGAATTCTAAATTTTATTATTTCATCCTCTCACATACGGTGAGGACTTATTCGACCACAACTGAAGGTCAGGAAATCGTACCAGCACAAACACCTAATGTTAGGATCGTTGCATGAGGTAGAGACAGGGGTGAGGTTGGGATAGAGCTTGTGTTGCAACACCTACTAAAAATCGGGCACCGACAAACTGCTCAGGGTCATGCTAGAGTAGTATCTCCGAACCCAGAGGTAGTTCATGATAATGAGCCGATTTAGGCTGATGAGTATGGGCAACACATGCATTGCCTATTTTTATTGCTACTCCAGTTCTTCATGACACATTGGTTTGTATGCTAGAATTTCTTGAGGGGGTGACTTAGGCAGGCATTTTTCCTATCACAATCCAGACGGCTCACATACCAGAGTTTAAGGTCAAACTCCATATCAGATGCTTGGTTTAGGGTTCTAGACTGTAGGGGCTCATCCAACTGTTGTTGTAGCTCCTTGATTTGATGATTGAGAAGTGTTGGGTATTGCACCCCATCTAGCCAACAAGCCTACTATGATTGTCGATGAACATAAGCTCTTTGATAGGTTCAAAATGATGGAGACTCCAAAGTTTGTTGGGTATCCGAGTGAGGATGCATATGATTTTTTTATTAGTTTTCATAAGAGGTTTCACAACCTAAGATTGATAGAGTCCTACGAAGTTGAATATACTGCATTTTCATATGATTGGTCAAGCTAAGCAGTGGTGGAGGAATTATACTGACATGAGGCCACCTAAGTCACCTCTACTTACTTGGACTCGGTTTTAATAGCTTATTCTAGAGAAATTTGTTCTCTGTAGTATGAAAGTGAACAAGAGGGGAAAGTTAAAGGGGTTACGACAGGATGGCATGTCAGTTACTGAGCATGGGGCGAGGTTCTATACCCTAGCTCACCATGCTTTGATGATACATCCTACCAGGGTTGAGAGAGTGAGGAAGTTCGTCAAGGGGCTAACTATTCAAACTCGGTTGGGTGTTTCTCAGGTTGCCATTACTGGGGATTTATTTCAGAGTGTAGTGGATGCCGCCAAGGATATATAGATGATTCATCGCAAAGGTTATGAGGATCGTGAGGGCAAGATCGCCCATTTTTCTGATAGTTACGGTGGTGCTCCATTTAGGAGTAGGGGATACTCAGGGAGGGGTTATCATCCCTAGTCCAGCAAACCTATTCATGCAGCCATGCCAGCTTTCGAGGGTGGTTTATTCAGAGCTTAGTATGTCATGTTCGGACAGGCTCCCCAGGGTTCGTGAGGTTGAGCAGTCTTAATTTCACTATGGGATTTGTGAATGAATGTTGGCTTGGGCCACCTCGAATGATGTAAGCCTCATGCGGAAAGACCCACACATACAGTGTTAAATGGGATCTGATCGGAACAAGATTTACTTACCGACCGGTGAAAGGAAAGAGTTGGGTCAGCCATCGACAAAGGAATACCGAACCCTACCTCTGTGAGGCTTTGAAAAGAAAAGAATCCTCAAGTTGATAAGTCATTGTTACAGTTCACTTTTACGCGGACATAAAAGCTACTATCATAACTTGACTCTTTGTTGGTTTTAATAGAGTCAAAACTTAATTAATTATGGGAATTAGGAAACCGTTTGTTTTAAGGTTGTTTCTTCTGAAAATGTTTTTGAGTACCAAAGTTTGGGTAAGGGTCATGGTGATACCCCGAGGAAAGTGTTAGGCACCTCGAAAGGAATCCGCCCAATACAGTTTACCTACGGGTTTTAAAATTGTGGCTAAAAAGTATATAATTTCTTAAAGTATGTCAAAAGGAACATGTATGAAATAGAAAATTTGGGTAAAATCTTGCCTTTTCTTATTCAGTCATAGCATTTTTTTGAAGAAAACATAGTGAAAATTATTTTGATTTTTATAAAAATAGGTTTGAACTTTCTCTAAAAGGGTTTAAGTAACATACTTACTTTTCTAGATCAAAACACACCTAAAAATGTCCTTTGGGTAGAGTTCTCCTTTAATTAGATCCAAAGTAGTAGAAATTTACTTATTTCTTTTGAATTGGTTCAAGAAAATAACTTGATATATTTTGTTTGTTTATGCAAGTCATGGTTTTTTGTAAGTTTAGGCAAGACTGTACTTAATTTTTTCCATTTCAAATCCATAAGACTTTTAGTGCAAAACTTTATTCGGAAAAAATTATTTGTTTTCGTCAAATTTGAAATTTTAACGGGCTTAGGCCGAAAACTGCTTTCCGCCATAACAGACCTTGTGCCCAAAATTGTTTTCCTCCATTTCAGCCCATTTTGTTTTAAACAAACTTAACCATTTTAGACGCTTCAAATGAAAATCTGTTTGTACTAATTAAATTATCTTTATCAAAATGTATTCCGAACCTCTAAAAAGAATTTTCCAAGACTTCAAACTATTTTTAAAAATCCGTTTTGGGACATATTTTAAGAGAAAAGCAGCTTTGTTTTTTTTAAAAAAAATTGAATTAGGTCTCATTTAAAGTGGGTCTTTCTACAATTCTAACAATCTTAGAATCGTTTGCCTATTCTAGATTTCAACTAAGTCCTAAAAGGAGTTTCAATAACACATAGTATATTCTTTTCAAATACATATATATATATTATATATATATGAAACGGTATATAATAAAACATAAATGGGCTCGTAGGTTTAATAAGCCCACCAGCATTAACTTATGCAATTTTCACCCATTGATGGGTCTTCCAAGAGGACACCTATACTTAATAATATACCCAAGCTACTAACACATGTTATTATCATATAGGAACAGTTCAAGTATATACTCAGTATATGATCAGTATGTTGAATATATTTATTATGTAAGCAAGATGGGGGAAGGAAACATTTTCTCAAAGAAAAGCATGCAATGATGTGTCAAGATCGTTCAGGGTATACAGAAGGTGTACACTTGTATACTCAAAGTATACTAAGTATATACACCTCTGTATACTTGGAAGTATCTGAGATATATTATCTTATACACTCCATCACATTTAAGAAGAAAATGAAAGAAGAGATAGAAGCAGTGATCAAACAACACATCAACATAGTGTGATATATTCTGTTAAACAGAGGATACACATGGTATAAATCCTTATACACTTAGGAAGGTATAAGGTATGTATACTTTTGTATATTCAGTGATATGTTCAGTGTCAGCAAAGAAGAGAAGGAGAGAAAAGATGTTAAATAGTCACATTCACAACACGGCTTAACACACTGAATATTCATGAGTATACAATGGGTATGCATTATGTATACTCACAATATACTGAATGTATACACCTTTGTATACATGGAGGCATCCCGAGCATATTTATATATCCCATCATGTTGAGGATAAATAAAGCAAAAAAAAAAATAGCAAAATGAAGTAATATGATCAATTAGTCCAGTATGTTCAATTTTAAGAAATATACACACTTTCAGTTAATCAACAATATCTTGGGATAGTAAAAATGCATATTCAGGACTTGCGAACTTATTATATTGGAGCAGAAGTGATAATTATGCAAGATAAGAGTAGAAGCAAGCAACAAAGACAAAGGTTGGCCAGATTAGAGTAATGGGATACACATGTGAAAGATGGAAGTGCACACATAGGACTCTTATAACCTATTCCCAATGAGGACAAGATGAACTACACATAATGCACTTTAATCAAAGTTATTGATGAATTTTAAGTGAGCAGACAGATCCCCTTTCTACCCTAATAATGTGAAACAGGCTCGGGAATTCAAAGAAATTGAAGATAGATTCTTCAATTTACATGAACACTAAGCACAATTATAGAAAACAATAAAATGATAGGAAGGTTAAGAAAATTATTTGGGTAAATACACACCTAGGTAATTAATTATCTAGACATATCAAAATGCAACAACTAATCTTAAATATATGATACGAAGTAAAAAAAGAAAGGGTTAATCTAGAATTGAAATGCAATGAATTAACTCAAAGAAACAATGAAGAGAGTTACACCCCGTATTTTGAACGCCGTTGTCTCCGTATGTTAGCCGACGTAGGTCCGGAAAGAGTGACACCCATCTATGAGGTTAGTAAAGGTTTCTCGGAGTGTTAAGTAGGTTTCGAGGAAGTTTGAGACCGATCGGATCGAAGGAAGTAAGTGTCGACGAAGTTCGACAAGTATAGAATGATATGCAGAGTAATATGCCCTACAGATTTGGATATGCCCCACATCTGGCACCACATATTAGCCTTGAAAATTGCCAACATTTCTGTCATGAAATTCTTTGGATCTGCGGCCGCATAAGATGATATGCGCAGCTTATTAGACCGCATATGGGAGGCAGTGGCATACCATCCTTGCTTATTTTAATGGTGGCTCATTATTGTAACTCATTGTTCGACCAAAATTGATCTCTAACACCCCTAAAATCTTCCTAGATACTCTCCAAAGATTCAAGATTAATTCTAAAGTAAATACACCAAGGTTTCAACAAAAGCTAGCCTAGATGAAGAATAACATTCCTATGGTGTAGTTAAGGACTCTTGTGAGCTGAGTTGGGTTGAGGTTTAAGGATGTGCTTGCTGTCTAAGGCAAGATTAATACTCCCTTGGTTGTGCTTGAGATTAATTATGTATTGATTTAGTTGTTAGGATGATAAATCTGCAAGTTAGTACTCCAAATGGAAAAAGATGTTGTTGCCTTATTCCTGGACTTTTTTTGAAATTGAATATATGACTTCTTGTGGCTAAAAACTATGGAAAGTAACTTCATTATGTTGTGAATGTTGTTGTTATGTTGGTCTTGATGATGGAGTTGCAAGCTAAAAGGAGAATTGGCTAGTAACCATGTAAAAGGTTGTTCTTGTGATTGTAAATTGTGTTGGGTTGCTTGCTCGAAATTAAGCTTGGTATTAAGTTGTTGGATTCTTGTTGGATAAGAAACGAAAGCTAAAGAGAGTTAAAGATGTATTTTAGACATTAGATTGCCATTGTTGAAGAAGAGGAAACTTAATGCACATTAGGTGTTTGATGAATTGTCACAATGGATCAATTCATGCCCTATTAATATAATCTTGATCTGAATCACCTCTATTATGTAGGTTATCGTTCGTAGGACGTACGGGAGCTCGTGAGCTATCATTGGCCAGATGAAAAAGGTATGTAAAGCTTATTCTTTCTTTCTTTTGGCATGACTCAAACGGAAATGAAACATAAACGAACGTGCCTCCAAAATGACTCTACTCTTAAGTTAGATGTGCTAATGTCTTTCATTCTATAAATGTTTATTGAGTCTTGTATGTCCCTTGTCGGGAGTACTTTCATGTCATACAAGTTGTCTCTTATTATGTTATGAATTTTCTCATGGATAACAATATGTTGACGACACGTTAGCAACATAATGATAGTCGGAGGCATAACGACCTTACGTCACTCCGACAAGCTCAAAACGTTCATGGTGATTCTCATGCATGTGTATATATATATATATATATGTACGCCAGCGTTATATATGCATATACAATATACATATGAATAACATGGCCCATAGTGGCACCTTCAGAGTATAGGTTCTTTCTCTTACTTCTCTTCTACATGTCATTCTTATATATGCTCTTATTTGCCTTGCATATTCAGTACATTATTTGTACTGACGTCCCTTGCTATAGCGTTGTGTTTTATGCCCCTAGGTTCGGATAGACATAGTGGCACCAACTTTCAGTAGGATCTCAAATCAGCGGTGGTGTCAGATCTTTCTATTCATTTCGGAGGTGCTAGTCTGAGTTGGTATGATTTTATGTGTGTATATATATATATGGAGGGTCATGTCCCGGCTTGATGTTGTTTATGTACTCTTTAGAGGCTTGTAGGCAGTGTCTTATATATAGAAATCATGTACGGACTTGTCGGCATTTCTGTTAGCCGGTTGATGTGCATTGTGGCCTTGTCGGCCTTCTCATTATGCATATATATATATGTTTAGGCTTTTCTGTTTTTACAGGATATTGTGTGTGGGATGTCTTATGAGAGTCATCCAGATGCCTTGTTGGCCCCGGTACAGATGTATCCAGAGTATGTATGAGATGTGGTACGCTCGGGCCCATAAGGCATCGGGTGCCAGCCACCCCCCCCAAGGTTGGAGTGTGACAAACTTGGTATCAGAGCAGGTCAGTCCTAGAGATGTTTACAAGCCGTGTTTGTTAGAGTCTTGTTTATGGTGTGTAGCGCGCCACACTTATAAATTGGAGGCTACAGGGCATTTAGGATGGCCACATTCCTTCTTGATCTAGATCGTGCGATAGAGCTGAGCTATTAGTATTTCATCCTTAACCTTATCATGTTTATGTATGCAACGATGCCTTCTACAAGTAATACACCATCTATTGAGACAGACCCATTATAGGATATGAGCGGGTCACCTTCTCAGACGTCGTTGACTCTTACGATACCGAAGGAGCTGATGGAAGCTTATGTATCATCTGTTATACCTCCAAATGCCGTCTGATGAGGATGTTAGGAGAGCCTTCTAAATATTGACTCAGGTAGTTGCATCTCAGGCATGACATCGCCTTAGTATGTCTGACGGTGATAGTCCCCTAGAAGGGTCAGGAAGTTCACAACCTAGAGAGCTCATCGGTACCGTCGATGTTTAGTGGATTTTACCTAGTTGAGGAGAATGAGGCAGCTAAGAGGGCTACGATGATTGGTGATTACACAGGACGACGAGATAGTGATGGATTACAGATATACGGTTAGCAGGATAGACCTTCACGACCGATTAGATATGATCAGAGTTATCGGATAAGACCAAGACAAGAATCACATACCTGGGTATTTCAAGGTCAGACTACTGCAGATAGAGTGGAGCCGTCCAGGCTACGCTGTAATCAGTGTGGTCGGACGCATGTCGGATTGTGCCTTAAGGGAATAGGAGATTTCTATTGGTGTGATAGTCGAGGTCATAAGATTCAGAAGTGTCCCAAATTGGCTCGTAAGGAAAAGGGTGAGAGTGGGGATGGAGCTTCGAGTTCTGATGCTGCCTGAGATGAGTAGGGGCGCGCATGTATGCTATTTTTCTATTGTCGACTTAGTTACTTATTGTAGAGTTAGTACCGACCTGTTTTATGTGTAAGAGTAGTGACCCCATTCTAGGAATTGGTTTTACGATACCACTTGCGAGGTAATCTATACCGCCAAAAACAAGTTATAACAGTACGGGAAAAAGCAAAAGGGGGGCTTCCATCCCGAACGATAGTTAGAACCCCGTAGGTATACGTTAGTGAATTAAAAGGATGTGAAGCCTGCATCCGACATAGCAATGACGTATGCAACATGTACCCTCCTTTCATATGACTACATTAGGTGGGTTCCCAACTTGCAGTGTCACGTTATCCCAACAATTGTATAAAAGTTCAAGTTTTGTGGAAAATGGTAAGCCAAAGATAAGTTATGAAGATCAAATATAAAGAGTGTTGTTGGAAGAGTTGATGGTTTTTGAGAACCTAGCTGATTTATAGTGACTTTAGTCGATTGGAATAAGAAAATATGTGGTGAACACGTGATTCAGATGGTAACACCTTGACTAGGAAATGGAGGGTGACCCAAGATATTGCTAACGAGAGTGAATTACCGCAATCAACCCGTATGAAAATTGTTTCGGAATGTGTTTAAAGAAATTGCACGAAGTTGCATACTCAGAATAGTACCCCAAGTCTTATACAAGGATTGGATTGCCCACAAACATATGGAACATGATAATCGTTTTGTATGTTTGAGAGAAATCTACACCACTTATTATTGAATATTACATATATTAATAGTAGCAAGCTAAAACATCCTTTAAACATTATAATGATAAGACTTTTGGTCCCGTTGTGTCACGTGGTGTGATTCTAAGTACTTACAGAATAAGGATAGTTTGTAGAAAATAATTGACGAAGAGAACCACGGACAATCAAGGAATGAATATAAGCAACATGTAGAAAAGTAGTAAGTACAAAAGGAATAATATGACAAGGTATCGAGACAGAAATGTGTTCCGCGTGAGAACGGACAAGCAAAAGGACCACGACCAGAAGGATACAAGTGAACAAGTCTATGGTAATGCAGGTGTCATAACGGTGCGGTTACTTTGGAACAACATAAGGACAATAATAAAAGAAGGATAGTAAGGACCCCCCCTTCCGCTAGAAGCGCTAACCTCCAACGTTCAGGAATAGTAGTATAGGGAGTGTACTGACACATGAGACCCCATCCAGGGTGACTTAATCTGGAAATATTAAAGTAAGGTGATTGAGCAATCGATGGACGGGGAATCTAATGACGACTAAAGCAAGGAGATCCAAATGAATCATAAGATCAGATCAAGCCATGAATTAGATTTACACATGCAAAGCATTGGTTCCACCACAAACGGCATCACCATAATCAAGAATAGGTAAGTGAAACCAATGACAAGTAAAGTTTGATGTAAGCATACAAAGAAGTGATAGAGCGATCAACGAGTCTAAAGATACAAGGTAGGTATTAAGGGAATGAGTTAAGGAATACAGACAATAGAACAAAGACATGGATAGCCAAATAATGGTGATTTTTAAGCATGTTGGGTCAACTTTAGAGTCCACAGGATAGAAGATGTAATGTACATACAGTTTTTTGAGGTCGACTAAACCTTTTACTAAAGCGACACGTGCGAGAGGCCTTAACCAAGAGACGAAGGAAGAAATAATCTAAGTGCACTGACTAGGGTTGGGTATAGTGGAACTACATCTTATGATGTCAAATCATTCGGAATCTTGAATATATATAATAAAGGATTAAATTAATTACTCACCCTTTATCGGGTATTAATATCAAGGATGGGAACTAGGGACGGTGCTTCAGATTACGTGTGTATGCCAAGATGCCTCAGAAGAAATGAGAATGTGACACCTGAATAGTGAATAAGTGAGTGTCAAGAAGGAACAAGAAAGGGAAGTCGTTAATAACCACAATAATAATAAAGAAACGTACGGAGAGGATTTAACCACAATGATAAGCGCACTTCAAATTTGGCGACATTGGATACATAATTTCCAGGATTGAAATACTACATAATGTAAGGGATTCGGGCACAACGTCTGGTCAAAGAAGCCCAATTGGATATAGGATCGCACACACACTAGCAACCTCAGAGACGTAAAGGCTAAAGGAAGAAGTTAACCCGAGAAATGCATCGGTTAGCCTAGTAGGCGTCAAATTCAGATAATGACAACTTCAAGATATATGGGTATGGTGGGGCCCTGTCCCGACTTGATGATGTTCATGTACTCTTTAATGGTTTGTAGTCAGTTGTCCTGTATATAAAAATCATGTATGGCCTTGCCAGCCTTCCTGTTAACTAGTTGATGTGCATTGTGGCTTTATTGGCCTTATCTCTATGCATATATATATATATATATGTTTGGCCTTTTCTGTTTCTACAGCTTATTGTGTGTGGGATGTGTTATGAGAGTCATCCAAAGGCCTTGTTGGCCCCGGTACGGATGGCCCAGAGTATGGATGAGATGTGGTATGCTCGGGCCTTTAAGGCACCGAGTGCCGGTCACTCCCCCTCCAAGGTTGGGGTGTGACAAAGAGAATCTAGGAACTAATTAGATTAACATTCAAATACGAGCTATAATCCAAAATGGAGAAGAGATATGAACTCATACATGAATTACTTACTTATAGTAACTCTCGAGATATTCAAGAGGGGGTATATGACAAATTCCCGACTCTCAAAAGAGTAATCTACACTCATCATCCAACATAATTTATTTTTCAAAAGAAAGGTGTAATAGCATATTTATACTAAGGTTCATTAATCTAAGCAAAATACTAAATTACCCTTTAACTTTGGGCATTCTAATTTAAAATCAAAGACACAGGTCTTCTTTCTTCTTTTAGGCTTCTAATTATCTTGAACTATGTTCTCCACTCACTAAATATCCTCATGAGCATATTATGGATCTTAAAGTTCGGAAAGAATCCTCTAATTTTATGATGGCCACCTTGTATCCCATCATTCCCCCCTTCTTTAGATAAATCCGTTCTCTAATTTCGTCCTTGCAAAATAATGACGGGAATAAGTATGAAATCAATAATTTGACCAACCAATACATAACAAAGTCAAGGGAATTTCATAAACATCCACTCAAATTGCACACTTTTATGATATAACCAAGTATCATAGAAATAAAAAAGAACATTTTCATATTATAAACAAATGTACTTGACTATAAGAACAAACTTATCATATGAAGCACACTTGGAAGCATTTACCAATGAAAGCATATCAATAGATTTTACCTCAATGGATTTTGATAATCCAAATTGAAGTACTAGCCACTCAAATAAACCATTCTCAATTTTAAAAAGTTTGAAAACCCCTTGACACATTATACACCAAAGTAGAAACTCAAGGCTCCCATAATCTTTACACAATTTCTTCAGTTGAACCTTTAAATTGAATCAAGAAAGGTAGTAGGTTATTTCAAAAAATGACATTTCACCTCACAGGCATTATCATAATCAATCAAAAATGTTTTTTAAAGTTAGAAATTAAGTAAAGAAATTAACACTAGTGCTAGTATCAATCACTGCACCTTCCTTTTTGCACAAAGGTTGATTAACTTTACGAAGCTCCCCAAACTCATTATTTGACTATTACATTCCTCAACATTCTCACTTTCAACTCCACATAAAGGATTATCATACACATTGAAACCGTGAGGTGAAGTTAGATAATTATAATATAAATTATTATAGTAAAAAATCAAATCACTACTAATATCAAGTATCTTAGTAAATGAGGTCAAAGTATTTTTAAAATAATTATGACTTTCTTCATCCCATAGAGAAGGACCATCATATGAGTCAACATCAAACTCATCCTCACTATTCAAAGATTCACAATCAAGTAGATTCACACAATGATCTTCAATAAAGGTGCAATCTTTATAGTCAAACACATTAGCAACACATGAATTTCCAAATTGATCAATTTTACCATCACTAGATTGCAACTTATCAAGTTCACAAGAATAATCAACATGCTCTCCACAACTCAATTCAACTAATAGATGCTCACAACAAATTCTAAAATCAACATCACAAGCTAAAGAATCGTTATGCTCAAAAATGTTATGGCCACCTTCTAAATTTTCATCAAAGTCATTCAAAATACTTAGTAGAAAGTGTAGTCATTTTATCTTGAAACTCTTTAAATAAAAAATTTCACCTTGATCTTGCTCAATTAAGTCTGTAGATTCTCTTGAAAAGGTACCTTGTTCTACCAAATTCTCCAAAGATGACTTTTCTCTTTTTTACTCATTCAAGTGCTCCACTCCAAGAGTTCCTTCACAAGATACGAAAGAACTAGAGAAAGTAGAAACGTTAGTAACATTAGAATAATGAAGATCCTCACTCTGAATATTTTGTTTTCCTTCTTTCTTTTCTCTCATTTTCTTTTCAATCTCTTCTCACTTCACTTATGAAAACTCACTCTATGTACTCAACTATTTCTCTCATTTCTCCACTCCAGAGTCGTCACTTTTCTCTCCCTTACTTCCCTCTATCTTTTCTCTCTCATCCTTACTTTTTCTCGTAGCATTTTTCAAGGACGTCCTCAAATTCACTTGCTCTTTCAACACTTAATTTGACTCCAATGGTTCAAGCTTGATCACTTTTCTTACATCATCAATATATATAGTGATTCTTCCTCCCACTATGTATAACATATGTATCATACATTCAATGTCTTCCAAGAATAATATGGAAAGTATGTAATTGCACCACACTACAAGTTACTTCATCTTTATAGTCTCCAATTATGAAATGATTCTTAACCATTTTACTCACTTTAAGTTCACCACATTCATTCAACTATTGCAATCTACATGGCGTAGGATGACTAAAAGCTCTTTAACTTTAATTTTGTCACCAAGGCAGCACTAACCAAGTTATCACACCTAGAACCATTCACTACCAAAGTGTACACCCTTTCCAAAATAAGGCATCTAGTGTAGAAAATATTATACTTTTGTGCACATTTTTCTTCTTCTTCATTCAAACAAGTAGATAAGGATCTCCTTACTAGAAAATCTTCGAACACAAGCACAAACCTTATCATTTTCATGCCACTAAAGAAGTACTCATTTCAAAAACTTCACCAAAGGCACCAATCTTAGATCCCACAATAATTTCAACACAAGAAGTATCACTTTTATCACAAGTAGAAAATTCAAAACTTTTCTCAATAGGTAACACAATTTCACAAGTAGAAGTAAAAGTAAGCTTCTTTAAAAAATGGCTACTAGAACCAACATGATTTTCATTCACATTTTTAAAATTATTTCTAGCTCCCAAAAATAAATCACAAGGCACACTTTTATCGCTACTAGCATAAAAAGTATAATTAAGTGTACCCAATTTACCTTGCACCCCCTTGAATGCTCATTATAATAAGTAGAAAATGAATTTTCTTGTTTAAGCATGGGATATGCTCCAAGAGCTTCATTTGACTTGTAAAAAGGGCTTCTAATTTCAATTTATGATTGACATCATAAGAAACACTTGACCATTGCACATCTTGATTATTCCTCAAATCTTCTTTCTTGTCATTATTTCTAGTTGCATATTTCTTTAAACTTTTATCAGACTCTTCATTTCTAGTCCAAGTAGATTCTCTATTATGTTCACCACAATATCTTTCTCGTAAATAGGTGGGAGTATTTCTATTCCACGAGCCTCTTAAACTCTTTCCATTTTGTGATGGCACTTAGGCTATCTCTATATGGTTTGCTCATCACTTCATTCCACCACTAATAAGCATGATCTATGAATATGCCAGTGACATAAATTAATCTTTGTAGGCTAGGAACTTTGAAGATGTGAAATGTCTGCTCAAGCTCTAGGACCCAATCAAAGTATGTTTCTGGACAATCATTCCCATTAAAGCAAGGAATCTTCATTTCATGGAATCCTTCTACTTAATCACATTTTCTTCATACCACCACTCATACCATGTATCAAAACCATATCTAATATAAGCCGATTCATTAAATGAACTCCATCTTTTGTTTCGTTCCATGGAAACACCACATGAATTCTCATTACCATTCTGTCTACCTTCTAACTCCTTGTATCTACAGAAGATATATTTAAAAATAAAGAAGATTAGTTAATTAACAAAAATGGACCTTATAATTAACTCTCTTAGTTTATCACTCAAAATATGTATCACTCGATTCTCGTGTTTACACTCAATGCTGAAAGCTTTTATGATCACTCTGTCTTTTACCTCTCAAGTAATGTCCACAATCTCTTCAAAAATCATTAATCTCAAATTGCTTCAAACAAGTATCCAAGTATCGGTTCGTAGTAAAATTTATGTCAATAACATAGAAGTACAATAAAATTAGTCGGACTTGAATCAAATAATTCACAATGAAATTAAAAAGAAAAATAAGAATGAATTGTCACGAAATGAATTTAAAGTACTCAATTACTAATACAAAGGATAAGAACAAGTATCCCAAATGTTAGCAAACGATTTGTTAGGACTTAGGAATGATAAGTAGAATCTAAAATCAACAAGAGAGTTATTCAAAAGTCACCACAATTCATCAAACCTACCAACACCCAATGCAAATCAAGTTTACCCAATAATTATGAAGCATTTCTAAGCATCGCCCAATAATTTTTGAAGTAAGGAATCAACTCAAACTGTAAATTTTGCTAAAGCAAAATAGCTTAATTTTGAGACCCAAAATTGACCCCTATTCCATAATTAGATCCCAAAATTAGAACTTAATATATTTTATTCATGATCAAAATGACTCAAATATAAAAGATGGGGAAAATATTAGCTCAAAAAGAGCTTCAAAACTCAAATATTCGCACTTTACGCGAAGTTGAAATTTCAGCTGCGAATATGGAAGAAAAAATGGACAAACTTTGATCCAAATCAACTCCAAATACTTCCAAATTTCATATTTATCCTCTTTAGACTATTTGTTACGGTTCACTTTGTGGGTTACAACAATTGCAGGAAACGGGTAATAAGTAAATATTACAAATTGCTAGAAATGATAAACAAAATATTACAACAGAACTGGAATCAAGAACGTTACAAACTGCTTGTGTTTTGCTGAGTCGAGTGATGACACTCTGTCTTTAAGACAAGATTGCCCCGTATATATCCTTTTATTTATCGGGCAATAGTCTCCCAAGATACAACAACTTAACAAATGATCAAAGGAAACTCAAGTGTTACTCTTGAAGAACTTTGAGTATAGTAAACTTGCTAGAGAGGAAGAAGAAGATGTCAGAAAATTCTGTAGTATTTTCTTAGTGTGTTGAACAATTTAGTCAAAGGCCTCAATTTATAGTGTAAGGAGATGACCCCTCAACTAGTCAACTAATGGCCTTCAATAGCCATGTAATTACACTTATTGAGGGGTTACATCCAGCCAAATAATGACTAAATTCATGTACCAAATAATGGAGATTCAATGCTCCAAAACTAGCCCAAAAGTCAGAATTTTCCATATTTCCGTCGTAGCATTCAGCCTCTGAAGCATCGCGGATCTGTGAATTAGCACCACGGTGTCGCGGCTCCAGTGACTGATCACTCAATTAGCATCGCGGCGTTGCCTGGGAGGTACCGCGGCGCTCCGACACCTCGGCTCCGACGGGGCTGCTCCGCGGCGACTTTCGACGCATTTCATTTTACACTTCATACACTTATTCATTCGTTTACCAACGTAGAATACTTTGTCATTTGGCCAATAACCGTACATCATTCTATGTCTCAAACGTATTACTTACGTACCAATATCTCTTTCAGTAATGAAATTTGCGATAATTTGCACTACGTGTGCACATGTGTGGAAATGACGTTTTCGACGTGCGGGGCGCCAATTGTTCGAGTCATAAATAATGGGATAAACTTAATTCCACATTAGTAAATTTCCAACAATCCCCTCTTGAAAAAGATTTTGGCGTACTCACATGGTGCCTTTTTCAGCAATCTTTCAGTGGACAAATGTTGCATCTGGATAGGTAGCTTCCGCTTTGAACCTTTCATAGTTGAATACCATCGGACTTACTTACTGCACGGTGAACGTGATGTATTGAATCGTCAGTGTTTAGTGTAAGCCAAGTCAACGGTACCAACACAATAACTTCACTTTCTCTGTTCTTCGTAATGTTTTGTCTGTTGTGGTCGTGGACACTTCTTGGATTCGTAAGTGCGTCCATTTAAGGAGGCCTGTCCTCGCACTTAAATAGGTGGTCTCCTACAGAGTATCCTGCTATACCCACTTTACAAGTGTTAGGAACCATTAAAAGTTTCCACAAACCTAACCTCAATTATTGAGGATCATTAAAGGTTTTGGAAACTTAACCTTTACCCACACTGCAGATAACATTTAATGTCTATCGCGGGAACGACTTTGGATTTATGTTTCTTTACAGAAATCACTATCTGAAGTGCTCATGCTTCCACCGAAATGCTCAACTGAACCTTTACAGCTTAGTTTTCCCATTGAACCTAATTCCTGAGATCTCCAGTTAGTAAGGTTGGGTTACCACCGTATTGGTCCTTATAACTTGGGTTTTAAGCCCATTCCCCTAGACAGATAGAACATCTGATCCTTGGGTAAGCCATTTTTCAGTGGGTCCGCGATGTTATCCTTTCATTTTATGTAATCAATGGATATTATACCCGTAGTGATCAGCTGCCTAACGGTCTTATGCCTCCGTCGAATATGATGAGACTTAGCTTTGTACATAGAACTTCATGCCCTTCCTAGAGCCGACTGACTGTCGCAATGGATCATTACAGAAGGTACGGGTTTGTCCCAATAAGGGACATCCTCTAAGAAGTTGTGAAGCTACTCAACTTCTTCTCTTGCTTTGTCTAAAGCGATAAACTCCGATTTCATCGTGGATCGGGCGATGCAAGTTTGCTTAGAGGATTTCCAAGACACAGCCCACCACCAATTGTAAATATATACCCACCTGTGGACTTGGTCTTCTCTATATCAAATATCCAGTTTGCATCACTATACCCCTCTAGTACAGCTGTATATCTCGAATAATGCAACCTGTAAATTAGCGTGTATTTCAGGTATCGTAGTACCCAATTCAATGCCTTCCAATGATCATTACTCAGATTACGGGTAAACCTAGACAACTTGTTGACTGCATAAGCAATATCATGTCGGGTGCAGTTTGTTATGTACATAAAACTCCCAATTACCTGTGCATATTACTCCTGGCATACGGGTGCACCATAATTTTTATCAAGCTTTTGATTTCTATCTAGTGGTGACTTCGTAGGCGAACTGTCAACCATATCGAACTTTCTCAACACATCCTCTATGTAGTGAGACTGAGATAAGACTAGTCTGTCAAACGTATTAAAGATCTTTATCCCTAAGATGACATCTGGGATCCCATATCCTTCATGTCGAAGCATTGTTTCAACATGTTCTTAATATCTAGGATCAATCTAGGACTGCTCCATGTGATCAACATGTCGTCTACGTACATGCATATCATAACGAACGAGTCAGAGTTACCTTTCGTGTAAACACATTTGTCACATTCATTAATCGAGAAACCATTCGATAGTAGAGTACTATCAAATTTTTGTGCCATTATTTTGGGGCTTGTTTTAGCCCGTACAGAGATTTGACAAGTCGACAGACTTTCTTTTCTTGCCCTGGAACCACATACCCCTTGGGTTGTTCCATATAGATTTCTTCTTTCAAATCAACATTTAGGAAGGCTGTCTTGACATCCATTTGATGTATCTCAAGGTCACGCAAAGTTGCGATCGCAATGAATACCCGTATGGACGTTATCTGAGACACCGGGGAGTACGTGTCAAAATAGTCAAGGCCTTCTTTCTACCGTTAGCTCTTGACTACCAACCTGTCCTTATACTTATCGATAGACCCATTTGCTTTATACTTCCATTTGAGTATCCATTTACAACCCAACAGTTTATTTCCCAGAGGAAGATCAACCAACTCCCAAGTATAGTTATGCAGGATGGAGTCTATTTCACTCTCAATAGCTTCTTTCCAGAATGGTGCCTCTGCAGTTGACAATGCTTCAACAATTGTCCTTGGTTCGTCATCAACCATATAAGCTACAAAGTCAGGACCGAAGGATTTATCCTTCCTGGCCCGTTTACTTCACCTTGGTTCCATCTCTAGAGTCTCCAAATTCTGAGAATCTAGAACACTAGTTTTCGGATATTCAGCCACTTCGAAGTCCACTAGATCTGAACCATCTAGATCCGGGCAGCCAATGACTCCTGGTTCCTGAGAGCTTTGTTCATAACTTCGTTTGCGAGAGGTTATGTCTTTTTCCTTTCTAGGAAAAGTATCCTCAAAGAATTGAGCATTCCTTGATTCCATGATTGTACCCCTGTGGATATCTGGAATATCTGACTTATGCGCTAAGAAGCGATAAGCACTACTGTTATTTGCATATCCGATGAAAATACAATCTACAATATTAGGCCCAATCTTGACCTATTTTGGCTTGAGCACTTCGACCTTTGCCAAACAACCCCAAACCTTTAAATATTTATAGGTGGGTTTTTTTTCCTTTACACGATTCATATGGAGTTTTGTCCTTACCCTTATGTGGGACTCTGTTAAGAATCGTATTAGCGGTAAGGACGGCTTCTCCCCACATGTTTTGGGGAAGACCGGAATTGATGAGCAAGACATTCATCATTTCCTTCAATGTGAGGTTCTTGCATTCTGCAACACCGTTCGATTGAGGTGAGTATGGATCCATCGTTTGATGAACAATGCCCGATTTGGCACAATATTCCTCAAACGGCGCTACGTATTCTCCCCCTCTATCGCTACGAATGGATTTAATCTGTATGCTAAGTTGGTTTTCAACTTCTACTTTGTAACGTCGGAACGCTTCAAAGGCTTCATCTTTACTTTTCAACAAGTAAAGGTAACAATACCTTGTGATATCATCAATGAATGTCACAAAGTACTTGTTCCCTCCCCTAGTTTGTGAAAACTTCAAATCACATATATCTGTGTGAATAAAATCTAGAGGAGCGGTATTCCTTTCGACGGATCGAAAAGGAAGCTTTGTGAGTTTTGCCTCTACGCACACCTCACACTTATATTGAGGGTTTACGTCGATAGACGGCAACAACTCCAACTTAACCAACCTTTGGATGGACTTGTAGTTAACATGTCCTAATCTATGATGTCATAAATTAGATGACTCAAGCAAGTAAGAAGAAGCTTCAATATTATTGCTTGCACGTATTACAGACATGGCGTTAACTTTGAAGAGGCTTTCACAGACGAAGCCTCTTTCCAGAAAAGTTCCATTCTTGGTGATTACAAACTTATTGGACTCAAATACTAGCCTAAACCAGCATTAACTAATAAATGACCTGAAATTAAATTTCTCTTAATCTCAGGAACATACATCACCTCCTTCAGAGTGAGCTCCTTTCCAGAAGTCATCTTCAGGACTACCTTTCCTACCCCAGCACGTCAGATGAAGCATTGTTACCCATGAACATCTTCTTGTTAGTAACTGGTGTATACGTGGAGAAGGAATCTCTATAGGAACAGATGTGTCTGGTAGCACCCGTGTCCATCCACCATTGTATGGGATTCTCAACAAGGTTTGCTTCAAGCACCACCGCCGAGAACTCCTCAATCATATCGTCCAGAAGCCTATCTTTGACGACGTTAGCCTGAGCCTTGCCTTTGGCCTTGGCCTTCTCTTGTTGCTCAGTCTTGAGCTTGCGACAGTCCTTGATCATGTGACCAGGTTTCCCACAGTGGTGATAGTTTCCCTTGAACTTCTCTGCCGCTTGGGTCTTGCCGTCTTTCTGGAACTATCGCTTCTTGTTTGGGTCCCCTTTGGCCTCAGCCAGATTTGTCTTTGCCTTTGCCTCAGCGGGTTGTTTTCCTCTAGGCAAGGCCTTCTTATTATCTTCCTGAATCTAGAGTTTGATAATAAATTCCTCAAAGGTCATTTCCTTTGTCTTGAGTTTTAAGTAACTCATAAACTCATAAACTCATTCCACGAGGGAGGTAACTTTTCAATCAATGATGCAACCAAAAACTGCTCATTTGGTTTCATACCTCCCAAATCCAGGTGATGTAGAATCATTTGAAATTCCTGGACTTGGGACATCACTGTTTTACTATCTACCATTTGAAATTTCAGGAATTTTCCAATGATGAATTTCTTTGTACCAGCATCTTGTGCGATGTACTTCTTCTGCAGTTTTTCCCATTACTCTTTGGCGGTGCCTACGGTGCAATATACCGTGTAGAATGGGTCTGATAGGCAGTTCAAAATATAGTTCTTACACATGAAATCACTATGATTTCACGCATCAAGAACCATCTTCATGCCATTAATGACATGGATACCTTGGCCCCTTCAGCCGTTTCAACAGGCGAAGGGTCCACTTCATCTCCAGCTTGTGGAGGATCTTCTATTAGAAAATGAGTCATTCCCATAACAGTCAGATAAAATAACATCTTCTGCTGCCATCTCTTGAAGTTGGAGCCCATGAATTTTTCTGGACGTTCATGATGGAACACGGAGGGTGGAGGAACTGTAACGTTCCCTTGAGCAGCAGGAAAGGCGTTGGATGAGCCTTGAGCAGTGGTGAAGGCATTAGGTGTGCCTTGAGCAGCAATGAGGAAGGCAGAGGGGTTGCCTTGAGTAGCAGCAGCAAAATCAGAAACGAGTTATTCTCTTCCAGTCATCTTTCTAAGTACTTACAAGAATCTTGTCTTAAAATTGTAGGTTACAACAATTGCAGGAAACGGGTAGTAAGTAAATATTATAAATTGCTAGAAAGGATAAACTAAATGTTACAACAAAACTGGAATCAAGAACGTTAAAAACTGCTTGTGATTTGCTGAGTCGAGTGATGACACTCTGTCTTTAAGACAAGATTGCCCCGTATATATCCTTTTACTTGTCGGAAAATAGTCTCCCAAGATACAACAACAACTTAACAAATGAGCAAATAAAACTCAAGTGTTACTCTTGAAAAACTTTGAGTATAGTAAACTTGTTAGAGAGGAAGAAGAAGATGTCAGAAAATTCTGTAGTGTTTTCTTAGTGTGTTGAACAATTGAGCCAAATGCCTCAATTTATAGTGTAAGGAGATGACCCCTCAACTAGTCAACTAATGGCCTTCAATAGCCATGTAATGACACTTATTGAGGGGTTACATTCAGCCAAATAATGGCTGAATTCATGTGCCAAATAATGGAGATTTAATGCTCCAAAACCAGCCCAAAAGTAAGAATTTTCCATCTTTCCGTCGCAGCATTCTGCCTCCGAAGCGCCGCGGCTCTGTGAATTAGCGTCGCGGCACCGCGGCTCCAATGACTGATCACCCAATTAGTGTCGTGGCGCTCCGGCGCCTCGGCTCCGACGGGGCTGTGCCGCGGCCCTTCGCGGCGACTTCCCACTCGTTTCATCTTACACTTCTTCCTTCGTTTACCAACGTGGAATACTTTGTCATTTGGCCAATAACAGTCCATAATTCTATGTCTCAAACGTATTACTTATGTACCAATATCTCTTTCACTAATGAAATTTGCGATACTTGGCACTATGTGTGCACGTGTATGAAAACGACGTTTCCGACGTGCGGGGCCCCAATTGTTCGAGTCATAAATAATGGGATAAACTTAATTCCACATTAGTAAATTTCCAACACACTTTTACGCGATGCATAAAAGATGTTACATAACTTGCGGACTCTTGAATTTATTTTATTTTATTGGAGTTGCCACCTAATTTATAGAGAAATTAGGAAAACCAAGTAGGAATGGGTTTCTTCAAACAAAAGAAAAATTCTTAGAAAACCAGAGTTTTGGGTAAGGATTCAGGTGATTCCTCGGGGAGGGTGTTAGGCACCCGGGTATTAAGAATCCACATAATGTAGTTAACCTTTGGGTTTTAAAATAACAATATGTTTTTTAATTGCTTAAAATATTTAAAAATAATGTATAATAAAACTTGTATATGTCCACGGCTAAACATTACTTTCAAACAAAAGCATTACAATTTTTTAAAAGGCAAATCCCCATATTGTCTACTTAAACAGAGTAACGAAGGAAATAGCTGAAGAAAATCATTAGTGTTGAATTAAAAGGGAAAAGGTCCTTTAAGCACTCAGTAGCCCACATTATAATGATATGGAAAAAATACAAATCAAGGCTGCTTTATTGTTTTACATATATGATATACCACAGGCAAAAATATTAAAGAATTGGGAATAACAACATTAACTGAAATAACCAGTAATGAAGGTGTAATCATGCTTGAGTTAGAGAAAAGTAGTGTGTTACAGTAAGGAGTGATTCCAAAATCCAATAGGGAATCATGGGAAACTAATACTTATCATATTAGGTTGCTAAGGAATTGGAACATTTACTCCAACCATAAATATCTTTACTTGATTTGTCGGATATAGCTCATCGTGGGTCGGGTCAACGTTTAGTGGGCTGATGGGTTTGGTTCATTCAGTGTACGTTTGGGCTTGGGAATTAGAGAAAAGATAGACTAATTTGATGGCTGTTACACTTAATTATACTTCTAAGTTGTTCAATCCCACATGAACACCAAGAACAATTATAGAAAGCAATAAAATGATAGGAAGATTAAGAGAATTGTTGGGGTAAACACACACCTAAGTAAACACATTCGAATGCAACCAATATTCTTAAATCTAGGATACAAAGAAATAAAGGGTTAATCTAGAATTGAAATGCAATTAATTAACTCAAAGAAACAATGAAGAGAACCTAGGAACAAATTAGGTTAACATTCAAATACGAGATATAATCCAAAGAGAGAAGAGATATGAACTCATACACAAATTTCTTACTTGTAGTAACTTAAGAAAGGTTTAAGAAAAGGCATGAGACAAATCCATCTCTCAAAAAAGTAATCAACACTCATCATCCAACATAATCTATTTTTCAAAATAAAGACCTAATAGCATATATATTATGGTTCACAACAACAACAACGGACCAACTGTAACCATGGCTCATTAATCTAAGTAAAATACTAAAACCCTTTAACTTTGAGCCTCCTAAAAATTATGAAAATCTAATCAGATTCGAACCTTCAATTTCATCTTTTCCTCTAAACCCTAATTTTGTGAAAAATTCCTTATTCTACAATCTAAAATCATGAAAAGAACTAGGCAATAAAGGATGGATTCATGGAAAATTACTTAAGTGGAGGTTAGAATCTTACCAGAAGACCGAATATTGAAAGAGGCACTTGATTTCACTAAAAACGAGCTCTAGTACTTGAGTTAAGTGAAAATGGAGTCTAAAATCAGAGTTGGGACTTAAATCACTATTCGGCCCGATCCTTCTTCGCGACCGCGAGACAAGCCTCGCGATCGTGACTCTGACCCAGCAAAAAAAAAGCGAACGCGGGGATGGGATCGTGATCGCGATGCTTAGGCGTGATCCGACCTAGCCCCCTCCCCTTTGCAAACGTGACAGTGGTCTCGTGATCGCATTGACCACCCTTGTCGAGTCACGCGATCGTGGTCCCTCCCTAACGAACACAAAGAAGAAAATTGACAACTAAACACCATAAATTTCTAGTATTTTCCAAATTTTGATTCGACATCCGAGACCCCTCAAACACAAATCAAATATGCATTTCAGTCATAAAACACGTCCACACCTGCTCGCGCACTCGAATTTTTCAAAAAAAATTGTCTTGACCTAATATTGACCAAGGTCAGCTCCAATTCTCCAAGTTACTAAATCTCCAACCAACTACCTGAATCACACCCGAACGCCTCGGGACCCGAACCAATTACTCAACTAAGTCATAAATGACATTCCCGACCTAATGGAATCGACGAAACTTCAAAAATGACACAATTACCGTCAATGTTGACTTTGGTCAAACATATTTAATCCTTTAACTTAGAAATCTCCAAATTCACTAAAACCAATCCAAAACCCACCCGATTGCCTCAGGAAGCGCGCTACCTATCCCCAAAGTCATAACACCAAAATGCAACTATGGAAAGTATATTTTGTGAAAAAAGAGGTAAAAAAAACTCAAAACAACCGAACAGATCGTTACAATAACGTGCTTCAGATCATTATCCTAGTAGAATTAAACAACTTGTTAATAGAATAAAGGAGACTAAAACAAGGTAGTGAAATAGAGATAAAAGTAATTGAATTAACCAAAAAATATGTAGCATGTACGAGTAGTAGTTGTTCCTCGTTATTATTTTCCTAGCATGATGCGATCAATTCGAACAAAACACTATTACCTTCTTTGAAAGGTAATGCACGTGATAAAGAATAAAATAGACATCAGAAAATCTCTCATCCAAATTATGATACTACGGAGAGTAAATTAGCTTAGCTTCTCAAATTAGTCCAAATCCATTATTTAAAGATTATATATATAACCAAATGCTAATATGAAAACATACAACTCTTCGTACAGGAACTTAAAGACAAAGTAGAAATAATCTTAAGACTGTGGTTCCTAGTGACAATATCCAAATCGGTGCTTGAATTATTAACACAAAAAACAGTGCACGTGTTAGCCAAATTAAACTAATTCTCTCGGATGAGAATTTCTACAGCATCATTAGATCCGTTAAAGAGCCAAAATATGGATCTGAAGCATGAGAACTTGAGGAAGAAACAATTTAGATGTGGATATACTAAAAGTGCATATTTTAATTATTGAAAAATAACTTCTTAAACCAAAATCACATGTATCCCTACTATACAGTTAGCAAAATCAAGAAATCAATGGTAACTATGCTCTTTATGGAAAAATCAAGAAGGGTTAAGTTATCTTCACAAATCCCACACCCACGGTATTGGATATGCCTTCACTTTTAAAATAATAGGTTCATGTATACGCAACTCCCAAGAATATGTTGGAAATTTACTAATGTGTAATTAAGTATATCCCATTAATTTATGACTCAAATAATTGGGGTCCGCACGTCGAAAAGTCATTTTCACACATGTGCACACGTAGTGCCAAGTATCGCAAATTTCATTAGTGAAAGAGATATTGGTACGTATGTAATATGTTTGAGACATAAAATTATGGACGGTTATTGGCCAAATGACAATGTATTCCACGTTGGTAAAAGAAGGAAGAAGTGTAAGATGAAACGAGTCGAAAATCGCCGTGAAGGACCGCGGCGCAGCCTCGTCAGAGCCGAGGCGCCTCCCAGGCAGCGCCGCGGCGCTAATTGGGTGGCCAGTCACTGGAGTCGCAGCGCCGCGACACTTTGGAGGCAGAATGCTGCGACGGGAAGCAGGCGCCGCGGTGCTAATTGGGTGGCCAGTCACTGGAGCCGCGGCGCCGCGACGCTTCAGAGGCAGAATGCTGCGACGGGAAGTTGGAAAGTTCTGACCTTTGGGCTGGTTTTGGAGCATTGATTCTCCATTACTTGGTACATGAATTCAGCCATTATTTGGCTAAATGTAACCTCTCAATTAAGTGTCATTACATGGCTATTGAAGGCCATTAGTTGGCTAGTTGAGAGGTCTTCTCCTTACGCTATAAATTGAGGCATTTGGCTCAATTGAAGAATACTACTCAACTCTTAGAAAATACTCCAGAATTTTCTGAATTCATCTTCTTCCTCTCTAGCAAAGTTACTATACTCAAAGTTCTTCAAGAGTAACATTTGAGTTTCCTTTGCTCAATTGTTAAGTTGTTGTATCTTGGGAGACTATTGCCCGACAACGTAAAAGGTGATATACGGGGCAATCTTGTCTTAAAAACAGAGTGTCATCGCTCCACTTAACAAATCACAAAGTAGTTTGTTAAGTTCTTGATTTATAATTTATTGTAATATTTAGTTTATCCTTTTTTACCATTGTAATAGTTACTTATTTCCCATTTCCTACAACAATTGTATCCCAATAATTTTAAGACAAGATTTGTTGTAAGTACTTAGAAAGATGACTGGAAAAGAACAAATGGCTTCTGATTCTGCTGCTGCTGCTACTCAAGGCAATCCCTCTGCCTTCCCCACTGCTCAAGGCACTCCCAATGCATTTTTGATTGCTCAAGGCTCATCCAACGCCTTTACTGCTGCTCAAGGGAACGTTGTCGTTCCTCCACTCGCTGGATTCCACCATGAACGCCCTGAAAAGTTACTGGGCTCCAACTTCAAGAGATGACAACAAAAGATGTTATTCTATCTGACTGTTATGGGAATGGCTCATTTCCTAACAGAAGATCCTCCACAAGCTGGAGATGAAATGGACCCTTCGCCTACTGAAATGGCTGAAGGGGGCCTAGGTATCCATGTCAGTAATGGCATGAAGATGGTTCTTGATACATAGAGTCATACTGATTTCATGTGTAAGAACTAAGTATTTAACTGCTTGTTAGACCCTCTCTACACGGTGTATTGCACCGTAGGCACTGCCAAAGAGTTGTGGGAGAAACTGCAGAAGAAGTACAACGCACAAGATGCAGGTACTAAGAAATTCATCGTTGGGAAATTTCTGAAATTTCAAATGGTGGATAGTAAAACAGTGATGTCCCAAGTCTAGGAATTCCAAATGATTCTACATCACCTGGATTTGGAAGGTATGAAACCAAATGAGCAGTTTTGGTTGCATCACTGATTGAAAAGTTACCTCCCTCGTGGAATGAGTTTATGAGTTACTTAAAACTCAAACAAAGGAAATGGCCTTTGAAAAACTTATTATCAAACTCCAAATTCAGGAAGATAATAAGAAGGTATTGCTTAGGGGTAAACAACCAGCTGAGGCAAAGGCAAATCTGGCTGAGGCCAAAGGGAACCCAAGCAAGAAGCGCAAGTTCCAGAAAGACGGCAAGACCCAAGCAACGGAGAAATTCAAAGGAAATTGTCACCACTATGGGAAACCTGGTCACATGATCAAAGACTGCCGCAAGCTCAAGACTGAGCAACAAGAGAAGGCCAAGGCTAAGGACAAGACACAGGTTAACGTCGTCAAAGACAAGTTTCTGGATGATATGATTGAGGAGTTCTCAGCGGTGGTGCTAGAAGTAAACCTTGTTGAGAATCCCATGCAATGGTGGATGGACACAGGTGCTACAAGACACATCTGTTCCAATAGAGATGTCTTCTCGACTTATACACCGGTTACAAACAAGAAGCTGCTCATGGGCAACAACGCTTTCTGACGTGCTAGGGGTAGGAAAGGTAGTCCTGAAGATGACTTCTGGAAAGGAGCTCACTCTGAATAAGGTGATGCACATTCCTGAGATTAGAAAAAATTTAATTTCAGGTCATTTTTTGGTTAATACTGGTTTTAGGATAGTGTTTGAGTCCAACAAAATTTGTAATCACTAATAATGGAACGTTTGTGGGAAGCTGATTCGTCTATGAAGGCCTCTTCAAAGTTAACGCCATGTCTGTATTACGTACAAGCAATAATATTGAAGCTTCTTCATACTTGCTTGAGTCCTCTAATTTATGGCATCATAAATTAGGACATGTCAACTACAAGTCAATCCAAAGGTTGGTAAAGTGGGAGTTGGTTGATCTTCCTTCGGGAAATAAATCATTGGGTTGTAAATGGATACTCAAACGGAAGTATAACGCAGATGGGTCTATAGATAAGTACAAGGCAAGGTTGGTAGTCAAGGGCTATCGGCAAAAGGAAGACCTTGACTATTTTGACACGTACTCCCCGGTGTCTCGAATAACGTCCATACGGGTATTCATTACGATCGAAATGTTGCGTGACCTTGAGATACATCAAATGGATGTCAAGACAGGCTTCATAAATGGTAATTTGGAAGAAGAATCTATATGGAATAACCCGAGGGGTATGTGGTTCTAGGGCAAGAGAAGAAAGTCTGTCGGCTTGTCAAATCTCTGTACGGGCTGAAACAAGCCCCGAAGCAATGGCATGAAAAATTTGATAGTACTCTACTATCGAATGGTTTCGCCATTAATGAGTGTGACAAATGTGTCTACATGAAAGGTAACTCTGATTCGTTCGTCATGATATGCCTGTATATAGATGACATGTTGATCACAGAGAGCAGTCCTAGCATGATTCTAGAGATTAAGAACATGTTGAAACAATGTTTCGACATGAAGGATATGGGTATCACAGATGTCATCTTAGGGATAAAGATCTCTAAGACGTCTAACAGACTGGTCTTATCTCAGTCTCACTACATCGAGGATGTGTTGAGAAAGTTCGAGATGGTTGACAGTTCACCTACGAAGTCACCACTGGATAGAAATCAAAAGCTTGATAATAATCGTGGTGCACCCGTATGCCAGGAGCAATATGCACAGGTGATTGGGAGTTTGATGTACATAACAACTGCACCCGACCTGATATTGCTTATGCAGTCAACAAGTTGGCTAGGTTTACCCGTAATCCGAGTAATGATCATTGGAAGGCGTTGAATCGGGTACTACGATACCTGAAATAAAAGCTAACTTACGGGTTGCATTATTCGAGATATCCAGCTGTATTAGAGGGGTACAGTGATGCAAACTGGATATCTGATATAAAGAACACCAAGTCCACCGGTGGGTATATATTTACAATTGGTGGTGGGGCTATGTCTTGGAAATCCTTTAAGCAAACTTGCATCGCTCGATCCACGATGGAACCAGAGTTTATCGCTTTAGATAAAGCAGGAGAAGAATCTGAGTGGCTTCACGACTTCTTAGAGGATGTCCCTTGTTGGGACAAATCCGACCTTATGTAATGATCCACTATGACAGTCAGTCGGCTCTAGAAAGGGCACGGAGTTCTATGTACAATGGTAAGTCTCGTTATATTCGACGGAGGCATAAAACCGTTAGGCAACTGATCACCACGGGTATAATATCCATTGATTACATAAAATCAAATAATAACATCGCGGACCCACTGACAAAGGGTTTACCCAAGGATCAGATGTTCTGCCTATCTCGGGGAATGGGCTTAAAACCCAAGTTATAAGGACCAATACGGTGGTAACCCAACCTTACTGACTAGAGATCCCAGGAATTAGGTTCAATGGGAAAACTAAGCTGTAAAGGTTCAGTAAAGCGCTTCGGTGGAAGCATGAGCAATTCAGATAGTGATTTCTGTAAAGAAATATCAATCCAAAGCCATTCCCGCGATAGACATTAAGTATTATATGCAGTGTGGGTAAATGTTAAGTTTCTAAATCCTTTAATGATCCTCAATAATTGAGGTTAGGTTTGGGGGAATTTAAATGGTTCCTAACACTTGTAAAGTGGGGTATAGCAGGATATCATGTAAGAGACTACCTACTTAAGTGCGAGGATAGGTCACCTCAAATGGACGCACTTAAGAATCCAAGAAGTGTCCACGTCCACAACAGACAAAACTTACGAAGAACAGAGTAAGGGAAGTTGTTATGTTGGTACCGTTGACTTGGCTTACACTAAACACTGACGGTTCAAGACATCACGTTCACCGTGCAGTAAGTAAGTCCGATGATATTCAACTATGGAAGGTTCAAAGCGGAAGCTACCTATCCAGATGCAATATCTGTCCACTGAAAGATTGCTGGAAAAGGCACCATGTGAGTGCGCCAAAATCTCTTTCAAGAGGGAATTGTTGGAAATTTACTAATTTGGAATTAAGTATATCCCATTAATTTATGACTCGAACAATTGGGGCCCGTACGTCGGAAAAGTCGTTTCCACACAGTGCCAAGTATCGCAAGTTTTATTAGTGAAAGAGATATTGGTACGTATGTAATACGTTTGAGACATAGAATTATTGACGGTTATAGGCCAAATGACAATGTATTCCACATTGGTAAAAGAAGGAATAAGTGTACGAAGTGTAAGATGAGTCGGAAATCGCCGCGGCGCAGCCCCGTCAGAGCCGAGGCGCCAGAGCGCTGCGGTGCTAATTGGGTGGCCAGTCACTGGAGCCACGGCGCTAATTCACAAAGCCACGACGCTTCGAAGGCAGAATGCTGCGACGGGAAGTTTGAAAGTTCTGACATTTGGGCTGGTTTTGGAGCATTGATTCTCCATTACTTGGCACATGAATTCAACTATTATTTGACTGAATGTAACCTCTCAATTAAGTGCCATCACATGGCTATTGAAGGCCATTAGTTGGCTAGTTTAGGGGTCTTCTCCTTACACTATAAATTGAGGCCTTTGGCTCAATTGAAGAATACTACTCAACTCTTAGTAAATACTTCAGAATTTTCTGAATTCATCTTCTTCCTCTCTAGCAAAGTTACTATACTCAAAGTTCTTCAGGAGTAACACTTGAGTTTCTTTTGATCAATTGTTAAGTTATTATTGTATCTTGGGAGACTATTGCCCGACAACGTAAACGGTGATATACAGGGAAATCTTGTCTTAAAGACATAGTGCCATCACTCGACTTAGCAAATCACAAAGCACCTTGTTAAGTTATTGATTTACAATTTATAATATAATATTTAGTTTATCCTTTCTTACCATTGTAATAGTTACTTACTTTCCGATCCCTACAACAATTGTATCCCAATAGAATAAACATATATATCGAATAAGTTAAACTAAATACAAAGAGAAACGGTTGTAGCACCAATATAATTAATTACAAGATATAATGAATAACATTTCAGAAGGTTTAGAGATGACCTATCTCAGACAGGCACCGCCATGATAGAGTTTTCAGTCTGTAGCTTGACTGGGCTTTTCGTTTGAATTTCTCGGTGCTCCAACCAATCGATGTTGCTGGTGCGCTTCCTGTCGAGACTCCAGCAATTGTTATTGGTCTTATGTATGGTTGTTATCCTTGGAGTTTTCGTTGTTGTCATTTATTTTTCTTCCATGAAGAGCGGATGAAGTTGGTTATCATGAAAAAAGGAAGAAGAGCTAGAGTATGCCTCTACAACAACAACAACATACACGGTGTAATCCCACAAGTTGGGTCTGGGAGGGTCGGATGTACGCAAACTTTACCTCTACTTTTACGGGGTAAGGAGGTTGTTTCCAATAGACCCTCAGCTCAAAATAAACGTAATCAATGCAAGGTTGCATGAAAAATAAATCAGAAAAATATTAAGATACAAAATAAATCAACATAGTAATACACACATAAAGATAATGATCGACGCGATACCAAAATAATAAAACTAAGAAAAGGAGAAGAGGAGATGGAAAGGCTAGTCCCCCATCTCTTTCACACACAGCGCGACAAAACTCAAATACCTACTACCCTTCTATCCTAATCCTCGATCGCCAAATCTTTCTATCTAAGGTCATGTCCTTAGTAAACTGGAGTCGATCCATATCATGTCTAATCACCTCCTCTCAGTTTTTCTTCGACATATCTCTATCTCTTCTAATTCCTACAACCGTCAATTTCTCATACCTCATCTTCACATGCCTAAACTATTTCAGTCTCGCTTCATTCATCTTGTCCTCTACGGGGGCTACTTCGACCTTATCCATTATATCTTCATTCCTAGTCATATCTCTTCTAGTATTACCACACATTCATCTGAGCATCCGCATCTACGCTACTTTCATCTTCTAAACATGGACGTTCTTAACTGGCCAATAGTCTGCCCATACAACAGTGTTGGCCTAACCACAACTCTGTAGAATTTACCTTTCAGCCTAGGAGACACCTTATCGCAAAGCACCTCAGAAGTAAACCTCAATTTCATCCACCCTGCTCCAATACGGTTGGCGACATTATTGTCACTCTCTCTGTTCCCTTGTATAATGGATCCAAGATATTTTAAACTCCTTCTTTTGGGTATAACTTGTACCTCGATCTTCACTTTCACATTCATCTCTTGAGTTATATCACTGAACTTTCATTCTATGTACTCCATTTTAGTCCTGCTTAACCTAAAACCTTTAGATTCTAAGGTCGTTCTCAAAACTTTTAGCCTATCGTTAACGCCACTATGTGTCTCATCAATCAAAACTATGTCGTATGCAAATAACATACACCATGGCACCTCATCCTGAATATGTCGTGTCAATTCATCCATCACTAAGGAAAATAGAAACGGGCTAAGAGATGACCCCTCGTGCAACCCCATCACGATCGGAAAGTGTTCATAATCACCTCCCACTGTCCTAACCCAAGTCTTGGCATCCTCATATATGTCCTTAATTTCCCTGATGTAGGCCACATGCATACCTCTAGACTCCAAGCATCTCCAAAGGACCTTCTGAGGGACTTTATCGTATGCCTTATCCAGATCAATGAGCACCATGTGAAGGTCTCTCTTTTTGTCTCTATACTGCTCCACCAATCTCCTGAAAAAATGAATATCTTATGTAGTCGATCGAACCGACATGAATCTGAACTAGCTCTCGGATATCAACACATCCCTTCTCATCCTCAACTCGGCCACCCTCTCCCAGACTTTCATAGTGTGGCTTAGCAACGTGATACCCCTATAGTTGTTGCAACTCTGAATATTGCCCTTGTTCTTGTACAACTGGACCATTGTACTCCACCTCCAATCCTCTGGCATCTTAGTCATTCAAAAAATGACATTAATAACCTAGTCAGTCACTCCATACTTGCCTCCCCTGCACTCTTCAAAATGTCTACCGGGATCTCATCAGGTCCGATCGCTCTTTCCCTCCTCATCTTACAGATGACCTCTGCAACCTTGATGCACCTACAGTACCTAAAATATCTACGACTCTCGGGATGCTCTAAATTTTCAAGCACGATATCTCTATCCCCTTCTTCATTCAAGAGCTTAGCTAGAGTATGCCCCTGTTTCACAAAAAGATCTCCCCTTCATGAGTAAAGGAAGATACTAGTATTTATTGTGTAAAATTTTTGAAAGAGTTGTTGGATATGGAATTAGCATGGAAAATAGAGATTTTGGGACTTGAAAAGAAAATTTTTGTGAACAAAAAGAGGGATTTCACGAGATATGGAAATATTTAGACTAAAACTAAGATTAAAAAAATTAGGCTGAATGAACTTAATAAAGGGAATTACACGATTGCTTTACACATAAAGGAATAATAAAAATAGTCATAAGATACTAGCCAATTCAATAATTAAGTAAATGAAGTGGGGAATAAATACAAACACTTAAATATTTGGACGAGAAAATATCATAATGCTTTTACCTTTAAAAGTGAAATATTAATAAAGGAAATATATAATGGGAAATCATATAATAGAAGGGAAAAAGTGACATTTATAAGTATAAAAGCTGCTAAAAAAATCAGTTGGAGTAAAGAAAGTACAAAATTGGGTGTCAATAGTACACCTCCGAGATGGGAATCGAGGATGATCAAAGGGTGTCAATGCCGGTGGAAGCACGGGGCCAGTTCTGAAATAGGCTCAGTGTCATTGTAGGTTTGAACCGGAGAAAGTCTTGATGTCGTTTTGAGTCTTATCATCCACCATCTCGACTAGGGTCTAGCTGAAGACGGGCAGAACAGGAACAACCTGAGACTAGTGAACATAGATGCGGAAAGGACCTTCGAGAAATCCTGGTGAAAATTCTGGCTCTGCCTCTACCTTCGCTTGCTCTGATAGATGTCTGAAACTCTGTCTCGACTAAGTATTTATTTTCTTGTCAATTGTTGCTTCTTTTGCCTTTCATCTTCATTGTCAATTGTTGTTCTGACGTTGTTATTGAGAGTGATCTCACAGTTATGTGATACCCTTTATTTTCTTCTTTTTCGTGCCCGTCCCCGTTACCTTTATCTGCATACACAATACATGAAAAATCTAGGAACACTAAATCCTATAACTTGCCTGCTTTAGGTAATTACGTTGTTGAAAGGAGATGGATCAAGTTGGTGAAGATGCTGATAAGGGCCATGAATCTGAAGGAATTGGTACGACAATTGACATAACAATAAGAACTATGGGCATCAAGCTCACACTGTTAGTAATAAGGTACATTATTTTTTGTATATATTAAGTTCATTGCAGCTCTACTTGTAAATTAGCAACTTACCTGAGATTATTTCCTATTAACCTCAAGAACCTTTCCTCCCCTAAAGAATATCTATTTTATATGGTTGTAAAACTTCTAAATGTTTCCTATTGCTGTAAAGAAAATTGTCTGAGATGCATTAATTTTGCATGTTTACCTCTAAACCATATGAATGTTTCTTGCATAACCATATTGTAACGACCTGTTAGGTTGTTTTGAGTTCTAGCTCTTCACTTTTCGAAATGACACTTCCCATAGCTTTAGAATGGTATTTTTGACTTGTAAGGACGAGGACGTGATTTCCGAGGCAATCGGATAAATATCATAGAAAAGGTTAATTTTGAAAGTTCATAAGTTCAATAAATGAAAAGAGTTGACCAAAGCCAATATATGATATTAACAAAATCAGATTCATGATCGGGCAGTTCAGTTACGTCCTAAACGTGATTTATATTTTAGTTGGATGGTTGGAATGGATCATGAGCGGTTTGGGTGAGATTTGGACTCTTGGTTGGAAAACTAGTTAAAATAATGAACTAGAGTTGACGATGGTCAACATCGGGTCGACCTGACCCTGGATTGGTGTTTTGAGTGCGCGAGCAGGTTTGAAGCGTATTTATAACTGAAATGCATATTTGGTTTTGTGTACAGGGGTTCCGGATGAGTTTCAGATGTTAATTCAAAATTTGGAAGTAACCAGAAAATATTTGGTGTCTGGTCCGGATGAGTTTTGGATGTTGATTCAGAGTTTGGAAGTAACCAGAAAATATTAGGTGTCTGGTAACTTGTTTCTTTCTATGCATTCGCGTAGGGCTCGTCATGTTTGCGAAGAGGTAGCTTGGGTGGGGATCGCGTTCGTGAGACTCCCGCGGCGTTTGCGTATCGTAGTGGGTTGAGATGGGCCCGATTCGACAATTCATGCAATCACGAGCTTGGTCTCGCTTTCATGATTGGTCGGGTCGGGGTGGGATGAGGACATATTCATTAGGGGTCCTTCGCAATCGCGAAGAAGGACCCCTGGGCAGTGTAATTTTATTCCCAAAATGGTATTTGACATTTCATTTCATAACTTTAGCTAGAGACCTCGATTTTGGGTCATTTTTTAAGGAATTTTCGAGTTTCGTCATGAGGGTAAGAATCAAACCTCCTTTTACTAACTAATCAAGTAATCTTTTGGATTTTTCTCTTTTAAATCGTGATTTGGGTCAGGAAATTGAGATTTCAAGCCCTAATGTTGAGATTATGTAATTCTTCGAATTAGAGGTCGATTTGAAGTTGGATTTGACTCGTATTGGTGATTTAGACTATATAGACTTTGGATATACTAATTTTGCAATAAAATTCCAATTTTCTCTTGGGGATCGTGTTTGACTTTTTAGGATAGGGTTATAACTATAAAAATATGGGTCTCTACGAACTCATATGCCTACGTATATTTCATAATTGATCTGATTGGGATCATTCGGAGACTTTGAGAAAAGTCAAGGATTTGTCATGATCTTCGCACCCTAGGACTAGAGCAAATTGAGACCTTACTTGACTCTATATAAAGTGTTTGGTTCGTAAATTAACCAATGTTAATGGAAATGGATAAAACTGTCACGCCTCAAACCCTTGCCTGGGGAACTCGCACTCGGTGCCTTAACCTGCCCGAATAAACCATCTCTACATGATATATGACTTTGAAACATACATTAAGTAAAATGAAAAAAATTTCATATCATAAAACCTTTAATAAGCTCCATTTAATAAATGAGTTCTTAAGTTTAAACGATGGAACATAAATTCAAAACATGAGTCAATGCCAACCATAATGCATATCTAAACACTAGTCTATGAAGCCTCTAATATAACCATGAATTAAAACGTTTAGCGGATAAGACTCCTACATACCCAAAGTAACGAAAAATGCTAAAGTAAATATAACTACACCCTGAAGATCAAATGAGGCTAACCAATAGCTGAGAGTGCGAAAAGCCTAACATGGAGTAGTACGCCCTGAATATCTGTACCTGCAGCATGAAATACAACATCCCTGATAAAAGAAACATAAATACTATGGAATAACACTTATTTGTAAAATTAACTAAATGAAATAAAGGGGCGTGAAGGGAAAGGTGACCCAACAATATTATAAATAAGATATAAAGATATAAGAACTTTGACATCTGAATAAGCTCAACATTTATATCATAAAATCTTTAGCAAATATGTTAGGGGTAGTTTCATTAATAACCAACATAGTATAGCCACCATGTGAGCACATGGAGTCCTATCTTTGCCCATCAACTAAGTCATCGCATGACCTTGTCGGGATAATGAGACATACACAATCATAATTTATAGCAATTGGATCAATAAATAAATCATCGATGAGGTAACATGACAGAATTGCCCGAACCAACGCTACGACCCTTATCCTACGTCGCATGAATAGTTTCGGGTGTTTGCATGCCTTTTCGATTAACAAATCATACTCCGAAAATATTCGCATTAAAATAGTGGTTCGATGGCCCATAACATATTCATAATTAATCATTATAGGTTTCATAACATACTTTCATAATATATAGTTCCTACTTCATTATCAAGAGGTTCATAGGATAATTTGCATAAAACAGAGTTCACAATATTTAGACTCTTTTTAAAGATATCATAGTTTGAGTAAAAATCACATAATTAACATGGAACCTTTGGTTTCAAAGGATACAAGATAAGGAGAACCTAAGAAATTCATAGGAAGTTCACGATATTCGAAGTTAAATACATGAACGACACTTTTACATTTCATATTTTAGGGCATAACTTGCATATTGAAAAAATACATAGAATTCGAAGAACGTGGTTTTGGTAAGAACAACTAAATGTTTCCACACATGGAGAGTTGTGTAAAACCGAAGTATTTTGTGAAATACCGGGGGTTCGAATCCTTACATACCTTAATCGCTCTAAAATATGAAGAAAAATCCAATTTTTTTAATGAAGAACCCTAATTCCTTCACTTGAACCTTTGAGAAGAGTTTTCTTGAATATTCTAGATTTGTGGCATAGAATTTCCCTTAGAATCTACGTATAATCTTTAGAATTACTTATAAATACTTAGTAGGGACTTACGTGATGTTGGAGGATGAGGAGAAGAGAGAGGTCATTAAGAAGGTCAAACTTTTCTTAGAGAGTAAATCAAGCTTATCCTTTAGTTTAAGAATATTTACCTTTGTGTCTTCCTCAATCTGTGATTCTGAATCTCCAATTGCCATCAGGGCATGGTGATTTATTTCATCTTGTGAATTATCACTGGAATGTCAAGTGTCCTTTAATGCCTAAGGGGTTCCTTTGTTTCTTCCATGAACCAATTCCTTTAGCTTATTCTTTTCAGCTCTTTCTTTCTTCCATTAGATCTCTAGGGGACAGTCTTTGATCAAGTGATCAATTTTTTCGTACTTGAAGCAGCCAGCAGTTTGAGGTTTGTCACCTCTTCCATTTTCATATGCGTTTTTCTGTCATTCTGTCTCTCCTTGGTGAGAAACTTCCTGAAGTTTTCGGTGATCAACATCATTTCTTCCTCATCTACTTCAGAATTGTCACTACCAGTAGCTTTCAAAGCCAAGGATCTTTCAAAACTTAATTCATCAATTATGGAGTTTTCCATGTCCATCTCATAGGTCTTCAAGTTTCCTACCAATTCACCCAAGGATATATCTCCTATGTCTTTGGCTACTCTTATCGCAGAGACTTTCATCTTGAAAGTCTTTGGTAGTGTTTTCAAAATTTTGTCAACTGAGTCCTCTATGGTAATGATTTTTCCAAGAGATGTCAGTTCGTTAATCAGAGATGTATGCCATACCTTGTTAACATTTCAGAAACAGTTTCTTCTTGCTTCATTCTGAAATTTTCAAAATCCGTAGCAAGCATAGCTTTCCTGGATTTACTAACCTGGCTAGTCCCTTCATGTGTATTCATCAAATCATCTCAGATTTGCTTAGCAGAAGTGTTAACACCCAATTTTGGCTCGGCATAAAAAAATTAGCATTTTCAGGGTGCCCTGATCGTTAAAAACACAAATAGCACATTTTTATATTTTCGACAATTTATTAATGATTATCCTTATTTTGGGAATTTTATCAATTTATTGTCATTTTCAAGAATTATTATTTTTCTGCACATGTACAGTGATACTACAACGTTTGTGCAGTCAATAATCGTTTCTTAATTTATGCATTAATACTTAGGTTAATATTTACACTATTATTTATATATAATAGTTAGTTATATTTCTAGTACAGTTTGTTAGTGTATAGAATGCCAAAATAATTAATTTGAAAACGCGGAGCAAATATTCGATCAAGTCAAGATCGTATCAACTTTTTAGACATGACATTTGAATCAAAAGAATTGAGTCTTTCATCCCTTGGTTAGAGGAAATCCGTCTAAAGGATAAAAGGGTGGAAGACCCATTGAGTAATAACCTGGGGACTAAATTTTGTCTTGAGGGGACAAGAGAAGGATGATTAATATTCATTGGATAAAGGGGGTACCATTTTGTATTATAAAGGAACGAGGGAGAGGTTAATTTTCACACATCTTCTACACACAATACACTCTTTAATTTTCAAATTTTTGCCACTCTTCTCTCCACAAAAAACATTAAAACACTTCTTTCTTGTTCTCAGCCGTCGACGAGTGCTATCAGTCGGAACTCCGGCGAATCGACCATTACAATCCCACCACACTGTCATTGCCTCCATGACAACCACTGCTCGCCCTCTCTCTTCTCTGTCGCTGCTCCGATGAGGAAATTTTGGCTTCGGTGAACCGGAGCAACCAACAACACACAACCTCCGGTCTCTTCGTGACCGTCATTGCTCCGGCGAGGAGCTTTCTGAAAGTATATTTATGTCCTAGAGACAATATGTATTAGGACAAATGTACTTTATACACATTCATATTATTATTAATGGAGATTAATATTTTGGCATTTGCAATTATTGAATTATTAATTGATTGTTTGTAATATTCTATAATATGCATCCCTGGAGCTTACGTTGTCATTAATAGAGTGAGATATCATCGAGAATGAGATATCAATGATATGTGATAAGTCGACATGTGGTCTGCATCACATCCTTAGAGGATGTAGTATGTCTCACCTGCTACGAGGAATGGCTACTCGTGATGGACACATGGATACTTTGGAAGTATTGGTATACCCTGCTGATATACTGTTTGTTATACTTGTCTGAAGTATGATCAACGTGTGGGAGATAGAAGTCCTTAGACTTGAGGTCAATACGCGTCTTGTCTACAAAGTAATGTACTTTGATCACGTCCTAAGCTCAAATGTCTTATAGGTTGAGATACGACTTGTATTTGGTACATTACGATGTGGATTAAATGTGGTGGTTGAGCCAAGATTATGATTCATTCCTCGAATATATATTTGAGAGAACACTCGGATTCTCAGTGATATTGGGTTGACTAAGTTGTTAGCCAACGCAATAGACATATTTAGAATATGGTCTAGTTGTTAACTAATATAGAAGAGATAGAAGATTAAGTCATTTGGATGGACACTTGACAAATCCTAAGCTTGATCGGGTGTGTCGTGAATGAAAGGATTTTATCTTACCACATAAAGGTTAAGTTTAATGAATTCGCGTAAGCGTACTTCACATATTGAGTTCGTCTTCCGGCGCCGTATAGGAGTTCCGCGTAGACCTTAATTTGATTAATGTCGATATGAGAAGGCATGTAGGGTCACACTATGTCGAATGTCTGTTTCGATCTAAGGATGTATTGAGAGAGTAATTAAATGTTCGATTTAGAATCGAGATATTTAAATGAATAATGATTATTTTAATTAAGTCAAAATTAGATTTTGAATTTAATTAAGAATGCACAGAAAATAAATTGAGACAGTGCAGGAGCACGTCGAGCGCCGCGACGCCCATACCCTAGGGCCGCGACGCCTCTGCATCGATTTTTGGGCCAGGCCCAAGGTCAAACCCTAATTCGGTTTTGACCTAATTTTCAACTATAAGTAGATGCATTCCCTTCATTATTCATACACTAATTTTTTGAAAAACATTCTAAGCCTTAGAGACTTAGAATCAAATACTCTCTCTCGCACCTCTGCCGGATTTCCTTGCTTTTCAAAGGAGAAATACATTGAAGCTTGGAGCTTGCAATCGGAAGGGCAACCGCGTGTGCACCTTATAGTACAAAAAAACTCCAGATATTCAAACTTGTAAGTTTATGCTTTATGTTACAAGTTTAATTGTTGTATAACCATACCAGAAATGTTGTTGGGGTAAGTAAGAAATAAAATTTTAAACTTCCGTTGTGCCTTACTTATGTGTTTTGTACCCAACAAAACCCTACACTTTCAACTTCGGTAAATCAGAGCAGGCACCACGCCTACCACCAGCGACCAACACCCCTTACCCTCACCCTTCTTCCTCTCTCTCACCTTTTCTCCACCCATCATCTCCCCATATTCCATCTCCATCAACACTACTGTTTCATCTCGACAACACCAATGAGCAGCCCTTCACCTACCGATCAGTTTCTCTAGCGAACTGCCATTTCTGGCGAATCCAACAACCCATCAAACCATCATATCCACCGTCTTCACCACCACTCCACGACCTCTCTCTACTTCTCTTCATCTTCTATGGCGAACTCACGCCGCTGGAGATCAACACATATGCTCCGGTTGCTTCTGTTTTGTGCATAATTATATGTATTTACATGTTTATTACTATTTTGCTTTTGACATTACTGTTCCACGCTGCTACTGCTATTGTTGGACCATTTTTGAGTAATTTTCCGGTGACTTCTATGTTGCTGGAGAAGTTTTATCTTGCTCGTTGACTGTCACTACTGGTCACACACTATTTTTGTTTTCTCGGGCTAGCCTCTTACTGACTTCCTTACATTTTTGTGTATAAATTTTCTAGCCATTTTTTGTGAATTGGATCTCCCTCTATAGTTGTTGTTCTGTCGTTAATAAAGGAATATGTTCCTTAATTTTATTGATGAATAGTTTACAATATATATAAGGTTACAAGAATATTTACTTTGAGACAAACTAGGTAACTAATTAACCTAATTACAAAAGGATTATAATTCTACCTAAAATAGGAGATATATTATTAATACAATTAATGAAAGAATATTGGAAAATATTCTATTACACCCCCGCAGTCGAAGCGGGAGGTTCTCGAACACTGAGACTGGCTAAAAAATCATCAAATCATATGCGCGGAAGAACTTTGGTGAAGATATCGGCAATCTGATATCTGGAAGGAATATGAAGGACACGAACTTGACCACAAGCCACTTTTTCGCGAACGAAATGAATGTCCATCTCAATGTGTTTAGTGCACAGATGTTGGACGGGATTGTCGGAAATATATGTCACACTAATATTATCACAGTAGACCAGTGTTGCCATTTGAATCAGGCAGTGAAGCTCAAGTAGAAGGTTACGGATCCAACAAGACTCAGAGACGATGTTGGCAACACCTCTGTATTCTGCTTCTGCATTGGATCGGGATAGTGTAGGTTGCCTTTGGAAGACCAAGACAATATGTTATCTCTGAGGAAAATGCAATAACCAGACGTGGAGCGTTAGGTGTCAGGACATCCACCACAGTCAGCATCATAATAAGAAGCGAGACCAGTGAGCGAAGACCTGTATAGATGTAATTTGAAGTGAAGTGTACCTTGGACATATCATAAAATACGTTTGAGGGCATGCATGTGTGCTTCCGTCGGACTGTGCATGTGCAAGCAT
The DNA here is from genome assembly GCA_029783415.1 of Anisodus acutangulus. Classification (NCBI taxonomy): domain Eukaryota; kingdom Viridiplantae; phylum Streptophyta; class Magnoliopsida; order Solanales; family Solanaceae; genus Anisodus; species Anisodus acutangulus. The sequence continues at coordinate 44,304,477 of CM056493.1, read as the reverse complement.
ATTTGTTGCACGATATATGATATGTCTGGTCTCGTGAATGTGAGGTACTACAAGGCCCCATCCAGGCTATGATAGTGAGTCGGGTCTGAATATGAAGGGTCAGAATCAACGCTGAGCTTGGAATTGGTGTCTATAGACGTGTGGGATAGTTTGCAAGATGTCATGTCTGTACGATCAATGATCTCTTTGGCGTACTTTTTCTGACATAGAAATAGGCCGCCAGAATGTCGAGTGACAGATATGCCCAAAAAATAACTCAGGGGGGGTCAGATCTTTCATAGCAAACTCAAAGGAAATGAGAGACATAATGGACTGGCGGAGAGCATCATATGATGTGGTGAGGATGATGTCATCAACATATAATAATAGGTAATCCATATATGTAACCTTGTTGTATATGAATAGGAAATGATCGGATCTGATGTGTGAAAAAATGATAGAAGAGACATAATCGGTGAACCGTTAGTACCATGCTTGAGGAGCCTGTTTTAGTCAATAGAGCAATTTTCAAAACAGACACACATAATTCGGATGAATAGAATTCCTGAAACCCATAGGCTGATGCATATATATCGTTTCATAAAGATCCTCATGTAAGAAGACATTCTTAACATCAAGCTGATGAATGGGCCAAGACTTGGATATGGAAATGTTGAGGACGGTCCGGATGGTTGCGGGCTTTACGACCGGGCTGAATGTTTCATCACAATCCACTCCTACCTGTTGGGACCTGCCATCACCTACAAAATGAGCCTTGTACCTCTCAAAAGAACCACCAGATTTCTTCTTATGTCTAAAAATCCACATAGAATGAATAACGTTAGAATCAGGTGGATGGGGTACTAGGTCCCACATCTTATTATCAATAAGAGCATTATATTCGTCAATCATTGCGACTTTCTAATTAGGGTCGGACAAGGCATCATTCGGGTTACGAGGGACGGGGGAAGGGACAACTTAAATGAAAAGGTTAAATAGCCGTTTAGGTTTATGAATTTCATGCATGGCACGAGTTTCCATAGTCCGAGAGTGTGTCTCGGGATACGGTATATGAGGGGGTTCGCTGCGGGACTGCTGGGAAGAGAAGGATGGGCAGGGCTGACGGTACTGGCTGGCCGAACCTCGGTTTGCCGAGAGGTGGCTGTGGAATCACCTTGAGATGGGTTGTTTCGGGCCACCGTTGGCAGAATTGGGTTGGCAGATAGTCCCGGACTACCCGAGGTGATGGCGGGTGTCGGGGTCTGGAACGACGGACTATGTAAATGGTGAATTAGAAGAGAATTTAGGACATCATCTAAGAAGTTGTAGGAATATTGAGATGGCGAGTGTAGACAAGCAAAGGGAATTGAGACTCATCAAATAGGACATAACGTGAAATAATAATTTTACTGCTCGACAAGTCATATCACGAGTAACCACGATGATTGGTAGGGTAATCAGAAATGTACACGGGGAAGACTGGGTTGGAGTTTGTGAGTGGTCGGATAGAGGGTAATAAATACATCCAAAAATACGCAAGTGTTGGTAGGAGGAGTTTCTACGAAACAGAACTTGAGTGGGCGACCGTTGAGCTAGAGACTTTTTTGGGATTATGTTTAGGAGATAGGTGGCCATGGAGAGTGCGTAATGCCAAAATTGATGAGGAATTGAGGCGTGAGCAAGTACGGCATGAATGAGGTTGTTTATGATTCAGATTTTCCATTCGACTTTACCATTTTGGGAGGATGTATGAGGGCAGGAAAAACAAAAGGTAAGACCATTTTTGGAGCAAAACTGTTTGAATTGTTTATTATAGAATTTCCTGTCATTGTCACATTGAAAATATTTAATGCTCTTTTTAAATTGTGTTTTTACGAAAGCACTAAATGAAGAAAAAATGGAGTAGACCTAGGATTTATTTCCAATTGGAAGAGTCCATAGAAAGTTGGAATAATCGTCCAAAAATAACACATAATATCGATGGTCAGCCGTACTCAAAATAGGGGATGTCCACAAATCACTATGTATGATATCAAAAGGCATTAAAGTACAATTTGTGGATGCAGAAAATTGTAATTTGACATGTTTCCCAAAAGTGCAAGATTCATATATAGGAGTCCTAGAAATACGATTGCAATTAATAAAATTATTTTTTCTAATGGAGCATAAAACAGAGTCTCCCGGATGTCCTAATTTAGAATGTCATAAGGAAGATGAAAGAGCAGCAAAGGTTGAGGGAACTAAGGCTGAATTGTTGACGGCCTCTGAAATAGGGTAGAGATCTCTGGTGCTGTCACATCTCATTATTTGTCTCTCTGTCGTAAAATCCTTCACAGTAAAACCAAGGATCAAAGTCAAGGGAAATCTAATTGTTAGTTGTGAAACGTCGCATGACGATTAGATTTTTAATGAGTTTAGGGGCATGGAGTACATTTTTTAAGATTAGTGGTGGATGTGGTGGGGATAGGGAGGAATGACCATAACCACGGATGGGAATGCCTTGTCCACTACCAATAATAATATTCCGATTTAAATTACTCAAATTGGAATAAGACGAGAGAGTGCCTTGTGATGTCATCATGTGAGATGTGGCGCATGTGTCCATATACCAATTTTTGTCTGGAGTGTTGAGAGACATTGTGCTCATAGCCGCCTTAATGTCAGTCGGTGCATAAGTCGATGGAGGGGGGCCTATGCTGTGTAAGCCTGTTGTGGACGTGGGCCAAGTATGCCAGGTTGGGCCTATTGGTTCTAAGGTGGAGTCAGCGAGAATGTCGTATATGGGCAAGGAGGGGAGGCCCATGACGGTGGGGCTCACGCATTCACGGCGAGTAGGCAGCCCACGATAGAGGTTGATGCGATGCTGCTGGCTGTTGTTGTCAGAATTTCTTCTATCGCGGCCCTTGCCAAACGACTTGCTCCGACAGTTGTTACGAGAGGAAGCGGATTATTGTGAGTACTCTGGCCGACGATTCTGGTTGCCGGACCGGGAGGCCCTACCGTCGGCGGAGGGGCCAACAGTGGTAGTGAGGGCGACATTTACAATGCTGGCCCGAGTGGTGTTGCGCTTGATTTTTCAGGTTTTCTCAAGGATGAGTTTTGAACGGGCTTCATAAAACAGATGTAACATCGTGCATTACTGAAGGATGGTGGCAACGCCATCATAGGATTCGTTCAAACTTGCAATAAGTTGCATGACCATTCATTGATTAGTGACTGATGCGCCGCCATTGGAGAGTTGATCGGCAAGCATCTTGAGTTCATGATAATAGGTAGAGACATTTGGGAAATCATTCTGATGAACGTCCTTGAACTGATTTTCAAGGTATATCACTCGTTGAGTTTTGTTGTCGTATAAAATACTGTCAAAACGTTCCCACATTTGGCGGGCAGTGACATCGGTCTCAATGATGGTGTGCAACATATTATTAGAAATGTCGTGTCGTATATCCACTGGAGGACGGCTGCGTCCAAACGAGACCAGAGTGCATCATCAGAAGTCGAAGCTAATGGTACGTCAGTGGACTTCGGCGTGGGAGGGATGATGTGGTTGATAACTTCGTAAACACGATAATAGATCTTAAAAAGCTCAGCCAATGAGGAGTATTGACCCTTTTTCCATATCAAGAGTCACAAGGATGAAGTTTTTAATGCTGTTTACGGTAAGTACCAGATGAAATTTGGTTTTGTCAGCCATGAAAGTGGAAATTTATGAGGAAGAGAGAGGGAGAATGGCTGGAAAACTAGGGTTATGTCGTGGGGAAAAGAGGGGGCGACCGAGAGAGGTCGGCGGCTAGGGTTCCGACGTGGAAAAAAGGTGACGGTCGAGAAGGTGTATTGGTGTCTAGGGTAGAGTTTGTAGTTTTAGGCTACTGATACCATAAAGGATTATGTTCCATGATTTTATCGATGCATGATTTACAATATATATAAGGTTACAAGAATATTTACTTTAATAAAACTAGGTAACTAATTAACGTGATTATAAAAAGATTATAATTCTACCTAAAATAAGAGATATACAATTAATACAATTAATGAAAGAATATTGGGAAATATTCTATTAGTTAATGCCATTAGGTGGCTCACTTTCAGGCTTTTTTTATATTTTTTTATTAAAATAAATGTTGGTTTTGTGTTCGGAAAATACGTTGTGTGGTACTTTTATATTTTTATCGTATTTATTTAAATTCATTTGGGCAAATACTAAACTCAAGTGGCCGATGAAGGAATCTCCGTCTAATTTCCAAGGCCTCCCCTGTACAAAAGACATATTTTTTTATTTTAGTTTACTTATTAATTCTTGACGTCATTTGATAGTTATTTATTATGTTACTAACACTTTTACTAAGTGTTTATACAGGTATCCGGAGATACATCCGAAGATGAAACTAGGAAGAAACTCAACATCTTCGTCGCATCACTGTTTATATTTAATTTACGTATTCTTTAAAATTGTACAAAACATAAACTCATAGTATAGTGGAAATTTTATTTACTTGCTACTTTATGTGTATTATTTAAAGTTTTTCATTTGCGTTAAGCAAGATTTAGGCCGTAAATGGTTTCATAAAATGATTAAATGTAACTTGGTATAAGTACTTAGTTAATTAATTCATACTTTTGGCGTTTAGGAAAATATTAGCCCATTTTTATTTTTTTATTCTTTATACGCTTTAAATACATTTTTATCACATATATTTTACATCATTTCATATACAACTTTTTTATATTCTTTATACAATTATATATATTTCTTTACATGCATTTTTTACTCTTTTATTTCTTTAATATACATTGTCCATACTAACAATATACATTCCTTATATACATAGTTATTCAATTTCTTATACATTTTATGTTTGATATACACTCTTTAAAATTTGAAATACATTCTTTATATGTTTAGTATACATATATTCTCCACATTCTTTTATATATATGCTGACATACGTTCTTTATATATATATATATATATATATATATATATATATACATCTTTTACAGCAATTGATATACTTTTTGTAGAAACATGTATAAATTCTTTTTACTAACAAATACACTTTTATACTAACGAGGTATGTTCTCTTTATACTCATTATACACTTGTTATACAATCCTTAACACATTCTTTATATTGATATAGATATTTTATTTTACATTATATATATATATATATATATATATATATATATATATATATATATATATATATATATTATACTTGATATACATATATTTTTATACATTTTGTACATTATTCATACTTATCATCACTTAGTGTAACTTTGATGAAATCATGACTTTCTGAAAACAAGTAATAATAATGTTAAACAGATAGATAATCCTCCTCTAGTGTTCAGTTAAACTAAGTTTAAGGACTGTCTTCGGACATGCTCTGGGGTGTTTAATATCTTTCCCTCGGGGTAAATAAAACTATTATCTAGAATCGCATAGGTTTCTCAGATCATAAATGGAGTAGATACACAAACGCATATAGGTTTCCTGATTACCCTTAGAAATTAGGTGGCGACTCTAACCCTTTTAAACCAGGTAGAAGAGCCGGAAGGTTGCAAACTATCTTGGACCCATTCAAAATAGGGCGTAACAATTGGTACAACCAGAAAACTTTGTTGTACTCTTCTGGACCAAGTCCACAGATCACGACATTCTTTGCCTTTGCATTCTTCCTGGGGATTTTGTAGTCAGCTTCCTCGTATTCGTTTTTCTCCTTTACAATATCAATTGATATTCTGCACAACCAAATATCTATCATATGCGATACTTAATTTTCGCCTATAAAATGGAACATGTTACTCTACTTGTTCTAAGAGTGGCATATGTGGAATTGTAAAGAATAATAAATTAAGGACATAATACTTTTATGTGGAAACCACCCGGCTCACAAGGGTAGAAAAAATTACGACCTACACCTCTGTAGGATTTAACCCAAACTCCACAACAATGTGAGCCCGTGCAAATTTAAGTTACAAACTCAACATAGGAACTATAAACTCTAATTCCTATCTTACTAATCTCCCTAGACTAGTAATCTCACTCTAATTTGATCCCAACTTGAAATTGAATTTGACTAACAGATTATACCTAACAGTATGCTTCTATGAAAGCGGATAAAGGTATAACTCGATAAATGATCATAATGCAAGAATCTAGACTCAAGAACTGTAGACATAAACTCTGTAACACAACTTCTTTAATCTTCTTAGTCGTACTAGGTCACACTTAATGAAATCATAACTCTCTCAATTACGCTTGATAGGGTTTGCTCAAGTTTTTAAATTTCTCTCTTTGTGAGTGCGTCAGTTTCTTCAAGGCAAGACTTGGATATATATATAGGCATTGGTCTTCATCACATCAGCAGACCTTAATCCTACATGATACTGCCCATCATGTAAAATAGGGGTTGTGTTGGTTTGGAATTCTTACACCTTCACGCAACTTTAGTTTTTTTGTAGGACTCTAAAGTATCTTGATAATTGTGTCAAGAAATCTTGCAGCCTTGTACACTAAGTATTTATCATAAAAATAAAATCCTACTCGCAGTATGATATGATCCGGAATGGCTCGAGGGTGATTATGAGGGATAGAATTGGTAGAGGAGCTCGACCTCAAACCAATGATGAGTCATGGAGCACCTTCACACCATTTTAGGTGCTTCAAAAGGCCTCAAGCATGTATCTTCACACCATACACTCTTTGATGAAAAAGGTGAGCCTTTGAAGGCTATTGGAGACTCATGTGTGAGGGTGGTCAAGTTATGAGAGATAGCATAAAAGCCTTTGAAGATCATCGGGTACTCACATATCAAGCTATGGGAGATAACATGGATGATACTAGTCTACTTGTGTTATTTGTGCAAAGAGAAGAGAGTGGTTAATCGCGCAAAGGGGCTATACATTAACTCCAAGTCATCATCCCTTGAAGGACTACAAAACAAGGCTATTACTTCATTAAGGATGTTTTTATAATAGCTAGCTAGTCTTCTTAGCCTAAGTAGTATAAATACTACAACACTTATTATTTCATAGTACATATTTGATGAATTGAGAATTGAAATATTCATTTGAGAGTGATAGTTGTTTAGTTATTTAGCTATAGAGTGTAGTGTTAGACATAGTTTATCCCTTTATTTCATATTAGAGTTGCTCATTTGTGGATTTAATTGAGTCTCTTCTTCGATTTCAATTAGTATAGGTTCTTTTGGTTGAATTCGATTGGGAGGGTTTGTTATATAGTCTAAGTTTGCCCATAAATTCATTACCAATTGAGTCTTGCTTCTATTCTCATCCCCCCCCCCCCCTTTTTTTTCTATCTACTGTTTTCTTGCTATGTTTAATTTCATATATTTATTTTTTGAATCCGTGTCTTCCACAAGCAGGATCATATTATTTAATATCAAGACCAAATTTTCTCATAAATTCTTTAATAAGTAGGTCTTGCTTATATCTTTTAAATTTCGCATTTGATTTTTAGAATTTCATTTTAGAGATCTTATCATTTGGTATCAGAGTTTGGGCTAAATGATTGTCTCTATAATTCTTAATCATAAGTTCTTACTATTAGATAAAAAAATTCAAAATTTCCAAAAAAATCCAAAATTTTTGTTGTTGTTTCGTGGATTTGAGGTTAGATTTGAGTTTGTTGAAGTTGGAAACCTCTAAATCCAAAGTTTCAAGAGATTTGAAGAAGTTTTGTACCATCTACCATTAAAGGACCTTCAAACTTGAAGAACACCCAAGTGCATCTTGAAGAAGGAGGGCACTAATTGCTTCAATTTCTAGTGGGCTTTGTTCTCCTCACTAAGGAGAGCCTAGATCTAAAATTTGAGAGAAATTGAAGTTGATTTGAATGTGGTTGTAAATTTGAATGTTGTTGGTGTTCTTGAGCATTTTTAAATATTTATAGAGAAGACGACACTAAAAAGAGGGTTCGATCCAAATAATTTTTTGGTACAAGTCAAAAGTGTTTTTCTGCCCCAAAAAAGGAAAATACTAGGTTGTGTCTTCTTAGTCTTCTTTGTTTCTCAATATTTTGCTCCAACTTCCATTTTTTTCATTTTGTTGATTCTCTAAACTAATTAACACATAGTAATTATTCTTACTTGTTTGATTAACTAGTTCTTGAGTCCGAATTTCTTTCATGCTAATTCTTTCGATCTTTTATCATTTAAAATTCATCAAAAGTTCTTTGGCTCTTGTCCATTTTCTTTGAGTCATCCGTCTTTCAATTAACAAGAATCTATTCTTCCAAGAATTAACAACCTTATGAATTAATTTGGATAAGAGGTTCATTGCCAACTTCGGAAGGACACTAGAGTGTGGTAAGGCTTGAGCGCAAATACGAGTGACATGAGGAGCTTTTACTACTAACTTGTTTGCTCGTAATGTAGGTACAAGAAGAAGAGACATAAGGAAAGAAGGATATAAATTTCCTACTTCGAGAAATACAATGAATCGTGCTTCTTATCCTAGAACAATTGTGTCATGTTCTCAATATGGCTATGATGTTTAAGGTAGGAGGGGAGCATCAATAGACAATGGAAGTAGAGAAAATGCAATATTTCAAGGAGGAAATGACCCGAAGAGGTAAATTTTTAAAATGAAGGTTAATTTCTTGGTTGTGAAGGTTGTTCTCTTGTGATTTATGATGGTAGTTATGCCAACTACGTTACCCCTCAAGCAGTTGAATCGCTGAGGATACATTGTGTGAAGAAGCCCTTACTATGATCAAAGAGGGTATTTGGTTGATAAGAGTGTGAAGGTATTCTTGGCATATGGTGAATATGAAGAAGTTTGGTGTGATGTGCTTTCCATCAATAATTGTAGTTTGTGTTTAGAATATCCTTGGTTCCAAGAACATGGAATTTCATATGAGCAAGAATGGTACAATAATGTAGTGGATAGGAAAGGGAGATTTCTCTTTCCACCCATACCCCCTAAAGAAGAAGCAAGTGCAAGTGAACCACTTAGTAGAATGAGTGATCCCGATCTTTCACTTTGGGAAATGATGGACAAAAGATTTGAAACTATTGAAGAACATCTACACCTAATGATAGAATTCTTGACCATATAGAAACAAGTGAAGGAAGGGAAGGCCCTTCAAAATGAAGCCAAAGGGAAAGAAGAAGTGAAGGGGATTCACTAAATCCTTCTCAAGAAATTCTTGGCACTGGTCCCAACTCTCATGAAATTGAGAGAGAAAATATTTACAGGAGTAAGAGAGAAAAAAATGACAACTCTAGAGAGGAAAAATGAGAGGTAGTGAGGAGTGACGTGAGAGAGTTGTCACAATCCCATTCTAGCTCATGTATCTTTTATTTTATTTTTAATTATCTTGATAATGGTGCAGGTATTCTTGGAAGCAAACAGAATGAGGAACCTCAAGCTTTGAAAGTTCATGTGAGCTTAATGAGTCTTTTTGCAAGGTCTCCCGAAGGAGCAAATGCTCTCGAAAATTGAAAACTATGGTAAAGAAGATACTTTGTGTGAACTTCAAGATAAAATAACTAATCTCTACTCTCCAAATATTGTGAATGAGCATGTTGACTTGAGTATGAGTGATAGCTTTCTCTTATATGAGCTTAATGAGTCTTTACATGTGTTGAACTTAATTCTTTAATGCTTGTTGACATTATGGATGATGTGGGTGTTCCAACACTAGTTCATCTTTTTGATAACCTAATTGATTCTTCTTGCAAGGTCTATTTGTGTCCACCTAGTGTTGACACTTGTAATATAAATGTTTATGCATCGTCATGTGATGGAATATCTCACACACTAGTTGATCCTATGAATGATTGAATTAATTCTTCTATTGAGATTGATTTGCGTCCAACTAGTGTGGATAATTATTTTGGTCAACTTGCTTGTGATGATAGTCCACTAGTAGAGGGAGTTTTTGATGTATTCTATGAACCTCAACTTAGTGATAACCTTGACCTAGTTGATAATGTGAATGTATGTGAATATGAGTACTTTGATCTTACCTTGTTGACTTTTTATGAGACTCAAGGTTATGATAATGTTATGTATCATATAGAGAGTCATGACATTGATCCTTTTGAGAGTGAACGTACATTCTTTCGCTCACCAACTTTAGTTGATTACTCTTTCCATAAGGATACTACTTTATTTGATAATGACATGATTGTTGATGGTGATGTGCATGGTTGCTTGTCTTGTGGTGTGGTAGATGTTGCCACATTTGGGGTTTACAAAGCCTATGAGGATCCAATATAGAATGATGACGCTCTTCTCTGTGATGAAGATCTTCCTTTAGGAAATGATAATACACTTGCGGGGAAGGTGTGTTTGAAAAAGAAAGTGAAACTTGTTTACAATTTGCTACTTCTTCCTTGTGTGTTCAAAATTATAGTAGCATACTTGATCTTGTCCTTGAACCTAATAGTGAGGCTACATGCGAGGACACCGCAAATGAAGTTATTTTGTGTGACACCTTTATTTACTATCTATTTGCATATGATGATACTCATGTTGTCATTTTGGGTACATCTTATGTTGAGTGGGATTCTTATAGGGTAGATATTAGTGTTCTTGACGAAGATGTGTGGATATTCTTCTCCTTTGGTCCCGAAGAAGCTTTTTGTGATTTGGTCATGATACTATCTTAGAGGTATTTTTATTTGAAAAATGAGGATCAAATGTGTTTCATGTATTCTATAACCAATGTGGCATTACATGCTTCATTTTTCGAATCCTTTGATTTCTTTGCCTTATCCTCATTTCATGATATTTGAAGGAATCAACTTCTTGATACCTCATATGTGTGGATTTTATTCATGATAATATTAATGTGTGGTTGTTTCACAAGTTTATCTGTACTTGGAGTGAAAGTATAATGTTTGCCTTTTGTGCTAATCCTTATGCTTTGAAGATCATGTTTTTGTACATTTTTCATTAATGAGTTCAAACCTAACTCAAATTTATGGAGTGTTACATTATCTACCTCTTGGGATCACTCAAATGATAGTGATGGTTAGAATTATGACTAACTCTGAAATTTTACAAAAATTTCTATAAAATTTCCTTTATAAAAAGGACTACCCCAACATTCCTTAAACACCTGCTAGCTAAATAGAACATAAACTCAAGCCTCTCAAGGCATCACAATATGTCTAACATGACAAGAAGATCAACAAGCGTAGACATGGATGTGTCATATGCATATGTATTGATAAAAAAATTTAAACTCCTAGAAACTCCATAATGACCCTATGGGATGTAGTATATGTATTACCCCCTCCGTCCTGATTTATATGATGTAGTTTAATTGGATACAGAGTTTAAGAAATGAAAGAAGACTTTTAAATTTTGTTGTCTAAAATAAGTCAAAGATATTTGTGTGGTTATAGATTATCTCGTTAAGCATAAAAGATAAAGTTTAATGTTATATTATTTTCAAATAAGAAAATGTGTCATTCTTTTTTGGGACTGACTAAAAAGGAAAGTGTCATATAAATTGGAAAAAAGGGAGTATAAAATGTTTGTTGATCTCGATTATCTTATATATATATATATATATATATATATATGTCGGTGTATGTCTTGTATACATTTGTATATATCTATGAAAATACAACAACAACAACATACCCGGTGAAATCCCACAATGTGGGGTTTGGGAGGGTAGAATGTACGCAGACCTTACCTCTACCTTGGTAGGTAGAACGGTTGTTTCCGATAGACCCTCAACTCAGGACAAGCACAACAAAAAACAGTCAGACCCGATCAAAAAATTAAAGTAGTAAGCAATAAGAAAATGTTGATAGCAAACACGAATACGCCATGATATCGCATCCTGAAAGAGAAGCAGTAACGACCACAGATAAATGAGATAAACCGGGTATATTAAAGAACATATGTCCTCTACAACCCTTTATCTAAGGTCATGTCCTCAATAAGTTGCGCCTGCTCCATATCTTGTCTAATCACCTCTCCCCAATATTTCTTCGGCCTATCTCTACCCCTTTGGAACCCATCCATAACCAACCTCTCACACCACCACACTAGGGCATTTGTGTCTCTCCTCCGCACATGTCCAAACCATCTCAACCTCGCTTCCCGCATCTTGTCTTTCACCGAGGCCACTCCCACTCTGCCCCTAATATCATCATTTCTAATCATGTCCCTCATCGTATGCCCACACATCCATCTACTCATCCTCATCTTCGCCACTCTCATCTTTTGGGTGTGCGACGTCTTGACTGGCTAACACTCCGCCCCATACAACATAGTCGGTCTAACCACCAGCCTATAAAACTTGCCTTTTAGTTTTGGCGGAACCTTTTTGTCGCACACGACTCAAGATGCAAGCCTCCATTTCATCCACCCTGCCCCAATATGATGTGTGACATTGTCATCAATATCTGCATTCCCTTGGTTGATAGACCCGAGGTACTTGAAGCTTTCTTTCTTTGGAATGACTTGAGCCTCAAGCCTCACCTACACACATGTCTCACAGTCGCTCCCGTTGCTGAATTTGCACTCCAAGTATTCTATCTTGGTCCTACTCAGCATGAACCCTTTAGATTCCAGAGTCTGTCTCCAAACCTCCAGCTTAACGTTCACCCCTCTGCGAGTCTCATCAATTAGGACTATGTCGTCTGCGAATAACATACACCATGACACCTCCTCTTGGATTTGTCGCGTCAGTCCATCCATCACCAAGGCAACTAAGAATGGGCTAATAGTTGATCCCTGGTGCATCTCCATCATCACAGGAAAGTGCTCCGAGTCTTCTTCCACTGTCCATACCCTGGTTTTGGCTCCATCATACATATCCTTAATCGCCCTAGTGTACGCCACATGTACACATTTAGCCTCCAAACATCTCCAAAGAACATCCCTAAGGACTTTATCGTATGCATTCTCGGGGTCGTTGAAAACCATATGTAAGTCTCTCTTCCTCTCCCTATACAACTCCATCAACCTCCTAATAAGATGAATGACTTCTATAGTCGAACGCCCCGACATGAATCCAAACTGATTCTCGAAAATAGACACACCTCTTCTCACCTTCATCTCCACGACTCTTTCCCAAACTTTCATAGTGTTGCTCAGCAGCTTAATACCCCTATAGTTGTTGCAACTCTAGATATCACATTTGTTCTTGTACAAAGGGACCATTGTACTCCACCACCATTCTTCGGGCATTCTCGCCATCTTAAAAATGACGTTCAATAATTCAGTCAGTCACTCCAAGCCTGCCCTGCCTATGCTCTTCCAAAATTCAACTGGAAAATCTTTATTTGATATGCAATATCCCTCTATTATAGCCAATATCATGCCAACGCTCAATTTAAAACAAAATATGGTAGCAATTAAGGTTGCGTAATCAAACTAAGGTTTCAAATTTCGATTTCAACGCTAGCTTAAGAAAGAATAACAAATCTACTTGATTTTCTTTATTTAAAATTCTAATTTCCTTTCTATTTAAAACATTATCTTTGATTTTTTGGGTAATTAGTACAAATTTATTGAATCAGTTGATAAAGATTGGGTATTGATAGGAAAAGAAATTGCACAGATGCATTGTACTCGATTCAAGCGGAACAATAATGTGTGCTACTATAAACGAAGGGAGCAGTTGTATGTTTTTGCTATTTTGATTCAATTTTAGAGTTTGGTGTAGCTTCTCTTAAGGTATAATTTTAAATATTTTATGTATCTATTTAGTGTGTTTGTATTACATATTTTAGAATTTAATAAAATTTTCTTTAATTTATAATTAATCTTTATAATTTATTAATTTTTAATAAACTTAAATGATCAAAATTATTCCATACATACTTAAAAAGGACCATTTTGAACTAAGCTTCAAATGTTAGGGACTATGTTTATCTTATAGTATAGTTGACGTGGAAAGGGAGAAAAGCCAAAAAAGTAAGTAGTCATCTCTTTCATATGACACATAAGAGGAAAAAAGCCAAAGGACTTTCTCAGGAAGTGAATGACACGTATACATTTGGCCGGTTACGTTAGTTAAACTTAAAAAAGTATCTAAATTCCAAAATTGGACCAATCAATATCCCCATTACATATAAACTTGAAAAAGGAAGAAGAAAGAGAAAGAAAAGATTCAGTACAATAAGTTTACAAGTCAGGATAAAAAGTTTCTCTAAGTATATTCATTTATTTATTGGTGTTTCTTCTTCGTTGGTACGAAATGAGTAGAAACGGTCAAATGGGGGATTTCTGTGTGAATTTTATGTTGTAATTTTAGCAAAAATAACTAGTGACAGTATTTTTGCCGTGGGCATCGCGATAAGTCCTCTGTCCTACTACAGGTGCTGCGACAACCTTTACCAAGTCCGAATGTTTCCTTTCTGTCTGATTTTTGCTATGAGAGTACTAGGAGATTAATAGTCTGATTGGTCAAGTTTCTTTTTATTTTTTGTTCAAAAAGTGTTTTTTTATATTGAGTTATTTCACCAAATGTTTTGTTGAAGAAAAAAGTATTTTTGAGAAAACAACTCAATTTTAAATTTGTTACTATGTCAAAAAGAAAATATACTTAGAACAGCTTAGTCAAACACTAATTCTTGATTAAATATATTTTTTAAATTAATTAGTCAAACATAAATTATTTGCTGAGACTATTAGAAGTTGTTGCTATGTCAAAGTACACTTAAAAGGTTAAAAGTAATTTTAAAATTGATTAGCAATAAAATATTTTTGAAGTTTGGCCAAACATGGTATCTGATTAATTGAAAACCAGTTGATGCTAATATCTTCAATGTTTGTGTTGTTTCTTTTTGGCTGCAGACTAATTTGCCAAAATTTGATCAAGAAATACTTGGCGACTGATAATGTTTGGAAATGGAGTTGTTGGTATCCTCTCAGAGGCGACCAACAAGTGGGAAAGACGGGCTCCGCTAACTCCTTCACACTGTGCTCGACTGCTGCATGGTGGCAGGGGTAAAACTGGAGTGTCACGCATCATTGTGCAGCCATCCACAAAGCGAGTTCATCATGATGCTCTTTATGAGGATGTTGGATGCGAGATATCAGAGGACTTGTCCCAATGCGGTCTCATCTTGGGTATCAAACAGCCCAAGGTGCTAATCTTTTTTTCTTAAACTATGATTGATTTCTTGAGGTGATGGTTATTTAACTTGAATTGCAGTTGGAGATGATTCTTCCTGATAGGGCCTATGCCTTCTTCTCCCATACTCACAAGGCGCAAAAGGAAAATATGCCCTTGTTGGATAAGGTATGTAGCTGTAATTCTATGTCAGCAATGATTGAACAGATGTGGTAATTTTTTTCTCGAAGATTAACATTCTGATGGATATTTAGATCTTAGCTGAAAGGGCATCTCTGTTCGACTATGAGCTTATAGTTGAAGACACTGGAAAGAGGTTACTCGCATTTGGAACTTTTGCTGGTAGAGCTGGAATGATTGATTTTCTACGTGGATTAGGACTGTGTAAGCATCTTGTTTGTAACTTGAAAATGATTTATTGAACCCATGTATAGTTTTTTGTTGGTTTTTGTACCCTGCTGTTTATCTTCTTTGCAGACTCCAGAAAATGTGTGCGTGTGCTCTTTTCTTCTTCTTCTTTTTCGTTTGAACCTTTGCCTTTTATTTCTAATACTTAAGGATACACATGTCAGGGTATCTCAACCATGGCTACTCAACACCTTTTCTCTCACTCGGCTCATCCTACATGTACTCTTCATTGGCTGCGGCTAAGGCTGCAGTAATTTCTGTTGGTGAAGAGATAGCGACTATGGGACTTCCATCGGGAATATGTCCTCTTGTGTTTGTTTTCACCGGTTCTGGAAATGGTAATGTGGATAGTAACTTAGGCTCACTAGTTTCAGTTTATTGACGTGTCTAGTTCAGCTTCTGTTCAGGATATAATCTCTAACCTCTTTCCTTGATCCACTCTTTTCATAATGTGTTCCATAAACTTCTCATTGTATATCTTTGGAAAAAATTTGATATCCTTTGTAGTGTCTCGTGGTGCACAAGAAATTTTTAAGCTTCTTCCTCATACATTTGTGGATCCAACAAAACTTTCAGAACTACATGACACGGTAAGATAGAGCATACTTTCTTAAGACAATGTAATCAATATATTGCTTCACTTGTGATTGAGTTTTCTATCTTTCATTGTACCACTTTGCTTCTTTCAACTTTTCTGAAACTATAGTTCAAAGTATGCTTTTGTATTCATCTGTTGAGAAGGGAACACCTTCAAGCTACAGAGGTAGCTGGAGGTCTATATTCAATTGTTGGAATACAAACCTTACTATATGATCCATTATTTGGTCTACTAATAGTTTAACATGAAACTTCATCCTTTAGTTTATTTCATTGAAATAAATTATCAAAATTGTATCGGTTATAACTCCAAAATTTGTGAATTCTATTCACTTGGAGAAACTGTTTCACCAGAAGTTATCGAGTTGGTAAATTCTATCTAGTGTAACATCCAAGATTTTGTTCTTCGTACCAATTTTGGATCAACAAGATACTTCAACGCCAATGATCTCCAAGTCATACACTTTTTGTACTTCAAATGCTTGAGTTAAAAATTTCACAACTTTTTGTTAGAGAAATCTGTTTTTCATGTGTAGGCCAGGGATCTTACTCAATCAAAACACCCATCAAAGAGAAGCTTTCAAGTGTATGGTGTTGTAACAACCTGCCAAGACATGGTGGAACATTTAAATCCTTCAAAATCCTTCAAGAAGGTACATACTGTTAGTGTTAGTATGATTGCCTTTTTTTTTAATTCCTTTATCTTTAAAGTTTTCATTTTTCCAAAATTTATAGCAGGTCTACTTTCTTTCCTTGCATTATTAACATATGCAATGGGTACATTTTAGGTCCTTCTTGAATAGGTAGGTAATGAAATGCTGAGACAAATAGTGAAATTTAGCTTCATTATTTTATTTCGAGGAAAAAGCTGGTTAAATGCCCCTTATAGCCTAAATCCAGATTCCTCCCTCTTTACTACTCCCTCTTTCCCAATTTATGTGGCGCCATTCGAATTGAGGGAGTCAAATATCTTAATTTTGACCGTGAATTCGGATATAGAATCTTTAAGTGTTTTGAAACAAAATTTACATATTTGGGAACTACGTAAAGAATAATACAAGTATCAATAATTCAAAATATTTAAAAGGCATATGAAAAAATCGCAGTCTTCAATACTTTTTAAGAGTAAAATGCGGTGCTTCTATTTTCAAAATTCAATATAGCAAACCAGTATATAAATCAACTGCCAAATATCAAGAATAGAATGTGTCCTCTTATGCCATGGTTGTTATAGACTAGGCTGATAATGGTTTCCGTTGAAGTCATCAGGACTTTTACATTGGAACTCTGGACCCTGTTGTGCTTGAATGATATAGTAGCAGACATTGTAATAACAGTTAGAATAATACTGACCATTTCAATTTCTGCCCCACCTTTTACCCAGTAACAGATTTGAGGGCTCCTTGAAGTTTTGAGTTGAATAGTTTTCCTTATCTCAGTGATGGATATTTCTGTGTCTGTTGGAACCTTAAATAAGTGTCTCTTCTTGCTAACTTGAATAAAGATATCAGGGTGTCTTTCCTTTTTTAGCTTTAGTAGTTTTATGGTCTTTGTAGTTCTAAAAATGGGAAACGGAACAAGATCAAAATTTTGAGTTTGTACACATTGTTTTTGGTACCTTTTTATTTAACATAATTGAAAATGAAAGCATCCAAGTTCTTTGCCTGCCATGATGTTATCTTATGCATTACACTAACACTAGACATGCCATTCATTCAGGCTGATTACTATGCACATCCAGAGCAATACAAACCTGCTTTCCATGAGAAAATAGCCCCTTATGCATCTGTCATAGGTCAGTGATGCTCAGCTATTACCTGTTCATATTTTAATCATTCTTACGAAATCTACTTCAGCATCCAGTTTTATCTATTTCCTGCTTGCTCTGACTACATTCTAGCCAACTGTAACTTTCATTTTCTAGACTTGAGCATGCATTTGTTTTCCTGAGTGAATCAAAGCGTTCAATGCTGGCTTGTAGGACTCATCACCTAGAGCTTTGTATTATATGGAAACCTAGAGTCTTCTTCATCTTTTTATAACAACAACATACCCAGTGAAATCCCACAACGTGGGGTCTGGGGAGGGTAGAGTATATGCAGACCTTACCTCTACCTTGGTAGGTAGAGCGGCTGTTTCTGAGAGATCCTCGGCTCAAGACAGATCATAAATACAAGCAAAGCAAAAGCTAAAGCGAAGCAAGAGAAACGGTCAGACCCGGTCAAAAAAATAATTTAAAGAAGTATGAAAATGTTGGTATCAATAGCGAATAAGCCATGATAGCACATTCTGAAAAAGTAAGCAGTAACTAGCGTAGGTAAATAAGCTAAACAAAGTACACTAAAGGACACATAGCAACAGTAAGTCGGACCAAGATTGGTCCACGCACATGCCTCCACGCGCTACTGGAGCTGGACAGTCTCCGGTGGCTTCGCTGGCACGTGAGACCCACGCACGTCTCCTCCGGCTGGGTTATAGCGAATCGGAGGGAGATGCTTCTCCCTAAGCAGGTGGTGACAATTAGTCTTGAAGTCACGAGAACCGGAAATAACAAAAAAAAAAAAAGTACCCATCATTTTATCTCTATATACTTAATTTTTTTTGAGTTTCTTAAGTGTTACTAAACGAGAAACTTCATTTATAAAAATTATGGTTTTTGACATTCTTATGCAAGTAATTGCATCAGCTATCATTTAACAGTTTTGACATTTTTTTTATTTTGACATTCTTATGTATTGAACTTCGTTTCACCAATTCTACTGTACTAAGTACAAGAAGTCTTTGAAGTTTTCTTTTTATAATGTTTTCAAGTAATTTTGTGAAAAAACGTGTTTGTTAATTCTCCCTGCTTCTTCCAGTAAATTGTATGTACTGGGAGAGAAGGTTTCCTAGGTTGTTGACTACTAAGCAGATTCAAGACCTTATAAGAAATGGATGCCCACTTGTTGGAATCTGTGACATAACTTGTGATGTTGGAGGCTCGATCGAGTTCATCAACCAAACCACATCAATAGACTCACCTTTTTTCAGGTACTTTTTAGCTTGTTATGAAGATTCTATCGTAAAACTGTCAATATGTTTGCAACTTCCATTTCTAATATACTTTATATACTGCTCCTCACTCCATAGAATTTATTTAAAACTCAGATGGTTAGAGTGCAGCTTTAATGGTGTAGTAGTTTCTTATTCAAATGGAAAAAGGGAAAGATATGAAACACATTTAGGTTAGACTGCCAGATGAAACACATTTAGTAGTTTCCAGATGCCACCAGGCCTACCCTTGGCATGGTTAGACTGCCATAAATTTGACTGTCACTCCTTAATGTTTTCTGTCTGGCAGGGATTAGTGGGTATAAGTTCAATGCGCTGTACCATGTTTTATGGTATTTATCCTTAGTTTCTCTAGGAGCAGATTCCATCATCGTAATTGTAAATATTTCTTTTACTCAGCATCTTATGTTCATTTCCAATTAATTTACAATAATGCACCTAAATATTTCTTTCCTGATCATTATAATTGTTAACCATGGATCCTAGGTATGAACCTTCCAATGATTCATATCATTATGACCTAGAAGGTAAAGGTGTGATGTGTTCAGCTGTTGATATTCTTCCCACTGAGTTTGCGAAAGAGGTAATCTCAACATCAAGTGCTACCGACTACAGTTGTCTATCTGTCTATAAATCTATGAGTTTATGATATCTGTAGCTATGTTATTTATTCATGTGATAGGCATCCCAACATTTCGGAGATATTTTATCCCACTTTACTGGAAGCTTAGCTTCCTTCAGAAATCTTGAGGAGCTACCTGCCCACTTAAAGAGAGCTTGCATAGCCCATTATGGAGGTCTTACTCAGTTGTATGAATACATACCTCGAATGCGGAAATCTGATATAGAGTAAGTAGTTCATGCTAACTTTATTCTTTGTTATTGTGCTTTTCATCTCCGCCCTTTTAAAAATCATAGGATAATTCTCAACTAGTCTGAAGCGACTACAAAATTCCTTTCGTATCTATGATAGATAACTATGTCTCTTATGTTACCATCATCCATTCCCAACTTGTGTATCCTTGCATAACATGAAATTATATTAAACTTTTTATGTTCTTTTCAGTTCGTTTTGATGTCCATAAGTTTTGTAAAGCATGTAACATACACGTTGAAATTATATTTCTGGAGCTGATATGAAGTAGCTTGTATTTTCTAATATGAAGTAATGATGTTCTGTTATCTTTTGATTGGCAGTGACCCTTCGATAGTTCTTCCTAATTCCAATGCTAACGGGAGGAAATACACCGTATTGGTAAATTCCAATGTGTTCTTTATTTTATTATTGTTGTTAATTGAACATAGGATATGAAGTTTCGTATTAGTTATTTATCTGATACGGGAAGGGGTTTGAAGAAGACTAGGAAAAAGACATGACCTCAAAACTTAAGGTTTTCAGAGAGAACAGGCAACCGCTGTCCAAAATTAGCCTTGTTTTATTTAGTAAGCTTACCCTATTTAGCCAAACTTCCAGAATTTGCTTATTTTGAAAAGTACTTTTTGCCAAATGGAGTTTTCGAGAAAGAACTTTCAGATAGTTGCAGTCTGCGTTTGACCAAATCATTTAAGAAGCGCTTTTGTAAGTATTATAGAAATAGTTTTCTTTTGGCCAATCTTTTCAAAAGTGCTTTTGAGCGTCAAATTTCAAAAAAGACATGTAAAGATCCACTTTACGATTAGTATTATTTAAATAAATAAGTCATTTTAAATACTTATTATGAAATACCTTAACTAAGTTTTTAACTTTATTTAGTTTTAAAATTGAAAAGAAAAACACAAAATAGAGAGAAGGAGCATGTTTATGAGACTTTGGTCATAGAAGTATTGTAAATTGAATTTTGATAGGGGTATTTTTATCATATAATTTTTTAAAAAGCTTTTGCTTCTACTTAAAAGCAGTTCTAGTTTCCTAGAAGTTTGGTTGGTCAAATAGGCAATTTGACAGGGTCTTGGACATTTGAGTCTTCTTACAGGTTCTGAATTTACTTCTTTAATTAGTAACTGCAACAAGTTGTTACTAGTCACTGCTGAGTTAAGAATGAAATATATATTTTTCTTATTTCTTTGATGATTTTATCTTCTTATGCTTGTACTCCATCATCTGAAATTGGCAGGTATCTCTAAGTGGTCATTTGTTTGATAAATTCCTCATAAATGAGGCATTGGATATTATTGAAGCAGCAGGTGGCTCCTTCCAGTTGGTGAAGTGCCAAGTTGGTCAAATGACAAGTGCTTTGTCATACTCAGAATTGGAGGTTATTTCTTTCTAACCTAGTTTTACCTTGAAAGAGGAATGTTATTAATATGTTTAGATCAAAGAGAGTCGGAATGAAAATCATTGCCTAACATGAGAAAATTCGTAGAATCTACAAACTTATTTGAAGGTGTTCGTCCATGTTTTATTTTTTCGAAACTTGTAAAAATTATTTTTCTCCAATTTCTTTGAACATCCACAAAAGCTATTCATTGAAAAACAACCCTGCAATCATACACCACTGAAAAAAGCCAGGGAAGCTATTCTATCTTCACCACATGCTGGACGGATACTCATGTTCTTGCATCATGCTCTAGCCAAATGCACCAAACGCATATAAGCAACAGAAATTACAGAGTCTTCAAGTTATTAGCGTTATAAAAGCCTAAAAACGTAATTGTTGTCACTATACTTCTCACACCCGTGGTTAGGAACATATCAAATTCCTGTCCTTTTAGCAGTGCTGCAGTTTCACTTCCTAGTGCTCTGCCCTTATTACTTTTATCTTCACACTATAACAGTTCTATTTGTTGAAGCGTTCTCACCAATGAATACTTACTAAGCTACATAAATACTTCTCGTTGATAATAGAAAATTATGTAAACTTCTCGTAATTTTCATGATTATGTCAAAAATATTTGCCAAGCACCTACAGGCCTGTTTTGCTTTCCATACACTGAAATATTTTAAAGGAATAGAGCTTCTCAGCTTTGGCATAATATAGTTCAATTTTTTTATATTTCATCTCCTTTCGAGATAGTCTGAAAGAAACAAAGCAATGCATTTCTCCTGAGAATTACATGGACCTTTCTATAGACTGTCGGGGTACCCAGAAACAAAGACACAAAACACCATTTACTTTCTGGTGTCACTTTAACTTTCAGCTTCCTGTTGATAAATCCTAATTCTACAGTTCCCACTATATTGCTCGATTTTCCAATGTCAAAATAAAAGTTCAAGTTGCGATTTTCATGCTGTTCTTGGTTAAGGTGGAGATTAAAGTGTTTGCTTCTTGTGGTTTCTTTAGTCATGCATATTTACCTCTACATGATGTAAAACTTGATGATTCTTACTTCCTTTTTGTTTTCATTATTTTGGATAGGTTGGAGCTGAAGATAAAGCAGTATTAGATAAAATTGTTGATTCTTTAACTTCCCTTGCTAATTCAAGTAACTCTTTGGGATCTCAAGACAAGGAAAACAACATATCTTTGAAGGTTGGGGAATTCCAAGAAACCATCATGGATGATAAATGTGATGCAAAGAAGGTCTTAATTTTAGGTGCTGGTCGGGTTTGCAGACCAGCTGCAGAACTTTTAGCATCAATAGGCAGCATGCCATCTAGGCAAGGGCTGAAATCATCTATAACTGCTGATTTTGAAGAGCAAAATTGTGTCCAAGTGATTGTTGCTTCTTTGTACTTGAAGGATGCGGAAGAGGTATGCCTGTATATCAAGTTTCATGCGATCTCATTGATCACTTTAGTAAAAAAGGAACCGGGTGATTTCATTTCTCTACATTGGAAGTTTGATGGTATCTTTTCACTAACAAATCTTCATATTCGTTTGTGTCTTCAATCTTCATTGTCCTAATATTATATTCTTAGAGATAGTGTAAGATTTATATCTTCTTATGTTCTTGTCTTTTTTCCACATCATAGGATTATCTTGAGGTCACTTCTCTGATTCTCCTCTCCATTTTCTCTTTTATCAGCTTTGTTTCTGCAATGTAGTGTTTTTCCCTGGCCCTGTGTCCATGACCATGATTTGTTTGTTCTGTTCTTGTTTGCATCGAGTTACAGCATGAAGTGAAAATTTGTATTTGTTGTTTATTTGTTATTAATTATCTATTATATTGTTGATTTGTTGCACATCTTGATTATAGACGATATAATTTCATTTACCATTTGCACGTTATGCTTTGAGCTCTATGTTTTTCTCTTATTATAGAACCTCTATGCTTTGTTTTTTTTCCCGTTAGTAATCGTGTTTCAGTAGTACAGGTTACTAAAGGTATTCCAAATGCAAAAGCAATTCAGCTTGACATTAAGAGTCACAAGTCTCTATCTAGTTGCATCGCACAGGTATTGCCTTTTGATTGCCAATTGTGCTAAAATATTCTTCTCTTTGAAAAAAATGGCCTTTCAGACAATAAGTGGTAGTAGTAAGCATCTATTATGTTTTCATTGTTATACTAACATAGTGTTAGAAGTACTGGATGATTGCAGAAAGCTTTTCATTAGACTCTTTAAATTTATGTATGTTGTAAATAAGTGGCTTTGTCTCATGCTTCCATTCTTGTCATCAAGCAGGTTGATGTTGTCATCAGCTTACTGCCTCCTAGTTGCCATGGTATTATAGCAAAATCATGCATTGAGGTACTTGTTTTCCAGTATTTTCCTTTCTTTTTTATGGGTGTCACCCCGTGTAGTTACAGATTCCTATCATCTATGCATAATAAAAGAGGGCCCTGATGAATGGTAAAACTAGAAGTGTTGACTGCCTCTAGAACAGTTTGATTTCTAGCATAAATTGAGGTTGTGTTCGGTACGTAGGAAAATGTTTTCCATGGAAAATGTTTTTCAGAAAAATGAGTAGGTTTCTTACTTATTTTCTTGTGATTCGGTACGTAAGCAAAAGTTATTATCCTAAAAGCATTTGTATATAATCTAGACAAATACTATAGGAGGTGGAGGTGGGAGGTAGGGGTGTGGGGGGTGGTGGTGGGGATGGGGCTATGGGGCTGGTGGTGAAGATAAGGTGTGTTGGAGGGTGGGGAGGACACAGTGAATGTGGAATGCCACTTGTGGAACTTGTTTTCCCTACTTCCACTGGGGAAGTCATTTTGCTCATTTTTAAGGAACTTGTTTTCCAAAAATTTTGACCAACGGGAAAATTAGAAAACATTTTCTGGAAAATGTTTTGCTCCATACTGAACACACTTAGTACAAATCAGTTGAATTTTCATTAGAAGTCTATGGGTTCAAAAGTCCCTTTGAAGATGCCTGAGGATGGTGAGCAACAATGTAAGAGACCTTTCAGGCTCGAACCACATAAGAAGAACTCTCCCTAGATTATGTACTGAAACAAATGAATCTTGAATAATTTTATGAGTCATTATCCAATCAAATGCACCATACCATTGCCAAGAAATCAGAGTGTTTACAAATTTTTCCGAGGAAAAACTCCAAAACATTTTAAGCTAATATCTATCAAACTCTCCTGAACTCCTGGTTTACTCCTACTAAAGTGCAACTTCAAATCTCCTGATGCAGCTGAAGAAACATCTCGTCACAGCTAGTTACGTTGATGATTCTATGTTCAAGCTAGACCAAGATGCAAAATCTGCTGGAATTACTATTCTTGGTGAAATGGGCTTGGACCCAGGAATAGGTAAAACCTTCACCTGAGAAAATAAATGTTCTACATTTCTTTTGTGTGTGATAAAGTTGTTCTCAGTTAAATGTTCTCCTGCATATAAGTAACTTGAATAAGAGCATCAATGAATTTGTTGGAAACTTCTTTATGGTATGAAATCTCCTCTGAATGTGATTGTGCATAACCTATGGTAATAGATAGTACTGGATTTCCAAGTTCAAGAAAATAAAAATAGTCCCTTGTGTTTGGGGTAGGTGCAAACTAGTCCCGTAAATACTCCTGAATAATTTTGGTCCCTTAAGTTTGCCAAAAGTGAGCACTTTTGGTTTCCATCAAATATTTGACTCTCTGGTTTTTAGTTTTGATGGGAACTAAAAAAAAAAGATAGATTTACCAAGAAACATAGGAAAGTCCCGTCAAATTCCAGAAACTACAACACCAAAAATTGTACCAGGCACCAGAAATAGAACAAAAAGTATCAGAAGTTGCACCTCAAAAAATTGCACCAGATGCCAAAAATAACAGAAATTGCAAAAACTGCACCTCCAAATGTGAGTTCCCTTGAAATCTTTTTTTTTTCACAGTTCCTTCCTCTGGAGTTGGTCAAATATTTGACAAAGACCAAAAGTGCTGAACCTTGGACAAATTGAAGGGACCAAAACTGCTTAAGAGTATATTTAAAGGACTAGTTTGAACTTACACCCAAAATAAGGGACCATTTTTGTCCTTTTCCCTGCAAGTTACCTTCTATCCATTCAAATTATATTCATCAAACAAACGTGATCGGCTGTGTCAATCTTGTAAGAAGTACCAGTTGAACTATTTAACTTCACGAGTTTAGCGTAATCTGTTTCTGAGAGTGTTTCTATTACAAAGGTTTGTCGTCAAATTAACTTAGGCCCGTCTTGCTGGGTCCAGAATGTTATTATTGAGTACTAGTTTGGTTGTTTGATGTTTTATGTTAGAAGACTATTTATGTTCAGTAAATGATGCCTGATTATCTGGGTAAAATGTGGCAATAATAGGTACTTAAGAACGCGAAATAGATAGGTCTCATCACAAAGTAGAATGTATGATATCAGTGAAAGGTGCACATGCTTACCTCTTTCATCCAACCATATAGAAGTCGAAAAGGAAGTTGACTTCTTCAGGGCCTATTCTCTATGATGAACATAAGAGGAAATATTGTATTGAATGGAGATTGTGATTAAAACCTGCTTCTGCTACCCACCAAATTATTGAGCTCGTGAAGAAATTAAACAGTCCAAGATAGAGTCCGTTCAATTGAATAGGGATGGATGCATTATGAACCTGTAATAGATGATATGATACGCATAACAAACAATTACCACTTTCCAAAAATTTAAGATGCATGCGAAGAAAATTATTAAGTTGGCAATCATAAAAAAGTTTTTAGCAATATTCATCTTCATCCATCTAAACACTTGTAGAAAAGCAGTAAAAGAAATTCAAACGACAGAATGAAAGGGGATGACAAAACAATGCATGGCATAATCCCGGCCTTGATGGGTATTTAGAGAAAAGATGGGGTAGTGGAGTTTCCGAATAAAATCTGTAAACTGGTTGTCCAGTTAAGACTTGTTAGAATAGGAATAGGAATAGGATTTGTATATAGATAATTACGTATTTACAAAATACCGTCTCAATTCATCCTATTTCATCAGATCCAGGATGTGATATGGTTCCGAAGGATAGTATCCTAAATGGAAAAGAATTGAGATGTAATATCTATAAATAGGGCTCAATGTAATAATGTAGATACACAATTCAATAATATATTTTTCTCCCATAATCTCTCACATGGTATCAGAGCATTAGTGAGGAAATATCCATTGTGCAATATCCCAGCGAAGTACTCGATTTGCCGGCGAAACACACCATTGCACGAGATTTCGATCACTTTTCGGTGTTCTGTGATCGGAACCCTCGTGCGATCCTATCTTGAAATTTTCGTCGTCGTGGGTCCCACACGCGCTCTCACGCTCCACGCAGCCACTGGTCGTCGTCGCCACGTGCCTGACGCACCGGCGAGTACGGCGGTTTCCGGCTACTTTTTCCGTCCGATGTTTTTCCAGTTGGCTCGTCTCTCCATTCTGAGCCCACCCATCCAATTTGTTCATGATTCCGATCACCTTTAGTTTTCCGGCAAGTTTCCGGTGACTGTTTGTTGCAACTTCTGGATCACGGTTTCTAAGCATCATCAGGCTCTTTTGGTCAAATTTCTTAAAGTTTTAAACCATGTCTCTCGGATTTGATGTTTTTAATTCCAAAAACACAGGAATTGGAACTTCAAGCCCTATGATTACTTTCGAACCATTAATGGGAAGTTCAAACTATTTAGCTTGGGCTTCCTCGGTTGAGTTGTGGTGCAATGGTCAAGGTGTTCAAGATCACTTAACGCAAAATACTATTGTGATTAATGAAAAATCAGAGGCTAGTGAGACAGAAAAGAAGGTTGACGCTCAATTATGTAGTCTCCTGTGGAGATCTATTGATCCTAAGTTGATGCCCTTGTTTCAATACTTTCAGAATGTTATTCATTTTGGGAAAAGGCTCGCGCTTTATACACTAATGACATATCTCGATTGTATGATGTGATATCTCGGATGACCAACTTAAAGAAACAGGAATATATGTCTACTTGGACAGGTACAGGCAGTCATGTAGGAATTTGAGTAGTTGATGTCAGTCACTACGAACTTTGAAAAACAACAAGAGCAAACACATATATTGTTTCTAGTTCTTACACTTACTGGACTTTCTACTGACCTTGATTCGGTGCGTGATCAGATTTTGGCTAGTCCTATGGTTTCTACAATTAATGAACTATTTTCTTGTTTGCTTCGTCTTGTTGTGCATCCTAATCACACAGTGGTTCCGTCACCAACCGTTGACTCCTCTGTTCTCGCATCTCAAACCATAAAGAATCGAACATCTCAGTCTATGGATAATCTATGAGAAGGAGGTCGTTTTGGAAAATCTCGAACTAAGTATATTTATTGTCATAAGTTTGGACACACTCGCGAGGTATGTCGTGCTCTACATGGTCCACTACTCAATGATGTTCAGTGTAGTCATTGTCATAAGTTTGGACACACTCGTGACGTATGTCGTGTTCTGCATGGTCAACCACTCAACAATGTTCATGTTGCTCAGACTGACATGACAGGAAATCCATTGCTGGTAATTCCTTCGCTTGTGTTTCACAGTCTAGTATCCTCTATCGTGGGTCGTTGACTCAAGCGCTTTTGATCATATATCTGGTAACAAATCACTTTTGTAAAATATTATTTATTCACAGTCCCTTCCTCCGATTACTTTAGCCAATGGGATCCAAACAAAACCAAAACGGGTTGGACAAGCTAATCCTCTATCTTTTGTCGCTCTAAACTCTAAACTTTGTTCTGTATGTTCCTGGTTGTCCTTTTAATCTTGCATCTGTCAGTCGTTTGACACGTGCCCTAAAGTTTGCCATAATATTTTTTGATGATTCTTTTATTATGCATGACTGCAGTACGGGACAAGTGATTGGTGCAGGATATGAATCACAAGGTCTCTACTATCTTACCTCTCCTAATTCCTCCATAGCATGCTCCATTACAGATTCTAACTTAATCCATAAACGATTGGGACATCCGAGTCTGTTCAAGCTACAATAGATGGTGCCTAGTTTGTCTAGTTTGTCCAAATTAGATTGTGAGTCGTGTCAACTTGGAAAACACACTCGCACTACCTTTTCGTAGTGCTGAGAGTCGTGCGGAGTCTATTTTTTCAATAGTTCATTATGATATTTGGGGTCCTAGTAGAGTCGGTTCACCTTTAGGATTTTGTTATTTTGTTAGTTTCATTGACGATTTTTCCAGATGTACTTGGATACTTGATGAAAGATTATTCTGGGTTACTCTATATTCAAGAGTTTTGTGCTGAAATACAAAATTAATTTGGTGTTTCTATTCGTACTTTTCATAGTGATAATGCCTTAGAATACAAATCCTCCCAGTTTCAGCAGTGTATGACTCACCAAGGAATTATTCATCAAACATTTTGTCTGTACACCCCTCAGAAGAACGGGGTAGCAGAAAGGAATAATAAACATCTCATTGAGACTTCTCGCACTCTTCTCATTGAATCACATGTTCCGCTGCGTTTTTAGGGTGATGCAGCCCTCACAGCTTGTCATTTAATTAATCGAATACCCTCATCTTCTATTCAAAATCATATTTCATATTCCGTAGTATATCCTTAGTCATCTTTATACGATCTTCCTCGTGTTTTTGGGAGCACATGTTTTATGCATAACCTAGCTCTGCGGATAGATAAATTAGCCCATCGCTCTCTTAAATGTGTCTTTCTTGGTTATTCTCGAGTTCAAAATGGGTATCGTTGATTCTCACCTTATCTTCGTCGATATCTTATGTCTGCCGATGTCACATTTTTTGAGTCTCAACCTTATATATCTGAGGTCTTACATATACCTCAGGTTTTACCTACACGGACCTTTGAGGAATCTACAGTCACTTTTACATCTTCAGTCATAGTGGCACCACTTCTGACTTATCATCGTCGACTGCGTCCACCATCAGACCCAACATCAGGTTCAGATGATTCATGTCATGCATCAGACCCTGCACCTATTGCAAACTTGTTTCCTCCTGATCAGCCAATTGCACTTCGGAAAGGTAAAAGGTCCACCTATAATACTGACCCACATTATACCCTTTTAAGTTATCATCGTCTATCATCATCCCATTATGTCTTTGTATCATCACTGTCCTCTGTCTCCATTCCTAAGTCTTCAGGTGAAGCCCTTTTTCATCCCGAATGGTGACAGGCTATGATTGATGAAATGTCTGATTTACTGGTACTTGGGAGCTTGTTCCTCTCCCTTCAGGTAAATCTACTGTTGGTTGTCGTTGGGTTTATGTTGTCAAAGTTGGTCCGGACGGCCAAGTTGATCGGCTTAAGGCTCTCCTTGTTGCGAAGGGGTATATGGCTAAAATAGCATATGTTAGTCTTTTTTTATCCATGGCTGTTGTCCGTCATGGCCTCTTTATCAGTTGGACATGAAGAATGCTTTCCTCCATGGTGATCTTGAGGAGGAAGGTGTGTCGATTGCGTCGGTCACTTTATGGTCTGAAACAGTCTCCTCGAGCCTGGTTTGGTAAATTCAGCACAGTAATTCAGGAGTTTGGTATGACTCACAGTGAAGCAGATCATTCTGTGTTTTATCGACATTCTGCTCCAGATATGAGTATTTATTTGGTGGTTTATGTTGACGATATCATTATAACTGGAAATGATCAAAATGGTATCACTAATTTAAAGCAACATCTCTTTCAGCATTTTCAGACTAAGGATCTCGGCAGACTAAAGTATTTTCTAGGTATTGAGGTTGCCCAATCCACGTTAGGTATTGTTATTTCGCAATGCAAGTATGCCTTAGACATTCTTGAGGAGACATGAATGATGGGATGTAAACTCATTGGCACTCCTATGGATCCGAATGTTAAACTCTTGCCAGGATAGGGGGAGCCACTCAGTGATCCTGGAAGATATAGGCGGTTGATTGGTAAGTTGAATTATCTCAAAGTGACTAGACCTGATATTTCGTTTCCTGTGAGTGTTGTAAGTCAGTTTATGGATTCTCCATGTGATAGTCATTGGGATGCAGTTATCCGCATTCTGCGATATATTAAATCAGCCCCAGGTAAAGGACTACTTTTCGAAGATCGAGACCATGAGTAGATCGTTGGATATATAGACGCTGATTATGCAGGATCACCCTCTGATAGACGTTCTACATCCAGATATTGTGTGTTAATATGAGGTAATTTGGTGTCCTGGAAGAGTAAGAAATTGTAATTTGGTGTCCTGGAAGAGTAAGAAACAGAGTGTTGTTGCTCGATCTAGTGCTGAATCAGAATATCAAACAATGGCTGTAGCAACTTGTGAGCTAGTTTGGATTAAGCAGTTGCTCAGAGAACTAAAATTTGGAGAAATCAGTCAAATGGAACTTGTGTGTGATAACAAAGCGACCCTTCATATCGCATCAAATCCGGTATTTCATGAGAGGACTAAGCACATTGAGATTGACTGTCACTTTGTCAGGAAAAAGATACTCTCCGGAGATATTGTTACTAAATTTGTAAAGTCGAGTGATCAGCTTGTGGATATTTTCACCAAGTCACTCAGTCGTCCTCGTATTAGATACATTTGTAACAAGCTCGGTACATATGTCATGTATGCACCAGCTTGAGGGGGAGTGTTAGAATAGGAATAGGAGTAAGATTTGTATATAGTATCCTACATGGAAAAGGATTGAGATGTAATATCTATAAATAGGGCTCAATGTAATAATGTAGATACACAATTCAATAATATATTTTTCTCCCATAATTTCTCACAAGACTTTTCAAAGTTTACATCTTTTCTCCTGATTATACTCTCAATTTCTCAATTCCTTTTCCACTCTTCTGAATGCTTCAATTTCTTCTTTATCGTGGGTATGTTGTTGTTGGTATCTACAGTGTGATCTTACCATCTGGCTTCCTCTAAACTTAGGAATTGGAATATAAACATGAGAGAGAGAGAGTTAAGTTTCTCACTAAAGGTGTCACTGCTAATTTCTATATTCCTCCCGGGTGAATAGATAACTCATTCGGGTACATAAGACATATGATTACTGCAATTGCCTATTTGCCTCTGGGAAATTTTAACTAAGGATGCTAGAGGCACACCCTAAGAGCACCTGGAAATCTAGAATCACTTTCTAAAATTCTGATTATGGGTATTCTCTTTTTGTTGGATGCTTTATTCCTAAGTGGATATCTTCTGACTCTATTTTTTGTTATACCAGGTGCATTTCCTATTTCTTGAATATAATAAAGATGATCCTCTAACTTTATTACAAAAATAATAATAAGTAATGATCCACCAAATGATGTGAGTGTTATTAAGTGTACTATTTATCGAAGTCGAAGATATCTGAGGCGGACTACTGTCTTTTGATGTGGAAGTGTTTCTTGATAACTTAAAGAAAATGGGAAAAATCTTGTATACAAGGTGTATGCTAAAAATTGGATAGTCTTACACAAAAATATCCAATAATCTATACCAAGGGGAAGATTGTACAGTGTTGATCAGAAAAATGTACATAAAACTGCAATTATTAAGAAGGATGTAAGTCCTACTTTGGTACTACTCCCCTTTTTTTTAACTCCCCTTTCTCTCTAGTAACCCTTCCATTTTGGAATTGCAGCTAATTGTTTAGGCAACAGTAACTACCAATAAGCACTATTTACCAGACTGAAAATTTCCAAATTCATTAAATAATTAAACTGGAACAGAAGTGTGATTTTGTTCTTTTTCTCATCTGAAAGACTTCAAATTACAACTCTAACCTAATATTCTAAATTAATTGTCTCACATTCACTGCATTTAAAACTATGTCAATTGAATTAAATTTTGTTGAAGCGGTAAAATGGTTGTAACTGGAGATGTAAAATACATTACCAAGTCTTGGGATTATCAATCACTGAAACAACATGGGTTAGGCAGGGAATGCTCAAGTTGTATCATAGAAAATTGTTGAGATAAATGTTATAGCTTTTAGCTTTATTACAAGTGCCTGAGTCTAAATCTTTCTTGAGAAGACAAGTATGCTTTTACCAATCATAGGTTAACTAGTGGTGCCTATTTTATGTTGTAGATCATATGATGGCGATGAAAATGATCAACCAAGCCCATGCAGCTAAGGGAAAGATCAGGTCTTTCGTTTCTTACTGTGGTGGTCTTCCCTCTCCAGCTGCTGCTAACAACCCATTAGCTTATAAGTTCAGGTATGCCTTCTAATTCACGTGAATGTTGATTCAATAAGGTTACCTTGTCAATATTGAGAAGCTCAACTGTGTAAGCTTCTTAATATGACATATTTGCAAAAAGCTGTGGGGTATTTCTTCTGCTTTCCTCATTGGCACTTCTTGCAAACCGAAAGCACATAAAGTGTCCTCTCCAAACTTCCTCAGCGTTTCCATTTTCCTTAGTAATTAAACTGTATCAACTAACTTTTGAACTAGAGAGTAACTTATCTTTTTCCCAACGTAAGACTATGTACAAAGAAAGCGGATAATTATTTATGTTCACTCACTAGATCTATTATCCTCTTTAACCTTCTGAACATAATATATTCAGACGGATGTTTACTGCATTCCATTTTGGGGAACTTAGTTTTTATCTTACTTTTCTGGTTATTAGTGAAGTAGAAGTAATCTCTGTGTTGTCTTTTACTTGTTAGTATTCTCCCTGCTCTGTTGATTTTACATCTCAACCATTGTAGTCATTGATTAATTTTGTTACGTTGAAACAATATCTAGTTGGAGTCCAGCCGGAGCTATACGAGCTGGGTGGAATCCAGCAGCCTACAGATATCAAGGGAAAATTATCCATGTTGAAGGTGAGTTTTTTAGCGTAAGTACTGTTTTGATTTCTATCCCATGAAAAAGTATATTGTACTTAAAGTCTAAAACAACTTCCGAATCTACTTGTACTTGCCTCTGTAGTCTGCAGATGATAGGTTCCTATGTATCCTTGGATAATCTTAAAGAGTTTATGTGCTCATTATATTGTTGTGGTCTCTTGCAGCCAAAATTAATAGCTATTCATCTCCCATAATAATCCATACTAGCTTTCCAAAATTCCAACCTTCCCGAGTTATCTCCACCCTTCATGGGCCATTGGCATGGGTGATAGTTGCCATTTATGTGCTTTTGCTTCACTAACAATATTTTTAAATGCAGGTCAGAGGCTTTATGATTCAGCTGCAAAGCTTCGTCTTCCTGATTTTCCAGCCTTTGCATTAGAGTGTCTACCAAATCGCAATTCCTTAGTGTATGGAGACTTATATGGTATAGGAGAAGAAGCATCAACCATCTTTCGAGGAACACTACGCTATGAAGGCATGTTACGTTTTTGGGCTTCATATAACGCTCTTGGTTAAAGAGACTTGAGTTCTGACCAAGGGTTTAAATGAAATTGGGAATAACGAGATTGCACTAGAAAGAGAGCTTTTATATTTTACTTCCATCCATATCACGCATTAAAAGGGAAAGAAATGTTCAAAAGAAGTTGAAACACCTCCTTTCTCAAATTGCTAATCCTCTTTGTCTTTTTGGCA
Organism: Anisodus acutangulus; assembly: GCA_029783415.1. Classification (NCBI taxonomy): domain Eukaryota; kingdom Viridiplantae; phylum Streptophyta; class Magnoliopsida; order Solanales; family Solanaceae; genus Anisodus; species Anisodus acutangulus. Next base: position 44,270,535 of record CM056493.1, on the reverse strand, counting down.
AGTCAACTATTCTTTTTGAATTGTGTGACCGTCTTGTCTAAAAGATTCTTTTTATTTATTTAGGTCTGTAACACGCCACTCACATGGGAGCTCCTAAATCTTTTTCTAGTCTAGCATGTGGAATATTTTTTGTAAACGACAACCTTGTCTAAAAGTTTAGATTATTCTAGATGGGATGCTTTTATTTATTTTCAGTCTTTAAAAATTTTAAACTTTGAATGCAATTTTCCTAAATAGTTCCTAGTTTCAACTTGATAACATCTTCAGCTTTTAACGTAGTTCATGTTGCTTCTAAATATTGTGGAAGTCATAGACTTGATTGCTTTCTTGTCATCACATTTTTGGTTGACATCTTACGGATTGATATTTTCCGCAGGTTTTAGTCAAATAATGGGGACACTTATCAAGATTGGATTCTTCTGTACAGAATCTACTCTGATTCTTAAAGATGGGATCAGACCCACACACAGAGCATATTTGCTTGGACTTCTAGGAAGTGATGGAAAGATTTTGCCCGAATCAGTAATTGATGAAAAATACATCGCAGATAGGATCTTAGCTCTTGGGCTTTGCAAAGAAAAGGACACTGCAGTTAAGACAGCAAAAACAATAATGTAAGTTGAAACGATTATTATTCTAAGGTCAATCAGTTATCTACTGAATATATTCTGGAAACAAATATATTGGTTATAAAATGTGAAGTGCTGCTTTTATTCTTTAAAAGAGGGTTGTGATTGAATGATAAGGAGTTTACTTTATATTCAAATAGATTTTTGGGATTTCAAGAGCCTACAGAAATACCATCGTCCTGCAAATCTCCATTTGAAGTTACATGCTCGCGCATGGAAGAGAGATTAGCATACTCCAAAACAGAGCAGGTATTTCGCATAATCACTTTTTATGTCAATTTATTACATGCAACTAATGACCTGGATTACCACTGATGTCACTTGTGTCAGGACATGGTACTTTTACACCATGAAGTGGTAGTAGATTACCCAGACGGCCATGCTGAAACCCATAGAGCCACACTCTTAGAATTCGGGAGGACAGAGAACGGGAAAACAGACATGGCCATGGCTCTTACAGTAGGGATTCCAGCAGCCACTGGAGCTCTGGTATTCTTCTCTTTCATTTGTGCCTAATGATCACAAGTAGATCTGTGTTATGGATGAAACCATAGTTTACTCTCTTTATCCAATTGCAGCTATTACTTGCAAACAAGATTAAAGCAAATGGTGTGCTAAGGCCTATTGATCCAGAAGTTTATGAACCAGGTAGTTCAGCACCATTGGTTTCTAAATTTTTGTCTAGGGAGAAAAAATGCATTACTTGCATAGAAATGAACAATTTATTTGATTTCGTAAGATTAGGTGTGTTTGGTATGATTTTAATGAAAATGTTTTACGTGAAAAAACATAATTTGATTAGGCTTAGAAATTGATTGTTGTAAAATATGTTTTCATTTAAGGGTTTTATTACTGAAGGATATCTACTCACTGTAAATGATTTTGGAAGAAGAAACGTCTTCCAAGATAATGTGGATGAAACATAAGGAAATTCTCAAATAAGATACGAATCCAAGGTTGTCTTTCCTTTAAGGAACGTGATTTGCTGATAGGAAAACATTTTAGGTAATATCGAGAGTAGTGATTTTATTTCAAATGAATAGTATATATTTTATTTCAGATGAGTAGTATACATTTTATTTCTCCTTTGTTTTTTGCCAAAATAACAGAAGCTCTTGCTTGATAAGTTCTATGTTGCAGAGTTCATGAATTCTCTTTCTGGAAAAGAAAGCACTACTATTTGTTGTCACTCTAGCTAAACCACCCCTTCCTCTTAAAACAATATTACTAGAAAACCAAAACTAGGAAAATCACTTGCCTTTTGAATAAGCAAACAAATGAACACTGTGTATGCTTAAGTTGAAATCATTTTACTTATTCTATCGGCCGTTAACATAGAATACAACGGATAAATAGTCTGTCTATTTTTATCATTTATCATCTCTGGTTGTGATTGTAAAATCTGTTAGTGATATAATAGTTCATTTTCTGTTAATCTGCAGCACTGGATATTTTGGAAGCATATGGTTTCAAGTTACTGGAGAAGACAGACATTTGTCTTGTACAAGTTGGTTCTGGTTTACCAAGTTGATATCAAGAGCACTTTTTTCTGAAGGGCGTCAAATTGTTTCCCTGCCAGTGAATAAGCAGGAGAAACCAAGGTCATATTAGTGTAAATAGTTCTGATTAAATCAAATAAATAAAGTTGTATATTACAGTAATAATAATGACCGAGCAGTGAGACTCATAGGTGTTGTACCATGAAATTTAAATTGCTTGCACTGGCATGATGGAAATTGATCCGGCATTAATCTTCCCTTAGCAAACTAAAGGAGCCATCAATTGTATACTTTTTTTTGAGGTTCGGTTGTTCCAACCACACCAAAAACAGAAGCACATAAGAGCCCTGGTCTAGCGGTAAACGTGCAACACATTATTTGTGAATTAGGCGCATGTCACGAACTTGAACACGATAGAAGATAAATGTCTAGTATTTAAATGAAGGGTAGAAGGATACATTCACTATCCACAAAGTCTCGAACCTAGTACGACTATCCCTCATTCCATTTTTTAATTATCCAAAAAATGGAAGTGCACAGATAGCCGATGTGAGGACCGCTATTGAAACATAGTTAAAGTACGTAGATTTTTGTAAATTTAATAGCTTCAAAATCAACTTCTTATTTGAAGTTTCACACGTGGATAAACCAAGAGTAGTTTCCATAGCGCCGTTAATATGATTGGCAGTTGCCGGTGAGGTCTAGAATGGTTTGTTTGGTATTTTCGAGCTATACAAGTACTTAGTTTCTGTGTCACTTAACTTTAGGTTCCTTGACAACTTCTATATAATTTGTCAACTTTCCCAATTGTGATTTTGTTTCTATATTGCAGGTTATTGGTGTTTATATTAGACCTAGTATTGCACCAGAAAGTTGTGTATTTGAGCCTACAACCGATGAGCAACTAAGTCAAATACTGTTTGAAGTTTGCCAAACACTGGTTACAAGTAAAATACTTCTAAGAAAAATAACTTAAATAGCAGAAACACATACTTCAACTAGAAAAATAAATTTCTTGAATATCGTCTTTACCTTTATGGATTGCAAGTACAGTGAGACCGTCGAGGCGTCGACCTATCTAAATAAGTCTCATTACTAACACTCCAAGAATTTTATCTGTACAGAGCAGAAAGGGAAAACGGGATTGTTTACCAACTTCTTAATAGCAGGGGCTTGACCCTTGCTTTTAAAATATGAAGCCAAATTGAATACAAATTTTATTTTTCCGAGTCTACTTTGGGGAGGAATTCCTGGGAACTATCCATGAAACTAATTGATGCTCCACTTCTCCCCAGTTGTGCACTTTCCTAACCATGGGATGCCCATTAAGTGACTCACTTTTGGACCATGGGTATGAATTTTCATAATCAAAGAGAAGAACCTTGATTCCAACTTGCGCACACTCGATAGCATACCTCGGGTTGTCATCAATCAAAACAGTTGCTCCCAAGGACCTACCACAAGCAGTTATCTAAAGTTAGTCAAACAGTGAACATTCATAAAGGGTTTCACAGGTCCAAGAATACAATATAGTGAGACAGACAAAATGGTCTTCTAGCTAGATACAAAAACAAGAGGGGTAACAATCTTCTGCTTTGTAACATTATGTGAAAGACTGAAAATGGCATATCTAAGGTCAATTAACTTACACTAAGAAGCGTTTAAGAGGCCTAAGGAATACCAGTATAATGAGACTGACAAAACAGTAAGCTAGCTAGATATCAATCGGATGGGGGTATCAATCTGCTGCTTTATGACATTATCTGAAAATGGCGAGGCATTGCAGAAAAACAGAACAAAGAAAGATAAAAGCAAAACCGGAAAAAGAGATTGATGATATATACCTGCACATATCTGATTTGGCTATAGACTGTCCATTCAATGCAAAGTGATTGCAGAAGTGCATATCCTGAAATAATCCAGGATAATGCCTCTCAATCCACTCAATTGTGTGATCTTTAATGGCGTTTTGCCGGGACCTAGCAAAGCATTGGTTAAATTAGTTACTAAGAAAATGGTCCGTGAAAAAGGTATCAATTAATTGAAGAAACCAAAGGGTCCTCAAACTACGTACGTCACAATTGACAGGTTACAGAATCTAGACAACTTTTGAAGAGTCTGTCGAGCACCGGGAATTGGACGAATTCCGGTCTTGAAATAAGAGGTCTTGAAGAATTCATGGACACGGATATCAGCTGCCATAATATTTTATGTAAGGTTAATAACAGAAACGTTCATTCACAGATGTCATACACGTTGAACCACTGCATACAAAAGTGACAAGCAGAAAGCAACAAGGTCTCGAGGGCTTTAAGCAAGGAGCAAACCAACAGATCACAGAAGCAAAAGCATCAATATAGAAAATGCATAACCTTGTACAACATACACAAATATCACATCCATAAACTACAAGAATGATAAAGCCTCTAGATCAAATTAATGTGATGCCATATGTCTAAATCAATTGCAGAAATTCATACCCATCAATTTTTCAGTTATTACTACACTAAATTAACAGCAAACAGTCAGTTTATTTCAATTTTTTCAATTTCAATTGCTAATTAAAGTCTTTTCTATAGTCAAAGTATTATAAATGCCAATTAAAATGAAGAGCAGTAGAAGTAACGGAGGGGGAAACAAAGGTGCGGTAAAACAATACACTAACAAAGCACCAGAAGAGAGATACTTGTTGGAGGAGCAGAGGCAAGAAGAGCATATGCAGAAGTAGAAGCATGCAAGAAGAGAAAAAGTAGCAAGGTTGGAGCCAGAACATGGGAGGAAAAAATGGAGCAGGAGAAGCGGTAGTAAAGAAGTAGAAGACGAAGACGAAGAGAAAAGAGTGCAGGAAGGAAAAAGAGATGGGAGAAGGCAAAGACAAGAACTGCAGAAGACGAGATAGGCAAACTAACCCAAAAGATGAAGAAAGAAAGCTGGGTAACTGTACTTGTAGGCTAAGTGCAGTCAAAGAAGTTATAAGTTGGGAGCATTCAAAGTTGAAGTCTGGATGCTAGACAAGCAAAGCCAAAAAGGATGCAACATATATGACCGCAGCCCCAAACCCTTTCCTTTTCTTTAGCCCTTTCCCAAGGGAGCCATAGCTTAGAGGACACCAACACTTGACAGTACACTACACTCCACGTCGATGTGGTTTATTGTAGTCTCTTTTCACACCGTTACCTATGATACAACAAAACAACAACATATCCAGTGAAATCCCACAACGTGGGTTCTGGGGAGGGTAGAGTGTACACAGACCTTACCTCTACCTTGGTACGTAGAGCTAGGGGTGAGCGGGTTCGGGTACCCTAACTTTTTTGAACTACCCGAACCCTACCCGGTAAAAGATCGGTTCCTAAATTTACTACCCGGAACCTACCCGTAGCAATCATTACCCGGAACCTACCCGTAGCAATCATTACCCGGAACCTACCCGGACCCTGCGGTTCCGGGTAGGTTCTCGGGTACCCTGTAAATAAAAAAACATAGATTAAGCAACAGTTTTTAGCATATGAGAATCAAAAAGAGTATTAAAATAATTTCATCCAGTAGTTTTTTAGCCTGCAATCGGAGTATTTAGTACCCTTATAAGAAGTTTTAGAAAACTTATTCATTGTAGAAAAGCTAATTCTGTAACCAAAACCTAAAATTGCAAGCCAAATTTGACACTCAATTAATTGAATGTGTTGATTTCAAAATACAAATATCTTAATTAAACTTATTTTCGTGTTCATAAGCTCTCCGATACAAAGAAAAACTTTATTATACTAGTAAATCCCTAAATTTCATCTTCACAGCTATACACAAATTTTAAAAATAGATTTACATTTCAAATCAAAAAGTAATACAGATTGCAAATGAGTATCACCTGAAATAGAACAGAAGCATAGGATATTAAAAAGAAATTGAAGAGTTAGTTATGAACCCAGATGCATTTTATGAACGACGTGAACACAACCAAGGGAGAGAGGCAAAGGTGAAGTTTCAACGACGACAACGATGAAAGTACCTGAGAGAAAGCTTCAACGATGACGACGATGAAGCTCTGTGGTGTAGCTAAAACGCCATTGTTATCAAGAGAGTTTTGAGTGTTTTCTCTTAGGGCACAAAGAGCATTCTAGAATAAAGGGGTGAAAAAGCTGAAATATTTGCGTGTTGGGAAGGGGAAAATCAATGTGCAGGCGTGCAGCAAAAAAATTTGGAGAAAGTTAAAAGTGGTCCAAATGTTTATCAAAAAAGTAAAATTATTTAATATTTTATAGGTTCCGGGTATGGGTTCTAGGTCTGGGTACCCTGTCTCTGTTTGCCGGAACCGGAACCGGACCCGACATTGATCGGTTCCTAATTTTACTACCCGGACCCCACCCGTTATTATAATATATCTACCCGGAACCTACCCGTTAGTGTCGGTTCCGGCCGGGTATCTGGGTACCCTGTACTCGTGCTCACCCCTAGGTAGAGCGGCTATTTCCGAGAGACCCTCGACTCAAGATAGACCATAAGCACAAGCAAAGCAAAAGCAAAACAAGAGAAACGGGCAGACCCAGTCAGAAAAAAATTTAAAGCAGTATGAAAATGTTGGTATCAAAAGCGAATAAGCCATGATAGTGCATTCCGAAAAAGTAAGCAGTAACTAGCGCAGGTAAATAAAGGACACATAGCAACAGAAATCAACCTACAGGAGACTACACCGTTACCTATGATCTCTTTCAAAAATAAAGATAGCTTGTTTCACATGGTTGATGCCTAGGAAAGCATGCTTGACACACCAAGACCTACAGAAAAGGGGGACTCAGTCTACCTCCAGATGTCTTGTGCTAGGAGGAAGCAGAAAGTCAGAAACCAATAGTCATCTATTTCTGCAATGTAAGGTCACTGATATTCTTTGGCAATTGTTTTTGTCTTTGGCTGGGGTAAATGGGTAATGCCTAAAGATATACAAAGGACCTTTTGTGGAGTTGGAACAATGCAGCAGGAAGTATCAGAAAGAAGTGATGGAAGGTTGTCCCAGCTAGCATATGGTGGACTGTATTGAAAGAGAGGAATGCTAGATGTTTTGAAGACATTACATGCTCCATACAGAAGATCAAGATGAAGTGCTTTTAGACTTTCCTGCTTTGATGTAAAGAAAATTATGTAGAGGATGCAGAAACCTTTTTTTAAAAAAATTGAATCCTTGTAAAATGTGCAAGGATTTTTGTAATTGTAAATATTCAGACCAGTACCAACTTGGTGCTGATGAATACAAATGTTACCTTTCTCCACAAAAAATCTGTTCTTTCAGGAAACCCATTCTTTTTAATGTATCATTTTATTCCCTTATATGATGTCAAACTAACTTAAAAAGTAAAGAGATTTGTCTATGAAATCTTTGAAATTCAGTGTCCTGTATAGATGATATAGTGATCATATAGATAAGGTGATAAAAGAACGCCAAGAGAGGATTCAAAGTAGGTCGTCTTTGACAGAGTGTTTTGAGCCATTGAAGAAGCATTACTTTCAAATCTTATTGGAAAAGGAGAGATTAAAATGAGACCACAATAGACGATTTTATCAATGGAAGGAACTTTGTCATAATAGCATATCACAAAAAAAAGATAAGGAACTTAATCACATTTTCTGCAACAGGAGTGTCCTACTATTCCACAGAGTACCTGCTATCTCCTACCAACACAAGTACTAAATAATTCTACCCATCAAAGGCTTAGGAAAATGGGAAGAAATCACCTACTGTTTTTTGCCTCTACTGGATTTTTTTTTTCAAATACACCATTGTGGTTGGGGGTTAGGCCATGACCCACACTTTGTACATATATGTCAGAAAAGAACAAAACATGGACAAGGAGATAAACCTTAGCTTCCCTCTAATAGGATTTAAACCTTAGTCTCCAAGTTTCACCTACTTTATTGACCGCTAGGGCACACCCTTGGGTGCAAGTTGCAACTTAGTAGCAATATTATGAACAAAACAAAATAAATCTCACTTAAGCTAAACTGTACCCTCAATATCAACACCACTTAATCACAAAGATTGGAAAGAAGAGCATGTCAAATGTCTCCACTCTGAAATGAATAAATAAGGAGAAAAAGAGTTGAAAAAACACCTTGAACTAGTTGTTTCTACCTAAATAACTCAACTGAAAGGAAAGACCCAATAATACCTTCATCTCTTGAGCACTTCCATATCTGCAATCATAAGAGAAAAGGCAGCTCAGAAAGGCACAAAGTTGCAGGAGAAGAAATATATCAAGGTAACCATTCACGTGATACTTCCTCAGTTAGAGCAGTATTTTGTAAATTTTACTACCATTTCTATGTTTACTCATTTAATATTTTGATAGGTAAAAGTGGATTAATTGTTAATACTAATTAGCACTCAAGTGGATGACCATTTATAAGAGATGCCAATAGGGTTGCACAAAAGTCTACTTACAAAAACAATGAGAAAACAGTCCACGAGTGGCCCTACTACCAAAATATACTATGCAGCACAATCTACCCTCCTTGATCCAAACTAAAACCTTTTCCCTTGATTACTTCCAACTAGCATAATTTGAACCACACATTAGAAGTCTTTAATTCATGCTGTTATCTTGTAGTTGATCCCTTTTTGTTGTCCCCTTAACCAGGTCTTCTAGCCATCTTACATCAATTTGTCAGGACCCTTTTCCCTATCTTCACTTCCACGGTTCCACCCAAGAAACTCCCAAAGTTGCCCATTCTCTGCCATTATGGTTTGCACATTCTCTTCCATTGCCATTAAGGATATTGTCAAATCATGTAATCCAGCTTCATATTTGACGCACTACCTAAATTTCCTTGCTGCTCCATCATAACAAGTTCCAGAATCCCGATAACTACTTTGTCATCTTAAGTGTATTGCCGAGCATCTTGAACGCCCTTTCTGTGTTCATGTTGAATCGTTATTTGTCTGCCATTCCCTTCTCCTTCAACTGACATAATAATTAAGCCCCTTTAATCTCATTACCTTTTATAGCCTTCTTTTCTTCCTGCGTCTATCAATTTTACGTTGAGAGAGAGAGGGCGAAGAAAGCCCACCGTCAAAGAAGAATGAAGGATGGGACTGATCTCTCAATCTAACCTTCTGTTTGATATGGTGTCTTCTCATCCACCTGTCCTATAAAAAATAGTTCTACTTCCCTTTTTTTGAACTTCTGCAAATTGTGTCCACTTCCCTAAAAGATTTAATACAACAAAAGAATCATGTGGCACCTATTTATTTAATACAACTATTTCTTGTGTTCTTTGATCAGGCACTAGGAGATTTAGCACTCCAACTTTTCTTTATTTTATTCTTAAAAACACAAAAGTAACCAAATTGGTCATTTCCCATAACCAATAGTAAGGCGAATCACGTTACAGCTCTTCTTCTAAATTGGGATGGAGAGAGCATTTTCTGTTCTCTTTAGTCCAATCAAATGAGTGGAAGATATTGGTAAATCCATTCCAATTGGAGCGCTGAATCTTTAGTTGCATAAATCTTCATTCAGTTGCCAGCTGAGTAAACCCTCATATTCTTCTCTCGTGCTATTAATTGCTTCGCAGTGCCCGTTAGGCAAATATCATAAATTGGATCATTAATAGAAACTAGTCTTATATTCAGTGTTTTCAAAGGTGAAAAGCATAGAAAAGCACCAAAAGCCAAAGTCGTCTTATGACATAAATAAAATGCAAGACAGTTGATAAGCATGGTACCTTGAAGAATTCATATACATGATACTCGGACACCGAATGGTATGATGAGTAACGATCTGCAACAAATTCGTTGAGAGCTGAAACAAAGTTCCCAAGGACTGCAAACAGATAAGGATAACAGAAGAGCACAAGCGATCAGTTTATGTTAGAGCCAGTAACACAATTTTAAAACTAAATAAAAATAAAAAGATGAGAAGAATACAAAGGAAAGAGAGTGAAAGAAGGATCAGAACCGCCAACATTCTGTGAATCAGGCAAGCAACTTTGCAAATGATAGTGATTCCACAAAATCATATTTCCTATGTTTCAATTTGTTTGTCTTACTTTCCTTTTTAGTTTATTTCAAAAAGAATGTCTCTTTCCTAATTTGCAACTCCTTAATTTCAACATCCCTCATAGCATGTGTAAGACCATAAGATTAAAGGGTACATTCCACAAGATTAAAAGGTCTTCTTTGCTTTCTTAAACTCCGTGCTCAGTCAAACTAAGACAAACAATATTTGTTTTGGATAAGCATGACTACAAACTATGTAAAAATGTGGACAATGTAAAAAAGGAATGAAAGAATACAGCATGAACCACAATTCTAACAACCTTACATTTCAAGCAAAAAGTTTATCTTTTTTCAAATACCTTCATCAACATCAACAGCTACAACGATTTTATCATGTAAATCCTGATTAAAGAATCCACCACAGCTTCCTCTATGAGATAAGTTGTTATTAGTATCCTTAGCAGCACTACTAGTACTAGCTTCCTTAGCATCATGTAACAAGACCTGTGCCCTCTGAAATCCATTCATATACTTATTGTTGTTACCCGCACAACTTATATTTGAATCATTAGAACAACAACCCCAAAGCCTGAGATTCGTCGAATTATTAAAAGGGTATTTTCCTCCACCACCACCACACTGTGGATCAATGGAGGTTGAAGCAGTAGATAAAAACTTGACACATGACAAAAACTGAAACCCCTTATTATTATTAGATAATAAAAATGAATCTTTTGGACCAACAGAAAAGGTAGATGTAATGGCCATAAAAGGATGATGATTAATAGCACTATTGTGAATCGGAAATAAACGCTTCACACAGCTTCTCCTTCTTATCATAACGATACTAAAATAGATACCCTTCCACACATCTAGCAAAAAAATCAAGAACAAGGCAAATTTCAAGAAAGACAATGTCCTTTCTTTTTACTTCCCAATAGCTTTAATATCCAAAAGGGTCCTCAAAAATGGTGTCCCTTTATTGGATCAAATGTTCCAATATGGGAAATGGATTTTTTTTTCAATTACAAGAAAAGGGGTTCGTAGCAATAGTGTAAAAGATCGAAATGAATTGTATAAATCCCCAAAGGGAACTATTTGCAATATTCAATCAGATGTCTAACAAGTAACAACAGGGGAGTTGTAAAATTTCAGGTAGAGAAGGACCGGCTCTTAAAATTGTCTGCCAGGGAAATGGACCGGCTCTTAAAATTGTGGTGTTCCCAATGTCCCCTAAAGAATTAAAATGCACCTAGGACCCCTAACTTTCAGCTATGATTCACTTTAGTCTTTTATACTTTTTATCATTTACTGAACACGTGCGTTAGAGACATAATTTTATCAAAACATTATTGAGTAAATATTATATATATGAAAGAATAGAGTCATATAGTGACTTTTTTGCCGAGATCAAGTGTAACAACTCAATCCCTCATTTTGAGTATTTATGTCCCAAATCATGTTTGAACCTTTCTATAAGTCATGACTACTATTTACTCAAAAAAGGTATAGTTGAATTTATAATTGATTTTAAGAATATGTGGATTAATTTGTAATATAAAGTGAAAAGCAATTAACAACACATAAGTAAATGGAAACAACAAGTAAGAAAGATAGTCTTTAATGTCGTAAATTAAGATGAATTCCTTCAGCTAGTTGGTCCGGGCCTTAGCTTAATTGCTTCGATTTTGAGCCAATAGTGAAAGCTTAATGATTATGATAGATATGAACAAAATCGTACAAGGGTAAATAATAAGAATGGGATGCCCTTCCAACATGAAAGTTGGCTCCTTTTATAGTTGTGAATACAAGATATTGATGTCCGATAATTATTCTCTAATTAAATACAATTAAATGATAACAATGATCTCTTAATGGGCAAGGAGTAACGGTTGGCGCCATATCCGGAGCGGGTATGCACTGGGCTCCTCCGGTCCTTCATTCGGTGTCATTTGGTTCGATTGCTACCCGGTCTTGTCTCGACATCCGGACTTGCTTCAATGCAACTCTCATCCTATGAGGAACTCTGTCGCCTCCCTCGAACTCCACACTTAAACATTGTCATGTGTTGTGTCCGTTTTCATCGTATTTCACCGTATACATGAGATTTGTTGGTATGATTTGGGATCAGCTTTGAAATTTGGAACTATTGTTGGTGCATAAATTTGGTGCCTTTTGTAAAAAGTGATAATCACGTAACGTTCGCGAAATCTGGCAATGGATTGTGAATGCTAGGTGATCAACTCCTTAACCTTTTGGCGAATGCATTAGTTGGGTGGCGATCACGATTGTTGGTGGGTTGGACTAGTATATTCGTAATATGATGGTCTTTGAGCTAGGACTTCTCGGCGAAAGCAAAACATGAGTCACGATTGCTATTCCAGCCTTTGGGACTACAAATAGGCAACAATCATTTTGCTCTATTCCTTTACGACCTAGATACAGGATACTTGAAAATGTCATACAACTTTAAGGTAATTACTCTAAACTTCCTAGGATGATTATACATGATTTTGTATGAAGATTAATCATTACAATATAAAATTTTATCATAGAAATTAGAGATTTTAGGTCTAAGCCATACAAATACTAAATTGAGGTTTTGAGCACCCAAATGGACTCGGAATAAAAATCTAAACATAAATTTAAACTTGTGGGATTATAGGTAACCCCAAATTAGAATTTTGTTTTGGGTTTTAATTATTATGGCCAGAGGTTAAATTTTAAAGTTGATTTTTTTCTTTGATAGGGTCTTCAATTATAAATTGAGTTCAAAAGATTTACTTGACTCCATCAACGATGTTTTTGAATAGATTTGGGTTGTTGAGGGATTTAGGATGCAGTAAAGAGCTTTTGGAAGATTAAACTTGGTTTGGATCAAGGTTAGTTAAGACTTCGACCGCAATGAATTTTTTAAATTATATATAGAAAGATAATGCATATGTGAAGTGACGAGTATATGACATATCTTAAACTACTCCTAGACGCTATTGATACCCAGCTAATCAACTAAAAAGTGGAGGAGGCCTTAACTCATCGCCTATTCATCTATAAACTTGTATCTACATTGAGATAAGCCAATGTAGTTTTCAAAGGAAACAATATGACGCCAATGTATCACAACGGTACTCAGAGAGTAAAGTAATCCTCCCACTAAAGCTGAAACTAGACAGAGAAAAAACATGATATGTATGACTTTACTTTAAAATTATAAACTTCTTTACAAAATAATTAATGTTAACCTATTGTGCTCCATTTGAAAATCACTCTTTATAACTTAGGTAAGTATTTCCTTCCTTCCTTCCTTCCTTCCTTCCTTCCTTCCTTTCTTTCTTTCTTTCTTTCTTTCTTTCTTTTCTGCAGAGTACCTAGGAATTCTGACACCATTCTTCTTCTTTGTATAGTCAAGGATGATCCCTCGCCTGATCGCCGAGGCTCTATCACTGTGATGCCGCACATATCAAGATTTTTAACATACATGTATATTTAAGTCTTACAAGGTTTTCTTCTAGTGTCCGAACCAATAATGCATTTATAACTCCTACTTACTCTCACATAAGTAGTTTCAAGATGTCACAAACCACCAATGGTTTACCCCTCTAGCGGTGGGCATTCATTTCTTCGGTTCGATTTTTTAAACTTTGATTCGATTTTTTAATTTCGGTTTTTTGAAGGTGGACGAACACCGAACCGAGCTAATTCTTCGGTTCGGTTCGGTTCGGTTCGCTTTCGGTTTTTCTATTTTGTTTTTCTAGCCTTAACAAGTGCAACTGCTTCTGAGATTCACCAACAAACAAAATTAGTAAAGTTGTTGTCCAGAAACAATGTATATTGGACAACATAAAGAAGTAGTTGCAGACAAAAGTAACATCACAAGTGCAGCAAGTCTTAAAATCCATAGTTGCATGACGAACTAATATCGTATAGAAACAGTATTTATATAGTTCCTTTTCCTTAATCTCTGCACTCATCTGTGGTTTATATTTTAATGTTTTACTCAAACAATGTGCTCGTACGAATTAAGAAAATTGTGTCATGTTTCTCAGACAACAAAAAAGTAATCAAAAGAAGCAAAACTAACATCACAAGTATCCATATTATAATGACCAAACTTTGAAAAAAAAATCTAATCTTGGTTTAGCTATGCAACAAGTTAACTGCACATGACAAAACTAAGTTCACCTTTGGTTCAATTCTTCAAGGGTCCAGATCCTAGATTGGACGTAGATACACGACCCAAACAATTTTTTTTCTATTCATTATTCTTTTTATTATCAAAGCAAATAACCATACCAAATGATACTCAAAAATCTCAACAACATTGCACACTGCTAAATTATGCTAAATTCTCAACAACATTGTGCAGAAGTACCGAAGTACCTGAAATATTCATTAAACTGAAGTACCGAAGAATCGAAAATCCAACACTGATCACTGAAATGAACACCTAATTTTTTGAAAATAAAAACCGTAATCGAACTTTAACATCGAAATACCAAATTAATTCGGTTTGGTCTGATATTTTGGTTTTCGATATTTATGTCAGCCTTACCTCTCTCAGAGATCTCGAGGCTTACAAAAACAGTTATAAGCATTTCTTAAATTATCAATATTCAAATAACAATCTTTCTTTAGAATTCTCATTAAAACTGTTCTATAAATAAACTACTTCTTGCTCAAGTTTGAAATCAAATCAAGTCTTGCATAATAAAAAAATCCATCATTTATATCATGATCCAGCTTGTATAAGCTATCACAAAGAATATCAGTTAATAAAATAATTATGCTTAAACAAACGAAAACATCCATTGCCAAAATTAAAAGAGTATCCAGTCTTATCCAATTTAGACAAAAAAACTAAATTTCAAAAGAGAAGGCATATAACAAGTTTCAAGTAAATTTAAGCGACACTCAAAATCTAGGATGAGACAATAAGTTCTGATAGCATCAACGGGGTCAATCATTTTTTTTTCATATACACTAATCTTTCATGCTTGTTTATACATGTGTGTTATAAGGAATTCCTACATCATATTAGAAACATGAACAGTATAACCAGATTCAATCCACTAAGTATTATAAGGAACTGCAGTTAAATTTCATTAGAGACATAAAACAACACTAAGCTTCTTTTTTTTTCTCGAATCATGACTTACGTTTCAGGCAATCTTTTCAAAAGTGTCTAGGTTTACCACAGAAATGACACTTGTCATTTTTGTGCTCCTTATGTACTTGAGAGGAGGACTCGTTAACATTATGTTGCCTCTATTTTCCTTTAACATATTTCTTTTCTTTCTTTCTAGCTCCTTGATGGCTTACAAGATTAACGGAGTAGATTACTTGATTATTCAGCTTTGTTTCCTCATGAATCATCATTTCGTGCAATTCATACATGTTATATTTGTCTTTCATTGTGTTATAATTCATTTATAAAGGACTATACTCAGACCTTTTCCCCATTTAAATGACATAACGATGTTTATACTCTTTTTAATTCAAGGACCATACTTAGACGGTAATGAGTTGACGATGAATTGTACAAGAAAATTTTCATCCACTTTCATTTTCAAAGTCTTAAGTGTTGATGTTATGTTTTTCATTTCAATGACATTCTCATGCATGGTACATGAACCATCAAACTTCATGGTGGTCAATGTATCTATTAGTGTCCTAACAAGAGACTTATCAGCAGTTTGGGAGCATTCTTTCACAAGTTTCAGAAGCTCTTTAGCACTTTCAGTTTTGAAATGAGTAATCTTAATGTTGCTCAATATTTGTTATCATAAACGTTAGACTTAATCTGTTAGATCGGTCCCAGTACTTATAATATAAATTTTCTTAGCATTGCTAGTTTCAGTAATAGCAGTCAACTTCTCATTATAAAGTGCAACATCAAAATTTAAAACTCCAAGATGGAATTTAATATGTTTTCACCAATCAGAGAAGTTAAGTCCATTAAAGATCGTAACATAAGCAAAATATGAATGAAAGCAAGTGTTGCAAATGAAATATGCTCATTCATTAATGAAATGAGTTATGAGTTTAAATATATCATCAGATTTAAAAATATTTTTTTGTACTCTTAACTGTATATTGATGTCCTCTTTTGGGTGAAACGTTAAAATACAATTTAGACATAATGATGCTTAAATATTTATTTTAAAGTAATTCAATAATTTTTAAATGTACCAATTAGATATATATCATCTTTGGACAAATAAGTAAGCTAACGGTACATCTAAATTATCGTCTTATTGTTCAATGAATATAAGAAGAAATAATTAATCTTTTGGCGATACATAACTGTCTTATAATCAAGAACTTCAATTTATCCATAAGTATTATATCATTTATTAGCATCAAAATATATGAATAATTGAATATAGGTTCACTCTTACGGAATTAATTATTCATAAAGATTTAACCACTTTGATAATTAACGAATCATATATATAATTACAATATTATAGATTGCGGGTGGAAAGTAACTTATTACCAACAAGTTACTTTGGGAAATTATTGAGAGGTGTCGGAATTGTAATTCTTGAAGGTAATATTAATAAGTTGGTGGTGTATTACTATACAAGATTTGACACTCACTGATATCATAATACTAATCCGATATATATACAAGAAATTATGTTTAATTATTAACCTATACGTGAATAAAAAACATATAAGAATCACAGTATCAAGCTTAGAGCAGTAAATCAAGACCTTGCATACTGAAGTAACCTATTATTTTCCTTAATAAGAAAAGTCATGATGAGTACTAAACCATGAAAATACTAAATCTATTTCCACTACAACTTATTAAAACACATCCAAAGCAATAATTAATTTGATCATATGATTCTTTCTTATAGATCACATACTAAATATTTTTTGAAGCAAAAAATTATGACCTTTTGAAATATGGATTCACATTTAAAGTAAATTAAGCACTTTAATGCATTATGAATGATGTATTCTCAACTTTTGCCAGTTTACAAAATTCTTGCAAATACAAAGTGCAGAATCAATAGGATTTTTCAATTCAATAGATTGGGAACATAAACAATCTAATACAAACCCTAACATGATTTAAGGATCATAAAACTTAACGATTTTCACATACAATTCAATTATCAATAATTCAGTCAAGAAACGTACCCGAGTCGGTCATAACTTTATTCTTAACTTGAAAGTAAGCGGAAGTAGTTGCTCTTGCATTTTGAAAAAAAAATCAATTTCTCTCCCTTTTCTTACTATGTCTAGATGGAGTTACACTATTTTTCTTAAAGGCAGAGAGAAGCCCACTAGTTAATTAACACATTAATCCCACTTTCCATCAAAGTGAGGTAGTGAAATTTTTTATCTAAAATAACTTCCCTACAACCAATAGGATTTTGAGCAATTATATTATTAATGTTATTTATTAAACCAGAATAATGCAGCTCACATGGGTCAAAACCAATATTATGAACAATAATAAGAGACAAAACGCGTTCTCTTCCTCTGTTTACGATGAA
Source organism: Anisodus acutangulus (assembly GCA_029783415.1). Taxonomy (NCBI): domain Eukaryota; kingdom Viridiplantae; phylum Streptophyta; class Magnoliopsida; order Solanales; family Solanaceae; genus Anisodus; species Anisodus acutangulus. The sequence goes on along the minus strand of CM056493.1, from coordinate 44,252,909 downwards.
TGACAAGTATCAATCAAATATTATCTTTAGATTAAGCCAGGGGAGAGGACCTAGCCCTATACTTATAGCCTTGAAAGACTTAACCCGGTGGACCTTTCCATTGTATCCTATTTCTTTTTCACAACTGCCCAGTAGTGAAATTATCTATCAACATGTCTACATTACTGTCAAACTACACCATTACGTGTAATAATACAAGTCCATCATGAAACTCGCATAGTAATTGTATAGGGCAAAATTTGTATAATACGGGTGGACGAATTATGTCGTCACATGTGGCAGAAGAAGGTGAGTCAGATCCAAGTCAGCTTTCAGTGTTTCTGGGGCATTAGCTTCACACTGAGGGCATCAAGAAGTCACAGGTACCGAAAAGCATAAGGATCGGTGGTCGATTCGAATTCCAACGGGTGATCGTTACTTATATGGTGATACATCTTCCAAGAAAACATATAAGACATTTAAGAATATATTAATTATCTGATTATTACAACACTTATGTATTGTTATTATGAGGGGCATAATTTGTGGAGTGTGTACCCATGAGTTCTAGTATAAATAGGACCAACTAACTCATTGTAAGGGCATCATATTCAAGATATACAATACTCATTCATTGTCTTGACTATTTTTTAAGTTTTTGTCTCAATCTTGCATTCCAATATTATTGGCATCATCCAGCCCAAAAGTCATAGAACGAAACTTCTTCTAGGCTCATGCTAATTATACTCTAGCTTTTCTTTTAGATTCAGTTTCTATTAGAATTACTTACTGTTTAATCTGCTAATTTAATAACTTGAGACCTACGTGTGTTTCACCACGTGTATAAATTCAGTTGTACCAATTTACGGATAAACAATAATTTTTTAGCTTGTATCTTATGCCACTAACTATATCATTTAATATGATAAAATTGAATTAATAAGTTGATGTTAGTTCTATATTTAGTAAATAATTCTAACAGTCTAGGCCCTATAACACCAAATTCACTGAGGAGAAAAGAAACAAAAGATGATCTGCGCGAAAGCTTTATGCCATCTTGCCATGAGAACACCGAAAAAATCTAATTTAACTCTACGTAAGATAGCCAAAGTATGGTTTAACAATCGACATGACATATTTGCTCACATTTCATACGAAGATCATAGTTCTACGTTTTTTTTTTTTTTTGCTTTTAATTCTATATGTTTTGATTTTTTCTCTTAGAAACAATAAAATAAAATACAACCAGAATAAATAAAGGGAAATAGTAAATGAAATTCACCAATTCTTACACTTAATTTGTAGTTGTAGCAACTTTATGCTAAAGGGCAATCAAGCCGTCATGACTTCAAAATCCCGTTCCGCTAATGCATTCAACTACATTTTAAAGGAAACTATTTGTCCTAAACTTCAGATTTCTTCCCGATGCTTCGTTACTACTAGAAATTAAATAGAATGATACTTCTTGTTTTGTTTTACTTTCATTTTTTAGTCTGTTTAATTTTTTTTAAAATTTGACAATTTTTTAATTTATTAGTGAGGATAAGTCGCTTTCATTTTCAAACATTTCACATGACATGTTTAAGACCACAAAATAAAATGACATTTTGATATATTATGCATATTTTAAATTTACAATCACAAGATTCAAAAAATATTTTTTACTTTCTTAAACTTTTTGCCCAATCAAATATTTTAGACTAACAAACTAAAGGGAAGGAGTAATAATGATTTTCTTACATTGATGCATCGTGTACTCTTTATTACTATAACGTTTGTCAATAGTTTAACCAAATGACATATAACCAACAAAATATATAAAACATGATGAGAACGTAAGCTCCAGATCATATTATTGCGTAGAAGGGAACAAGAGATACTATGTACATGAACTCTCAAATGAGTACTCCGGAATCTAAGGCAGAGACGAAATGGGAGCTGCCTAAACCGTGAAAACTGGTATAGTCTAATATGAATACTAGCACAAATAAAACAAGAGAAAAATGTTTGATCTTTGTAGCTGAAGATGTTCCTGGATTTATCCTCGACTCGTGCTTTCCCAAATCAATCATGACCTCAAATCGACAGTGCGAGCTGTTGCCTAAATTAGAAGGCGAAGGAGAAGAATCAATTGTTGTAATGACTGATAAATTGTTAAACCTTTCACACGACCCTTTCTGTTGATTCATAGTTTGATAGTACATATTAAAGGCATATGAAGCATTGCTCTTAACGTCTAGTCCACCACATGACGAACCATATCCAAGGCTAGTGCAATCTGCATAGCTACAAGCATAGTTGATACTGTCTGCCAAGTTGGGGTCCATAACATTAGCATCAGGGGCCATCACACACCATTTCGTAGCCAAATATCGAACGCCTTTTGCCGCTGTCACGCTTCGTTTGTTACCTAAATTTAGTTGGTACTTAATGGCTCCATCATAGTAAAAATGCTCCGATGTTGCTCAAAAATTCCTGGTTCGATGCTCTGGGCGTCCTCGTCAATGAGCCCGAAAAGGTAAATGTCCGGTGGTGTGGGACGTTTCGGGGTACCTATGCCACGAGTAATTCGGTCTAGTAGACCTTGATTGAACTTCCTAGCAAACTCAATGTTGGCATTGGAATCACCATCCGTGGGCCAGCCGATTTCTCCTACGATTATAGGCAATGACCCGAAACCATTTTTCTCGAGAGCCCAAACGAGGGTATCATAATTAGCTTCGAAAACATTGGTGTACGAGATGGAACCATCGATGACAGGGGATGAAGTTGCTGAGAAGTCAATTGGGTAATGGGGATCAGCTTAGAGGCTAGGGATGGCAACGGATCGGATCTGGACCGGATCCTACTAGATCCAGATCCAGATCCGTTTTTCATACCTGAATCCAGATCCATCGGGTCCATAAAAATCAGATCCAAATCCGGATCCATCGGATCCACCGGGTCCACGGATCGGATCTGGATCCACATGTAAAAAAATTTGCCTTGCTAAGAATTTTTTTTGAACTGACAAACGATTTTTACTTAGCTAATAGCCATCGTGTTTCAATTTTGAAATGTTCATATGAGATATTTTGTTCGTTGTCTCATTTTGATTGTGAGCTATTAATTGAAAATGTTGGACAATGACAATAGTTGTGGAAAATGCTGACTAGTATTTCCACAATGCAGAACTTGCATGTGCTTGGAATCTTCACAAATGAAGTGAATATAATTTTAACTACTTGTCTATGGAGATGTTAGTCATTCACTAATATAACATTGATTTTATTATCGAAGTTACCTCTTTATTTTTTGGTTTTTAGTTAACGCGGGGATAAATTAAATTTGTTTTGAGAATTAAACTTGCAAGGATGTGCTTAGCAATTTTAAGAAAATACTTATAAAATTACATTCTAGGTTATGAATATATTTAATAAAAAATGGATCCACGGGTCGGATCTGGACCAGATACGGATCTCAAATATAAGATCCAGATCCATATCCGATCCGTCAGAAATGGATCCGGATCCAATCCGGATCTGTCGGGTCCAAATTTTGAAGATCCATATCCTATAAAACGGATCTGGATCCACCGGGTCCAGGATCCACTGCCATCTCTATTAGAGGCTAAGGAACGGGTAGATGTTAATGGTGATAGGACCCCATTGTCACTTAGGAACTTGACAATATCCATATCATTTTGAATGATAGAGAATATATTAATATTCTCCATATATTATGTAATTAGAATTTTGATGTAATTATGGAGATTATATATCCTAATACAATTATGATTTTTAATTGTAAACAACTATATATATTGTATCAATGAGAAGCATCCAATCAAGGAGAATTACACTATTCTACATGGTATCAAGAGTCAAACCCTAAACAATCTTCTTACAACTCTTGTTCGCCCCCCCCCCCCCTCTCTCTCATTGCTTCCGGCGGCGGCAATCCTTCCCTCCTAACCCTAATTTTTTTCCTTCTCTTGAACCACCGAAAACTACCCCCTCATGGCTACTCACGAATCTACCGAGGGTTCCTCCTCCAACCCCGACGTCACACATCCTCCTCCTCCATCTTCCTCTCCTACCTCCTTTCATTCGACCTTCACTATAACAAATATCAAGAACTTTATCATTTTGATTCTTGATCAAGAGGATGGACAATAATCACAGTGGGTTGAATTATTTTCGTAGTGTCACACGCGCCTCGCATGTTGAGCGCATATGACACATGTTGTCTGCATGTCAAAGTCTAGCCTTCACATGTTTAACCTAGGGTTTCTAGAAGGTCTTATGCATGTTGACTTGAGGCCCACATGTGGGTTGTGCGGTCCGCGTGTTGAGGGTGAATATGATATTCAAATTATTATCCTTCAGTACTTTTAATAGACATTCTAACTTGCGGTCTGTAAGTAGAATCTACGACTCGCGTCCGTGTCTGTATCTCAATCTTCAGATTATATGAGCTACTGGAAAGTTGACATGTGGTTGACTTGCAATCCACAAGTAAGATTTGTGGCCCGCATGTGTCTTCACAAGTCAACTTTCAATCTTTTCAAATTTGGCACTTCTTTGAAGCTATAATAGACGTTGGACGTGCAACCTGCATGTGAGGTCTGTTGTCCGCATATGGGTTCGTATGTCAGTCTTCAGGTGTCTTTATCTCCACTTCCACTTGCGCTTATATGTCAATTATACAGTCGTCATGTTATTAGAATATGTACTTTTTGCACTTTTCCTTGTTTTTTTCATTTCACATCCAAGCACCTATGACACAACAATTAACATAACAAACAACACAAAATATGCTTAATGAATAGTAAATGCTCATGCAAATGATGTAAAATGTGTCATAATTTCATGACACATCAACGCCCCCAACTTAAAATCTCTGCTTGTCCTCAAACAACTAAAATAATACACTACTAACAACATATGTTTCAATATCACAAAGCAAGAATGACTACAATGTGATGACAATTAGCTATAGGCATACACTTTAGATAAATCAACCCCTCAATCCACTTTTGACAATCATTATTGCATCACTCAGAATGGTTAAGACTCACTATGTTTCCTCAATTAATAACATCATGCTATTGGTTTGAATGAAGCACACAATAGCCTTGGTTTAGGAACTCTACCAACTCACCAAGTTTTGTAATTCACATGTCCTCACAATGAAGAGAAACATACAATTCAAAACACAAGCATGATATCAAATGGAAAAAAAGATGTTTAAGTGCACAAAATTAGTATCATAAGCTTGCCCCCACCCTTCATGTTATGCTTTATTTGCTTTTTGTTGAACTTGTTTTATTAATAACAAATTTGCCCACGTGGTCGTGTTTTTTAATAGAAATTGTACTTCATGTAATTCTTCACTAATGTGCACACACTTGATTCAAAATCAAATAGGAATTAAAGGGCTGTAATGTAGGACTTTGTTTAGGGTAGGATACAATATTAGAAAATAGTGACACAAAACCTCCCTAAGCACTACAAAATTCAACAATCAAAGCATATTTCCTTATAAAACTCTTCCACCCTTTGTTTCACTTTTTTAAACATCTAGTCTTCCCTTTATTCGCAACGTTTATTCTCTCTTTTATTTTCTTCTCTCTTTTTTGTTCTTTTCTCAAGCTAACAAGAAAGGTTCAATTTTCTCCTCTCTTTTTTAATTCACACATTTTCACCTTTTAAGCCACTCCCACATCACTACTTTTCCAACCATTAGCCTAAGTTCACACTTTCAATGCACTTATGGAGGTAGAATATTAAGACATAGATCATTGAAGAACAAAAATGGTAAAGCTTGTAATATGGTTGCCAAAGAAAAGTTTAAAGGCTCAAAAAGGGTTAAGTGTGAATACACTAAGAGAATGATAATGTGACATTTTATCCATTTGAAATCCTATCGGAGTGAGTTTTGGTGAAAATAGTTGTTCTAAAATCAAGACAAATAGTAAGGTGCATAAGATTCGATAGAATCGACAAGTTTTTTACAGGTCTGATTTCCAGCCGGTATACATTAATCCATTGGAAATTTGAGAAAACTTAAAAAGTTTACAGTTGTATCCCATTGAAATAGCTTTCAACCCATATGAACCAGCTCAAGAGGAGATTTGTACTAGAAGTTAGGTCCATTTTACTGGACACTACCCAGTGTGGGCGGCCGGATGCACGACAAAGGTTTAGGTACACAACCGCGCACTTTAAGCAGTGTTACTTCCCTTGATACACGATCACTTCGCGGTTTGGCCTTCTAGCTGTACGGCCGCACACGTGGGGAGGCATTTTAAAAGCCCTAGTGTCGCGCCCCGAACCTGGGCTTGAACATAACAGGACACTCGGTGCCTGATTGCATTGACCGAGCGAACCACATGGCTAGCTAAGTCAACATGGGACATGTATTGATGCAGAATATAATTTAAAACATGAATAATATGGATGAAATATTTGAACATCATAATAATAATAAAAATATTATTTTAAAGTATAAGTGCGGAAATAGTCTGAAAATATGATAGTGTATCCCATAGGTTGAACATAACTGGAGATCAAACATGACATACTGAATAGTCTCTTAAACCTAAGGATGTGGGGCTCACCAAATAGCTGATACGATGAAGTCCTAACGAGCAGATTTGTTATCGTGTAAAGCAATACATGCATCGTGAAATGCAGGTAGCGGGCAATAGGGACGTAAGTATACTAGAATTGTACTTGTATATAAAGAAACTGAATAAAATAATAGTAAGTGGGGTGGTCGGGGAATTGGCAACCTAAATTCAATAACATGGATACGTAAAGTAATACGAAACTGAAACTGTAAATGTAGACTGTAACCGAAGCTGTGAACTTTAAACTGTAACTGAAAATTGTAAAATATAATATGAAAATAAAACCTAAGCATGATCATGATTTGCATAATCAAGGTGTAACATAAGTAAAATATTTTTAAGTGGGAGAGACTTAGTACAACCGACAATATGAAATCACCACATAAGTACGTGGATTCTGATACCTAGCCTGACCAGCAGAGCAACCCCATACCTTATCGAGATATAAAATATGAACATGACATGAAATGATCCAATCAATAGTCTGAAAGTATAGTCCTAACTAGGTGGAGTAATCCTTACCCTATGTTGACATACGTAGATTTAGGTTATCTGAACCTTCTTGGTAAATCTATGCTACACCCAAAAACATGAACGTGAATATAAGTGGCATCTGCCCCCATGGATTTCAAAACATAATTTATAATATAGTTCATAACATGTATGCATAATATAGTTTTCATGAGACATTAGATTCATGAAGGATTCATGGAATATAGTAATAATAATACATACACCTTTTAGTGTGACATGCTGATAAGTTGGTATGTTACCAACTTATATTTTCTTTAATCTTAGATTTTTGTTATGTTTGATTGACAAAATAGTGCATTAATATTATTTACTTCCATTTTATAGGGTTTATGTGATTTAGAAGTGATTGGGAAGAAATCAAGTGAAAATGAGGCAAAAAAGAGCCAAATTGAAGAAAGTGAGAAAAGTGATTAAACCTGCAAAAAATGGACATCTAAAAATCTGAGGCTAATTTTGGTCATTTTTTATTGGAAAAATGGGGGAACTACAAAAGCAAGATATGAGGCAAATATCTTTCATCTTTGGCCTCTCTTCCAAGCTTTGGAGCAAGAAACCACACCTGGGCTTTGAAGATTTGGAGGCACTCAATGAGAATTTTTTTACCCATTTCTTCACTCTTGTTTTGTATTGTATACCTAAGTGTGTAGCATTTTATTCCATCACTTTAATCTTATTTATGGAAATATTCATTTGCAAAGTTGGATTAAATCTCTTGTTTTGCTTATGTATTGAATGACTTTTATTGCTAATGAAGTAGGTATTTGTTTCTTTAATTAGTCTTTCTTTAATGATTCTTAAGGGAGTAGCTAACCCTAGGATTTGCCCATTTACTTCGGTTAAACTCGAGGTTGGAAAAAATTAATTAACAAGAATTTGGGGGCGTTAACCCTCATCTAATGGAATCGACCTAGGAATAGGAGAATCTACTTGTAGCCATATTCGGGTGTTCTTAATGCTCCTAACTTCTTTAGGGATATTCAATTAGGTAGTCTTGTTAGTCATAAGAATTTAGAGTCATTATCCGAGGTTAATTAACATAAACTCGCCATTATTTATAAATCATGACATACATTGGATCGTTACTTGAGAAGTGATTTCCTTTATATCCATGCTTGAGTCCATTTATCATTTCACTTGCTTTCTATATTAGATTTACGTTTCTTCAATTAGTTATAATTTTCTCTCTAAACCACCCTGAAGTGTTTGGCTTAGCGTAGTTGGTGAAATTTTTACTTTGCTGGATCTACTACATATTTTTCTCTATGGGATACAACCCCGACTCAAACTTGGGTCAATTATATTGCATATGATCGTGTACACTTTCTCTTTGAGGAGTGGATTTGGACGTTATCAATTTTGACGTTGTTTTGGGGAATAATTTGGCATATTTAGTCTAGTTTGGGAAACAAACAAACTTGCTTTTGTCTAAACTTGTGAATATTTGTGTAGTTGTTTTCTTTGTTTTTGCTCATTTTATTTTTTTATTTGAAAAATGGCATCATTCCATGAAAATGGGTTGTAGGGTAGTTGTTCATACTTTGATGATCTTTGTCCTTATTGTAGAGGGCCACATTCTTGGAAAACTTATTTGAAGTCTCCCGGGATAGGATTGTGCGCACAATCTCAAACCCATAAATGAAGCATATGTGATAGGTGTGGTTGTCAAAATGGTCATTGGGCTAGTTGTGCTTATGTGTCCTTCCCTTCTCTGAACCTCCTCTATGACGATTCTACCTTTAGTCGTGACAATGACAGGGACATGAAAGTGGAAGAAGTATAGCATGATCAAAATGGAGAGCTCAGACTCATGATAGAGTGCCTACTTGAATGAGGAAATGAAAATCAAAAAGTCTTGGAGTACTTAGAAACTAGTCTCCAAGATGGATTGACATTTGAACACAAAATTCCTCCATGGACATGTGCACAAAATCAAGAAGAATTCTCAAATGCTCATTATGAAAAGATAATGTCCATGTTGGAGGCCAATCTTGAAAATGAGGCATCAAGAATTGAACATCTTTCAACTAATTCCATACTCATTGGAGACGCCGAAAAAGAAAAGAAATTAGAGTCAATTGGTGTCATGAAAAATATGATTGATGTTGACTCTAGTTCGAGGGAAAAAAAGGATGTCAAAATACGAAAAAAGTTACAAATTGGATGGTTGAAGTTTCTCTCCAAGCATTTTTCAATATTAGAGTTGTGTGATGATATTGAAATTGAACCATATGACTCCATGTGAGATAACGAAGAAGCAAGACGGGGTCGTACATTTTACAATTTAAAAGTTCAAGAAGAGAAAATGACATACCTCACTTAAAGGCCAAAAAGTGCAAGATGCTACACCCGAGAGTTCGCCTATTTGCTTTTCTACCACCGCCCCATGAGCGTCATCATAATCTTGATTCAAAGTTCGGGCAAAAATTTATATCCTCCAAATGGAGAAAAAAGTGGTAAAGTTAGTTAAATGCGGCCCTCTGTGAGAGGCAACCCATATTTCCTATATTTTTAATTTAATTCTACAATTTTAATTTTTAGATAAGATTGTTTTATTATATTTTATTAATCTACCATGTTTCATATTTTTCTTGTTGTTGCGCATGTCATAGTCATGTTGCATATGGTATCTCATGCATTATATATTTACACACACACACACACAGACACATATATGGGTCCAAGGAAAAATGATTCTGAACGGAGTGATGCATTGATATGAGCCTGAGTGGCTAGAGACAGGCAATGTGAGTCTAATAATGGCTAAGGAACTCGAAGGGAAATGATTCTGGGTGGTATATGGACTTTGTGAGTCCTCCATGGGTCATGATTCATTAATGTTTGAACGTGTGTGTACCACTGATGGAAAGGCCTTGCATTGCATTGCATAGCATCTGTATATCATTCTATCTTGTTGTTCCTCATTGATTTACTTGCCTAAATTGCTTATTGACTCCTATTATCATGATAAATGGCTACTTGAAATGAACTTGAACAATTAGATACTCCTACACATAGGCTTGAAATTTGTGTTTATTGATTTTATTATATTATCATACTAATAGCGATTTAGTGTAGAAGTGGTAATTGTAAGGCTAACCCTCTTCTCCGTTTTAGGGTCGCTCTACGATGATGCTAAGTACATGTTGTTTCTCCTACTCACGCTACACTTATTGCACCCTTTTTGTGTGTAGATTCAGTCCCTAGTATGAGTGGTGTTCGAGAATTCCATACTAGTTAAGGAGGCCATTCCTGAGGATCGAGGTGAGCTACTAGCTTGATCTGTGGCACCAAATTATTCTTCTACTTTTCATTTTGTCTTTTCTAAATCCAGACAATGTATTTATTTGGATTGTATTCCAAACTTGTACTTCTTTTAGTCGTTCTTGTACTAGTGCCTCTATGTTTTGGGAATTTGGTGTATTGTTCTGTATTTTGTATATTATGAAACTTGTTAAAGACATAAATTTGATTGCTTTACTTTTCCGCATGGATTTTCTAGCAAATTGTGTTTTAATGGTTTTGTTTGGATTACTGATTCGTGGGATTTAGTGCCATCACGGCTTAGTAAATTGTGGCATGACAACAACACTACTCTGAGGTGATCTGCATGGTCAGTCTCACTATGAGAATAAACAAAAATGTCGTCAATGAAGACAATAACAAATATATCAAGGTAGGGCTTCAAAACTCTGTTCATGAGGTCCATGAAAGCTGCTGGTGAATTCGTCAGCCCAAAAGACATAACGAGAAATTCAAACTAACTGTAATAGGTCCTAAAAGCGGTTTTAGGAAATCTACTTCCTTAACCTTTAACTGATGGTATCCTAATCTGAGGTCCATTTTGGAAAAACACTAGGCACCCTGAAGTTGATCGAATAAAATTTTCTATTCTTGGAATAGGATATTTGTTCTTAATCGTGAGCTTGTTCTATTGACGGTAGTCAATGCACATACACAAAGGCTCATCCTTCTTTCAGACAAACAAGACCGGCGCACCCCAGGGTGAAACACTTATCCTAATGAACCCCTTGTGAAGAAGATCTTTTAATTGGGCCTTTAACTCTCTCAACTCTGCTAGATCCATTCTATATGGCCAAATAGATATAAGCTTAGTGTCGGGAAGTATGTCGATTCACAGTCAATCTCCATATCGGAAGGAACTTCGTGAAGATCTTCGGGAAACACTTCTGGAAATTCATTAACAACTGGTACGGACTGGAGAGTCGGTGTCTTAGAATTACATCCCTAACCTAGAGTAGGTGATAGATACACCCCTTGGTAATCATCTTTCTAGACTTAAATTAGAAAGTAAACCTACATATAGGTACTAATATGTCACCCTTCCATTCTAAAACTTGCCCATTGGGAAAATGGAAACTTACAATTTTTGTTCTACAACATATTGCATCGTAAAAATATGACAACCAATCTATACCCATGATCACATCGAAATCTATCATTTCCATATCAACTAAGTCAGCTAGGGTTGTGATAATACATATTAACTAGAAAATCCCTATACACATATCTAGCTATAACTGACTCCCCAACTGGGTGGATGCATTAAAGGGTTCATGAAATTGTTCTGGCTCTACCCCAAACTTCTTAGCAACAAATGGGATTACATAAGATAGAGTGGATCTGGGATCCATAAGGGCATATACATCAAAAGTGAAGACTGCCAATATACTTGTGACAACATATGGGCATGCCTTAAAATCCCGTAGACCTGGTAACACGTACAAGCGGTTCTGACCTATACCTATGTTACTAGACTTTGCTATATTATGCCCTACCTGGGCTTGAGAATTTCGAGGAGCTATTGAATTTGTGGACTGAGCCACATTACCTTGCCTTGATAATGGACAGTCTCGTTGATAGTGACCTTGTTGGCCACACCAATAAAATATGTCCATTCCCATAAGACACTCCCCTAAGTGTCTCTTACCACACTTGCTGCAGACTAGGTTATTAAAGATTTTCTGGCCCATACTGGCCTGTGACTGAGAACCTAGTACTCTGAATCTCTATTTCAGGCTGGACTATCCGTTCTGATCATAGTTGAAGTTATGAGTTGGTGCACTGCCAGTAGATGGGGTAGGACCTACCAACCTCATGTTCAAGAATTGTTTGCCTCTACCTCCCTGATTAAAGTTACATGTAGACTTAACTAGTTTTCTTACCTCTCTATCATTCTCTTGATGTCCTCTAACGCTTGAGTAAAAGCTACCATCTTAGTGATGGTCATATCCTTGTTAATAGGAATAAGGTTGGCATCATCATATAAGTAGGGTCTAAGACCCAGCACAAAACATCTAACCCTAGCTCTCTTACTGGAAACCATATCATCAACATACTTAGCTAATGAGACTAACTTGAGGTAGTAATAATTCACACTCATGTCATTCTGTTTGACCAGCTCGAACTTTAGGGCCTCACCTTCCCTGATCTCTATCGGTAGGAAGTGATCAATCAATGCTTCTGAAAATTCATTCCAAGTTGCAGAAGATGCATCATCTCCTTGCGACTCTTTCTATGATTCATACCAGATAGCTGCGACATGCTTCAATTGGTAAGCATTAAACTCTACTTCCTCTGTCTAAGTAGCATGCATAACACAAAGAGTCCTTTGAACCTCATCTATGAAGTTTTATGGATCCTCAGTCTGCTGGACCTGTGAACAGTAGAGGGTTCATACGGAGGAACATTCTGATCCTAGAAGTGAATGACCCCTCATGAGTATTAGTACTTGGAGTCATTACCTGATGTTTAACTTTTATAGCAACAATATGGGTGAGCAACTGTATAGCTCCACTGACATCCATATCAGTAGCAGTTGGTAGTGTAGTGACTGTAGAATGGGCCTCTGCAGACCCTTATTTAGCAGGTGGGGATGATGTTAGTGGTACTGAACTCAATGCAAGTCCCTAAGCCTGAGAGTCCACTTCTTGGGCAGCATCAGTAGTAGCCTTCTTGCTTGAAGTAGACTTTCTCTTTACATACATTTTCTAAAGAAAAAACCGTAATACGAACGAGTTAGAATTATTCCTGAAGGCATAACTCTAATTGCACAATCTAGAATATGAAAGAAGTGAAACAATCCTGAATGTCTTGGTGGTCCACCATTTATGTGTGTAGTGAGCACACACACCTAGAGGTGACCCCACTGGATACGACTTCATAGACTACCTAGGACACTTGAACATAGTGCTCTGATACCAAACTTGTCATGCCCCAAACTTAGGTCTGGACATAACACGACATTAGGTGTCTAACTGCATGTGACCGAGTGAATCACATGACTTGTTGACTAAACATGAAACACGTACTATTAAGGCATATAATTCAAAACAAGACTTAATATTGAAAATTTGAATAACGCATGTAATTAATAATATACAAAATATTGTCTGTAGATATAAATGCAAAAGTTGTCTCAAACATTATAAAATGTGGCCAACATGGGGTCATACGATAACTGAACATCTGACATGACATGCTAGTCTATGAAGCCTCTGACCTAAACATAAATTCTAATTCTGTACCGGGAGAAGGTCCCGACATACATTACATGTCTATCATGAAATGACATGAAATAAAAGATAACACACTGATTGAAGTGGGCTTACCAACAACAGATACGAAGTGAATCCTAGCTAGAAGTAATGTCGCCCTATATATCTGTACCTACATCGTGAAATGCAGGCCCCCAACAAAAGGGATGTAAGTACTATGAATTAGTACTCATATATAAATCAACTGAATGAAAGAATATTAAATGGGATGCTCAGGGAAATGGGCAACCCAAATCAATAACATAGATCATGAGGAAATACTAAACTAAAATTGAATATTGAACATGAACATGAGTACAATAACACTAGTAAATCACTTTATGTATATATAATTGTGGGAGAGCATTAGTAAAACTGACATGTAAACCACCACGTGAGCACGTGGCGTCTGATCTTTGACCCGACCAACTGGGCCATCTCATACCTTATCGGGGTATGAGACATGAATAGACATGAATACATCCATCAATAAAATTCCCATAAATGATACATGAAGGAATTATCCTAACTGGGCAGAGCTGTCCTTATCTTACGTTGGCATATGTTGTTTTAGGTATTAAACCTTCTCGATAATCCATACTACTCCCAAAACATTAACATGAATATAAGTGGCTTAGAAGCTCATGTTTTTCATAACATAACTTGTATCATAGTGTTTGACATGTATAGTATAGTTTTCATGAGACATGTAATCATGTATTTGCCTTTTCTATTGATTCCTGCGGATTGGACCTTTTCTATTGATTTCTGCGGATTGGATAAAAAACAATTCTTGAATGAGGCCAGGGATGAACCAAAAAAGAAATCTTTATTGGTTCTACCTCATGAAATGGAACAATATTAGTTCATAGCTTAGTTCATAGGTTTACTAAAAGCTTATGGGAATCAAAGCATGAGTACACATGGATTCCGAACTGGATTCATCACATTCAAAATGATATCAGGAACATAAACAACGGAATCATAGTCTAGCTATAGAATAGTTAGGTATTTTCATGAACTAGGGCATAACACTCATAAGAATGAATATTTCATGGAAACATGAAGGAATCGTGGTGTGAGTAAGAACAATGATGTTTCCGCATGTAGAGAGAAACCTTACATACCTTATTCGCTCAAAAATCCCAAGAAAAGTTCAAACTTTTGAAGAAAAACTCCAATTCATTCACTTGAACCTTTGAGAAGGGTTTTCTTCAAAATCGTAAGGTTGTGGATGAAATTTCGCTTAGAATCCATGTATAATAGTTATAATTACATAGTAATACTTGTTATGATTCACTTTTACGCAGAGGCATAAAAGTTACTAGGAGGTTGTTGGTGCTCTAAGTCGAATAATATATTTTTAGAGTTACCACATAATTTATAGGTAAATTAGGAAAACCAAGTAACAGGGTTTATTCAGAAAATCCGTGAAAATCCTTTTAAAACCAGAATCGAGGTAAAAGTTTTGGTAATCCCCCAGAGAAGGTGTTAGACACCCCGGTATTAAGGATCCGTAGAATACGGTTGACCTTCGAGTTCTATAGCATGTTTATTGTTATAAATTGCTTTAAAATGTTCATTTTTCACTAAAATCATTAACATATCATTCATTTTACTTCAAACTCGTAAAAGGGTTTTGAAAATCAAAGAGTTAAATTCCGCCTAAAATGACTTGCATAGGGATGATTTGGTCAACTTATTTTTCAGACTAAGTATACTAAAAATTAATTTGAGTAGAACTCCACTATTTAGTCCAATAAGTTGTCCAATATTTCTTACACATATCCTTTTGGAAATATTTTGATGAAAAAGAGTGCAATTCATTTGAAATGACATGCTATGGTTTATTTTTATAGAAATAAAATATAAGTCATTTCTTTTGTTTTTTTTATTGAAAGTCAACTCCATATTCTACTCCCCAAACCAATACTTCAACTCAAGTCATTAAAAATCTATTTTCTTTCAAAAAATAAAATCATTTTAGTTGGGCTTGACCGAAAAGTAGTCCTTATATGTTTTGTGAAATTAGCCCACCTTTACAATTCAAGTGTCGTGTAAAATAACTCTTTTGAGTCCGAAATAGTCTAGTTTCTATTTCTTCAAATCAGTCCCGCAATTGTGTCAAATCCGGTCCATTTTGCCAAACATTGTTCCATTTCCAAAATAAAACAGTTTAAGCTCTTTTAAATGTTTTTGAAATCAATTTAGTATATAAGAAGTTTTTTCATTCATCAATCAAACTTAACTAAAACAGGGATATGGTAGTATATTAGAAGTTTTTTCATGCTTGTTAAGCCTAAAATCCGCTCAGAAGCATTTGGCACTTGGCCAATTTTCCTATAGGCATGGGCTGGCAAAAGATATACTTCAAATGATCCATTTTGGAGATTACGTGGATAGTGTAAGACGACAAGTAGTGTCTCAATTTCTGGGCAATCCATTTTGGAGATAGTATATAACTCGTTCTTTATTCCCAATTTCATTGTGTTACGCCAACATGCACCCAAAAGCATTACCCGATACCGATAGATACAACAACAATGGACTTTCCAGTCTGGGAGGACCAAAATAAGTGGATTGGAGAGATATATATTGATAGTATCGAAGGCCTTATGGCACGCATCCATCTATTTGGTGGGTGCATCCTTTTTCAATAGCTTGAGGATAGGCTCCACAATTATTATAGAATGTGCTATGAAGCGTCCAATATAGTTCAATCTTCCTAGGAAACACATGATGTCTTTCTTAGTCTCTGGCAGTGGAAATTCTTGGATGGCTTTGATCTTTGAGGGATCTAGTTATATGCCCC